>OZ010586.1:46314949-46487449 GCA_963932145.1 Acanthosepion lycidas
TATATATATATATATACTGATTTAATTTCACTCTGACGAGTGGAGAGCGATAACCAGTTTTATGCAATACTTTTTTTCTTTTTGTATAACCAACTACTTTAGTTGTATTTTCTCCTATATCCCTTTTAATTATGATCTGTTTTATTGCCTTAATATTCAAACATCAATAATTGTTTAACTTTATTAATATTCATAGTACTGTGGGACATTGTCACAGCCGGCATTAATATTGTGATGTTTTCATTCACCTCATTTAAACTATTGCTTCTATAAATCAAGCCAAAGGAAAACTGTCTTAGCTGTCTCGTTTCGTCCTCTTAAGGATTTTCTTTTGCAACAAGTATATATATACAGAAGGAAAAACATTGTTAGTTTTTCAGAAATTTTAAATTTAAGAACACTCATAAATATATTTCAGGCTAACTGGAAGTCAATGTAAATTATGGAGGATGCTAAGTGATATAATTTAATGTCAAATAAACGAAAGTGAATAAATGGTGTTGTTGTGTGATTTTTTTATAATATAATTATTATTCAGATTATTTTGTTTTGAAAAATTCACCTATGCGTTGTATGTGTTAAATAATAATTTTAGAAGTTAACTGTTTACTTTTAGTTTATTTTTTTATAGTCGTGTATGTTGGTTTGGGAAGAGAGTGTTTCTTTTAGGAAAGGAAATATTTGAAAAAGTCCACGAAGCAGATTTATATTTTGGTAAGATTCGATTGCGGCACTCTCATGAATTTTATGTATAAGTAAGTGTTGTGTGACCGTAACATACCTACAACATGGACTCTTCCAGGACTATATAAAGTATGCACATAACACTCTAGAGAGGAGAGAAAAAGAAGAGGAGGAGAGAGAGTATTCTAATACCGTAGTAACAGCCGCGTACAACTACCAATATCAGACACTAGCACATAGTAAGCTCCGCTTACACTTACACTATCTTTGTAACCTTTTTGTTTAATATATCTTTCTTACCTCTAATCCGTGTTCCGTGTTTTCCTTCCGTGGTCCCGACTTTGGGCCCACATCAGTAAGTTACTTTCTTTTTAATAGGTTTGATATTCTTTCTTAATCTTCTTGTTATATATTGTCTTGTCTTTCTGGTTCTGTAATATACCTTACCGTTGGACACTATTGTAAGTGGGGGTAATATGCAATCTAAGTAGTCCACCACTAACAGTGGTTTACCTACTTCACGCCGCTGGTGAGTATTGTATTTTGTTGATATAACGATTACCACTGCATTCCCAACCTCCGTTTTGGCTACTCATCATTCAGTAATCTTTTCTAGGTTACAACGCTATCTCTCTATCTCATCGTTGACATCTATCTATCTATTTATCTATTTCATCAGTAAGATCTATCTATCTATCTATCTATCTATCTATTATATACCGTACCTATGAACATTAATGGGTATGTCCCAATCCTCACAAATACGTTGGACACTATTGTAAGTGGGGGTAATATGTTATCTAAGTAGTCCACCACTAACAGTGGTTTACCTACTTCACGCCGTTGGCGAGTATTGTATTTTGTTGATGTTATAAAGATTACCATTTCATTTCCAACTTCCATTTTAGTTATTCCTCATTCAGTAACCTTTTCTAGGTTACAACGCTATCTCTCTATCTCATCGTTGACATCTATCTATCTATCTATCTATCTATCTATCTATTTCATCAGTAAGATCTATCTATCTATCTATCTATTATATACCGTACCTATGAACATTAATGGGTATGTCCTAATCCTCACAAATACGTTGGACACTATTGTAAGTGGGGGTAATATGTTATCTAAGTAGGCCACCACTAGCAGTGGTTTACCTACTTCACGACGTTGGCGAGTATTGTATTTTGTTGATGTTATAAAGATTACCATTTCATTTCCAACCTCCATTTTAGTTATTCCTCATTCAGTAAACTTTTCTAGGTTACGACACTATCTCTCTGTCTCATCGTTGACATCTTTCTATCTATTCATCTATTTCATTGTTCATATCTATCTATTCATCTATTTCATCAGTAAGATCTATCTATCTATTATATAGCGTACCTATGAACACTAATGGTTATTCCCAATTCTCATAAATACGTTGGACACTATTGTAAGTGGGAATAATATGCTGTGTAAGTAGTCCACCACAAGCAGTGGTTTACCTACTTCACGCCGTTGGCGAGTATTGTATTTTGTTGATGTAAAGATTACTATTTCATTTCCAACTTCCTTTTTGGTTATTCCTCATTCAGTAACCCTTTCTAGGTTACAACATGTTCTTATACGACAAATAAATATAAAAGTTTTATTTTGAAAAACCAAAGTAGAAGATCAATATGAGAAAATGAATTAAGTTTAAAAATACGTTTTATCTTATTTTCAGTAAACAAATAAAACTGTAATTCACACACGTATTATGACTAAAACCAGAAACTCCTTGGAGATACTTGACGAAAGCTACTTGACAAATCATAAGTGACAACAATGAGAAAGACGATTTTGTGGGATGTTCAAAAACCTATGGTGGCATATATACCGAAAGTTCTCTAATGTCTATCAAGAGCTAAAGGTAAAAATATAGTTTTAAGATATACCATGTTTATCTCTGATATTGAGCACTTTAGCTCAATATCAGAGATAGAACGTATGTAAGTGAAAATTGAGTTCAACGCCAAGCGACAACAGTCTGTTTCATGCTTCAACGCCTTCTTCAGGCTATGTGTGTTGTGTTTTGGCTCGGCTATTCATTTATGCTTGTCAGTGATGCATTATACAAAGTGGAATGGATGAATTGTCGTCTAAATGATGCAAAAATAAAAATAACACTGACATCTCATTTTAACAGATATATTTACCAAAATTACACAAAAAATTCTAAAGAGAAAATTTATTCAATGTAACCGCCATTTGCTTCAACCACGGCCTCCAGATGACTACGGAATCTCCTGTAACTCTTCTGGATGGTCTCCTTGTTTAAGTTGATGAATAATGCCATAATCCTTGCCTTCAGTTCATGCTTAGTGTTACAAGGAGTTTTGTTGGTCTCTCGCTCAACTGCCACCCCCTCCAACATCAGAGAGGTTGGTGGCCAAATGTAAGGGGTGATGTGGTCGCAGAAATTGTCTAACACCATCACTTGGTTGTCCTGCTTGTGTGGCATGGAGCAGAGTCCCGTTGGCAGACATAGGATCCTTCCAGTAGCCACCTACTTGACATAGTGAAGTACTTGGTGTAGGCCCCTCCGTGTTGAGTCTGAGGACCTCACCAACACATTCGGGAGTACATTTCTTATCAGAAAGATCAAAGTCAGTTTTCCGAGCTGACGTACCTTCTTAATCACCATTAGACTCATCCAACTCTTTCCAAATACTCTGCACTGTCCTCTAACAGAAACCTAAATACTCTGAAATGTTTGTACTGTAGCTTCCGGCACGAATGCCGTTTACAAATTTCTGGCGGCGTAAATTGCGTCACGGTGCTCTTTTTCTCACAGACGGTGCCCAACTAATCGTACTATACTGTGCAGTCGACAAAATCGAAAACATTCAACGCGCAAGCGCGAAATGAAAAATATAAAATGGCAACAATTTACCCATCGCAACCTGTATGTAGTAAAGTGCATTATGATAGTGGTTATTAGGTCCAAAGTTACGGTTATGCTTCATATTGGAGATTATTCAGTAGGAATAATTGTGGATCCGAATGCGGTTATTTGTGGCTAATTTAGTCAGTGGGGCATTATGGGTAATAAGGTTTATTGTCTTATCCTAACGGTTATTTGGTAGGCGGTAACGGTTATGCTTCAAATTATTCTAGAGTCTATTCAGTAAGAATAACTGTGGATTCGAATACGGTAATTTGTTGCTAATTTAGACAGTGGGGCATTATGGGTAATAAGGTCTATTGTCTTATCGTAACGGTTATTTGGTAGGCGGTAACGGTTATGCTTCAAATTATTCTAGAGTCTATTCAGTAAGAATAACTGTGGATTCGAATACGGTAATTTGTTGCTAATTTAGACAGTGGGGCATTATGGGTAATAAGGTCTATTGTCTTATCCTAACGGTTATTTGGTAGGCGGTAACGGTTATGCTTCAAATTATTCTAGAGTCTATTCAGTAAGAATAACTGTGGATTCGAATACGGTAATTTGTTGCTAATTTAGACAGTGGGGCATTATGGGTAATAAGGTCTATTGTCTTATCCTAACGGTTATTTGGTAGGCGGTAACGGTTATGCTTCAAATTATTCTAGAGTCTATTCAGTAAGAATAACTGTGGATTCGAATACGGTAATTTGTTGCTAATTTAGACAGTGGGGCATTATGGGTAATAAGGTCTATTGTCTTATCGTAACGGTTATTTGGTAGGCGGTAACGCTTATGCTTCAAATTATTCTAGTCGGAATTATTATGGATTCGAATGCATTTATTTGTTAACTTTTACTCGTTATTTAGTTTTGATTACTTAATTGGTTTTGTTTGGTTTCGTTTGGTTTCGTTTGGTTCGTTTTACGACATATCCGCCTCAATTAGTTATTTTATGCCGACAAGTATTTTATTGTTGGTAATTTTTTTTCCAAACCTGTATAGCTGGTAATATTTTTTTTTTAAAAATTTATTGCTGATAATAAATTTTACAAAGTGTTTCTGGTATTAAAACCTATTTTTACACTTTCATAATGTTTTGACTCCAGCTTGTTGGTCAACTATTTACCCACAGGTAATTGATGGTGTTCCCAGGTCCACCATGGGAACACCAGCATTTAAGAGCAGGTTCCATGCTCTCCAAAGCCTCCTGATCAGAGCCCCTGCTGTCGGACGTAGTTTATCGTCTTACCCAGGACGTGGATGTAGTTTATCGTCATACCCAGGACGCGGATGTAGTTTAACGTCATACCCAGGACACGGATGTAATTTATCGTCTTACCCAGGACGCGGACGTAGTTTATCATCTTACCCAGGACGCGGATGTAGTTTATCGTCTTACTCAGGACGCGGATGTAGTTTATCGTCTTACTCAGGACGCGGACGTAGTTTATCGTCTTACCCAGGACGCGGATGTAGTTTAATTTTTTACCTAGGACGCGGATGTAGTTTATCGTCATACCCAGGACGGTTTGTTACTTAATTAGATTTTGTTATTTATTATTATTATGTTTACTTGTCTTTATATGCGCATTCGTAGTTAGTTAATTTGTTTATTATTTACATAATTTTTTATTTATTCAGATATTTTATTTATTTTCGTTTTGAGGGAGGTATCTTGTTTAGTTTAATGTATTGGCTTTGTATAAAGTATGGTACATTATATACGTTGTATATAGTATATATGTGTGCGTATGTGTGCGTGTGTGTTCTCTGCTTGCTGCAAGCAATAATGTCTGCGTTGACGAAGGTGTATTTGCAATTACTTGTTATTGAATCACTTGTTAATTGCTTAAATTATCAAAGAAACAAGGAAAATATTTTTTTGTGGGGATGTAAAGACACTGAACAATACGCTCCCATCTGCGCCGTGACTATTGGGATAAACCTTTTCCTTAAAATTTGTGACAGTTAATTGACAGACAATAAACTCGATATATATTTATATAATTACAACTGTTAATTCCTTTTAGAGAACCACTATCCTAATATTCTGTCACTAAAATTTCGTTTTACGGTTAAGGATAAGTAACTTCTTTTTTTTTTTTTTTTTTGATTTGATTCTTGGCCCCATGCTATTTCTTATTTTCATCAACGACCTTCCTGACGCCATAGATTCCCAAGTTGGCATCTACACGAACGACGCTACAATTTACTCCTGCCTCAAAAAACAATTCTAGTGTCGCTGACAAAACTAACGTCTTGAAATGGACCTCCAATCGGTTGTTAATTGGGGCATGAATTGGCTGGTCAACTTTAACGCCTCAAAAACTAAACTGCTCTCTATTAATCACCATAGAGATCCTTCGCTTACCTCCCATTAGAATGTCTGATGCTCAACTTCTTGAGAGCAACTCTCTGCGTCTGCTCGGTCTCACGTTAACTGCTGACCTGAGATGGAACAAATACATTGAGTCAATTGCTTCGTCCACCGCAAGGAAAGTTGGCTCCCTGTGCCGCGCCAGGAAGTTTTTCTCCCCGGAATCGATACTTCAAATATACAAATCAACCATTCGCCCTTGCATGGAGTATTGCTGTCATATATATGGTCTGGTGCACCTTCTGTTTACCTCGGAGTTCTTGACAAGATCCAGAGGCGCATATGTAATATAATTGGTCCTGTTCTGGCATCTCGTCTGCAGCTGCTCTCTCACAGAAGCGCCGTCGCCTCTCTCTGCATTTTTTACAAACAATTTCATGGTAATTGCTCCGATGAGCTGCTTTCACTGATTCCCAGACTTCATGAATTCAAGCGCCCTACGAGAGACTGGCATCCCGCTCTCACTCTTTCACTGTAGAAACTTTTAAATGTAGCCGTCTCTTCAACTCCAATAGCTTCATATCTCGCATCTCTCGCCTGTGGAACACCCTTCCCAATTACTGTTTCCCTGAGAGCTATAATCTCCAACTATTCAAATTTAATGTCAATCGACATCTCCAGTTACCTTGATCTATCCACTATCCTTCTCCTCATCCTTTCTTGTGTCACTCCTATCTGCTCCCGCTCCAAATCTTCTGTAACCCCTTGCATCCTAGTGGCTTCCCGCCTTGCTCAGGGCGTAATGCTTTAAAAATAAAAAAAGACACAAATGTCGACTGAAATTAGTGCTGTCAATCTGGCGAGGCAAAAATGAAATCATAGTAATGAAAAAGATTTTTTAAAAAAATAAATATGACTCAATATTAAAATTGATTAATATTAGTGTCGCTGCCTGCAAAGATTTTCTAAAAAATAAAAGAGCATGAAGAAGGTCCCAAACGTGATAAAATCATCAAAATATTTATGTTATTATTAAGAGGAAAGTATTTATTGATTATTTTATTACATGTTTTAATCCTTTCTAACACGTTCGAAATTTTGGTTGAAAATCTTGATTTTCCTGCTTTATCGATAGGATTTAGTATGGGAAATTTAGTCTTTTTATGGTAAAAATACATTTTGAAAATTTTTGCAAAAATCAAATACTTAGCAAATTTTAATGAAATTTTCACGACTTATGCACAAATGAATGAATCAAATAAAGTTTCAGAAAATTATATTTTATTTTTGGAATATTTTTTTAATGAAGAGAATTTCATTGCAATGAAATACGACAAATTAGCTATTTTAACAAAAAAAAAAATCTCCTTCAAGTCAATTTAAATTAGTTTTTGAAATACAGCAAAGTATTGGAAATATTAACTTTTATCTATTAGCTTGAAATTAAAACTAAAATAAAAACTTCATGAAGGCTTTTTTATTTCTATATACTGCATTTTTTTGAAGGCTTCTAATATATATATATATATATATATATATGAAAAGCTTGGTATGGTTGTTATATCTTTTTGCAATAATATATAAGAATATTGTTCTACAGCATCCTTAAATCTACTGTAAAATTTCCTTGTAGACTTTATCGTGTAAATTATTTATATAAGTAAAAATTTATATATATATATATATATATATATATATATATATATATATATATGCATATATATATATATATATATATATATATATATATATATATATATATATGTGAAGAGTGTGTGTATATAAATATAAATAAATATATATATATGTATAATTATTTATATATTATATGCGCGGTACTTATTAGAAAGCGCTCAATATCAGAGATAGAGCTAACATATATGGTTGGATAGATGTGAGATTGTGACCCTGGGTTTCACGCTTTAGCGATCGTCAGACAAACGGATTAATTTTTTTTTAAATTTTGGTTTTATGTAGATTGCGTGTATTGGTGTTATTGTGGAAGTGGTGGGGGAAACTTCGTCGTTTTGTCATCGTACTAACGCAAACATCGATGTATGCAGACACATATACATACTTGGTCGTCCGTCGGGACTCATACATATATAAACACATATGTGGGCAGTTTCGGGTATGACATATGTATGTATACGGGTGGTGTTGTGTCTATACATACGCATTTGTATGTTGAAATTTAAAGATTGGAAGTGTGGTGGAAATGTCTCGTGAATGTCTCGTGAATGTATACATGTCATATATATATATTTTTTTTTCCGCTGAATAAAATTTTTTCGCATGTATTTATATACGTGTGGTGGGGTTTGTGTGAAATTATGATCGGTAAAAATTATTATTTATATTTATTTTTAAATTTTGAAAAAAATGGCGGTTTATTTGTTATATTTAAAGCTGGTTATTTGTTAGTTTTTGACTGTGTATATGTAACAGGTAGAAATTTGTAATCCTTATTGGTTATTTATATCGTGATTTTAAAAAAAAAATAATCAGTTTGTCTGACGATCGCTAAAGCGTGAAACCCAGGATCACAAGCTCACATCTATCCAAACATATATATATATATATATATATATATATATATATATATGCAGAGAGAGAGAGAGAGAGAGAGAGAGAGTGGTCATTTCCTGCCTCTCTCTCTTTACGCACACAAATATATGTATGAAATATTCTGAAGAGCTCTAGGCTTGAAGAAAGTTGAGATTTCCCCCAAATCCTGCTCATTTGGTCAGATTTTGGGAAGGGGGTTCAGCTGAGAACTTTTTAGCAACACTTTGTATATGGCTGGTTTATTGTTTTTGTTTAATGGCATATCAACAATTTTATGGGTATTACCAAAATCTAAATATTTTGAAAGCAATTAAATAAAGTAAATAATATTTGTTTCAAATCAGATTAATTATACTTTAAATCATCTAATATTCCACAAATAATATTTCAGAAAATTTTAAGTTATTTTTGGAAGATATTTTTAATAAAGAGAGCTAATTAGCTATTTTAGAAAAAAAAACTCCTTCAAATCAATTTAAATTAGTTTTTGAAATACATGTAATGTCAATCGACATCTCCAGTTGCCTTGATCTATCCTTCTTCTCATCCTTTCCTCTATCATTCCTACCTGCTCTTGCTCCAAATCCTCTATAACCACTTGCGTACTAGTGGATTCCCGCTATGCTAGGGGTGAAATGCTTAAAAAAAGTATTTTGCTTATTTAGAATATTAAATTTAAACTATTAGCTTGAAATTAAAACTAAAATTAAAGTATCAAGAAAGATTTTTCATTTTAAACTTTAGGTATCGCGATTTTTGTCGAGGGCCCTATATTAGTGTAACTTCAGGCATAGCTATCTACTCTCCACAGTATGCAGTGCTCCCAGGTGTTGTTTGTGTACACAACTCTTTGGGTCAATCCCTTTTTGGGGGATTACTCAAGCAATGATTTTATCCAATAGACATAAAGTGTTGTGAGTTTAATATCTGGCCATAGCAGAGAAAACAAAAAGTTGAGTTACTAAAAGGAATTAACTGAAATCGAGATAGCCAAAAAAAGGCATGGCACGTGGAATTAGAGAAATCTACCTCCGTGGACTAAGTAAAGGGTTCGGTTCGGAATCCCAAATTATATTATCTGAAGAACGCCTGAGCGTAAGCAGCCGAAACCTTGTGAATATAGCAAAAAAGGTGAGAAGACCGAACGATGTAAATAGTTTAAATAGGTTTCTTTTTACTCACTTTCTTCCAGTTGGTGATATCTTAATAGTCATCGTTTCTTGGCGGAAGAATAGGTTGGCCAGCAACATATTATCCTGTTATACATTTAGAGATTCTTAATAAAATCCAAAGAAGAATCTGCGACTTTATTTGTCCTGATCTGGCATCTCGGTTTCAGTCACCTTACCACTTCCCAGTGTCTTTTCTATAAATACTTTCATGGTAATTGTTCTGATCAACTTTCCTCTTTCATTTTTTTTTTCTTTTTTTTTTAGTTTAATTCCCTATCCCCTCCCTTGTTAGGTGGTCAGTGATATCAGTTCTCTGGTGGATGCGTTTCGTTTCGTTTCGTTTCGGGTGTGTTTTTCGTATTTGTTGTAGAGCCTTTTTGAGTTTGTGTCTATGTGAGTGTGAGTGCTAAGGATGAATGAATGTGTTATATTATTATAGTCCCGCATTGATTTCGACCAGTTAACTTAATTAAACTGTATTTTTATTCCAACTTCATCTACCGGCCTGAATATTCAAGAAATCTTCTCAGAGGACGCATATTTTTATGACTTACCGAATATTCAACCGTCCTGGGTAAGACGATAAACTACGCCCAACAGCAAGTGGTATGACGTTTGCTTGGTAACGTAACTGTCCGGGTTTCAATTCTCGGTAGTAGATGCACACTGCTGATGAGTCTCAAATATAGGACGAAACGGCCGTCCAGTGCTTTCTGTTGAAGTTTTTCTAAACTCGATGAATTACTGAGATATATATATATATATATATATATATATATATATATATATATATATATATATATATATATATATATATATATATATATATATATAAAAGTGAACATAGAAGTCAACACTTAGAGGCGACAGTCTGTTTCATGCTATATGCAATCGTCAGGCCACATATGCTGTTATTTTTCTCGGCTATTTATATACATACGGGTTAGTGGTGCATTGTGGGTATTCTATTATGGCGGTTAATTTACCGAAAGTCGTTTGTTTATTTATTTGGGTCAAATTATATTTCTTGTTTTTATTTTTTATTTTTTTGTTTCTTATTTATTTATTTATTAACGTAGTAAAAATTTGTTTATATCACTTATTTAACAGTTTTGTTTTGGCTTGAGAATTTAATTAAAGCTATTTGTTCAATTTTGGGGTTGATTGTTGTAGTTCATTCTAACTATTATTTTGACGGGAACAGTTTTTAATTGATTACCTTTATTTGGGATTGGTTTGTTTACTTACTTGGATGAATTTAGGTCAATTTATTTTACTTGTATATTTTCTCTTTTCGGTTTTCGATTTTTAAGTAACATAGTATTTATTTATTTTTTTCAATTTTTTTTTTTATTATTATTATTTTTATTAGTATATTTATTTGTTTTTATTTTATTTTTTCCGTTTTTCATTTTTTAGGTTACGTAGTAAAAATTTATTCTCATGTCTGCATTTTGAGATGAGCTCGGATCTTTTATTTAATAATTTATTTTGGTCGGGGAAAGCATTGTACTGTTCGCCTATTTCACAAAACATCTTTCACAAATAGTAAATATGCGAACAGTACAATGCTTTCTAAGTATATCTGGGAAATTAAAAACAAAACGCACATCACACCAAAAATATCTTGGAAGATAAGGAAAAAATCATCAGCCTACAACAACCAATCAAAAACTTGCAAACTTTGCTTGGAGGAAAAAATAGCTATCATTACTTTCCCCGACCAAAATAAATTATTCCATAAAAGATCCGAGCTCATCTCAAAATGCAGACATGAGAATAAATTTTTACTACGTAACCTAAAAAATGAAAAACGGGAAAAATAGAATAAAAACAAATAAATATACTAATAAACAAAATAACAATAAAAAAAATAAAAAAAATAAAAAATAGAAATAAAACAAAAATAAATACTATGTTACTTAAAAATCGAAAACCGAAAAGAGAAAATATACAAGTAAAATAAATTGATCTAAATTCACCCAAGTAAATAAATAAACAAACCAATCCCAAATAAAGATAATCAATTAAAAAATGTTCCCGCCAAAATAATACTTAGAATGAACTGCAACAATCAACCCCAAAATTGAACAAATAGCTTTAATTAAATTCTCAAACCAAAACAAAACTGTTAAATAAGTGATATAAACAAATTTTTACTACGTTAATAAATAAATAAATAAATAAAATAAGAAACAAAAAAATAAAAAATAAAAACAAGCAATATAATTAGACCCAAATAAATAAACAAACGACTTCCGGTAAAATAACCGCCATAATAGAATACCCACAATGCACCACTAACCCGTATATATATAAATATCCGAGAAAAATAACAGCATATGTGGCCTGACGATTGCATATAGCATGAAACAGACTGTCGCCTCTAAGTGTTGACTTCTATGTTCACTTTTATATTTACACACGCTCTATCTCTGATATTGAGCACTTTATTCCATAAATATAGCAAACCTTAAGACTATATTTCTTTATATATATATATATATATATATATATATATATATATATATATATATGGTAAAAATATAATCTTAAGGTATGCTTTATTAAATTGGTCAACATCAAGGATAGAGCGTATGTAAATATAAAAGTAAAAACTGAGGACAAGAACTCGTGATGACAGACTGTTTCATGTGTAACAGCAAAATTGTCAAACTTGTGTAACAGCATAATTGTCCATCCCACAAAAAACACTAAACTAATTGAATTTCTTTTTTCAAATATGACGTTTCGCTATCTTGACACCATTTTTCGTAAGAATATCTGAAAAACACTTTGAGTTATTCACCTAGAGAGAGAACAAGTCAAAATCGCTTTCCGTCACCCTGACAGACTTTTCCAAATGAGCAATGGTGAGTGGAAAAGGATCATTCAGGCCTTCAGTAATGGTACCAATATCCATACTATGGCTTCCATCAACAAAGTCCATTCAAGAACCATCACGAGAACAGTGAATAAGGTAAAAATAAAATAGGGAAGAGTAGAGAGAAAAACTGGATCAAGAGATCACAACAGGAAGATGGATCATCATATCAAGTTAGAGCTAAATAGATTAATTAGAAAAGATCCAATGCATGTGAGAAAGGAGTTTCGCCTACGGCATTCCAAAGAGAAGAGAAAAAGACTTGAAAATGAGCGCGTACGTGAAACGTGAAACCTGTAAGGCAACTTTTACTCCAGGACAGAAAGTTAGAAGGTTAGAGAGGGCGAAGATCATCTTGAATAAGTTGCGAAATGATCCTGAAATAACATATATAGATTTAAACTTTATTTCAATTCTTCATGAGCTTCCAAACCTTAGCCATGATTAATGACTTTACCATTTATGATTGATTCCACCACGATTCTTCTGTTAAGCTTGGAGAGTCATTAGACATTCTCATTACCCAAAGTGAACTCCAAAAGGTTTATAAAAAAAACTCAGAGAATTTCAGTAAGATATCTTTAATCATTTCTAAGGTATAATGTTTCAAAGGTTAATCTAACAATTGGAAAATTTTGCTGTTACGCGATTTGGACAATTTTGCTGTTACAACCGGTATATATATATATATATATATGTGTGTGAGTGTGTGTGTGTGTTTTACGAGAAAGATTATCAATAATTCAATATCAGTATCAGCAAGTATCATTGCATTATTTCTTAGCTACATATCCTGGCATTTTTTTTTTTTTTTTTTGTAAAGCTCCATTTAAAATTTATAAATATAAACTTTTAAATAGACATTCTGTATCCGAAGTCCTGAAGTCCCTACGACGGAGAAATCACGAAACTCAGACAACCGATATATATATATATATATATATATATATATATATATATATATATATATATATAGATAGATAGATAGATAGATAGATAGATAGATGTGTGTGTGCGCGTGCGTTCGTGCGCGCTTGTTTGTGTGTAAAATTTAAGATATAACTAAAAATATGTGTAAGTGGGCAATATGAATGAGTTTTCCTTTTGTCTTATATATATATATATATGTGTGTGTGTGTGTAAGCTAATACTCAAAATTCCTCGAAAATTGAAAATGGAATCAGTTTAAGGAATTCAATTTCCTGCTGAGACAGTTTGTGTTTACTTCGCACTAATGACTTTGGAAAAGGCAGTAAAAGATTTCTATCCCTCCAGCTATGGGTAAAATACCTGAATTGATAATGTTCTCTAGACTTGGCAACCAGTCTACGAAAAGGCGAACTTTGAAGTCAACATTGTGAAGATAACAATTTTACTATTTTCACTATAAGAATCATGAACATACAGAATTTAAAAGAAAAAAAATATATGACGAATCCTGACGACGTTCGTCTTTACGGGATATGGCGTTCACGAATTTGCTGGACATCAAGAATAATCTGTTTGCGTGAAGAATCGAATTAATAAAGATTCCGATCATCTAATGAATGCTTCCTTCTTTATAAGCAAAATAAATTGCAAAAAGTGTTCGGAAGGAAGGCTAAGATCCTTTGACTCGTCTGTACTTTATTAAGAATTAATTGATTAAATGCCTCTGATTATGATTGCTTGTTTACGTGGCTGTTCCGCTTGTGTTGCTACTCAAGGCTTTTCATTGGTCGAATTGACGAAGGTGGGCTGTTGAGATGGTGAATAGAATCGGAGAGGTTAAAAGAGACGGGGATAGAAGGAGAGGGAAATGAGGAGAAGGTATTAGGTTGGTGCAAAAATAATGACGTAATAATGTCGTTTTTTGACGTTAAAAAATACGACAAAAAAACGACATTATTACGTCATTATTTTTGCACCAACCTAATAATTGAATCCTATGAAAACAAAAAGTAGAAAGTATGCGAAAAACAAAGCAGAAAGAAAGCGATAAGAATGAAAGACCCAGGAGAAAGCTTTTCAAAAATAGTGAAAGAAAGAAAAACAAAAGAAATAAAGATTCAACAAACAAGCAAGCAAAAGAAAGAAAGAAAGAAAGAAAGAAAGAAAGAAAGAAAGAAAGAAAGAAAGAAAGAAATAAAGAAAGAAAGAAAGAAAGAAAGAAAGAAGGGAACATTAACATGATAATACCTAAAATTAAACAAAAAAATAACATGGCAAAAGGAAAAGAAAGAAAGAAAGAAAGAAAGAAAGAAACTGGGGGACATTAACAACAATATAATACTTAAAATTAAATAAAAAAATTAGCATTGTAAAATGAAAAGAAAGAAAGAAAGAAAGAAAGAAAGAAAGAAAGAAAGAAAGAAAGAAAGAAAGATAGATAGATTCAGGAGCCACATGAATAAATTAATGCATCCAAGAAAGACAAAACAAAAACACTTAAAACAAAGAACACCCAAGGAATGATAGAAAGAAAAAAGAAAGCAAGGTAGAAGGAAAGAAAGTACGATCCGTAACACACATATGAAGAAAATAAAGAAATACACTGAAGAAAGAAAGAAAGAAAGAAAGAAAGAAAGAAAGAAGAAACGTATGAAAAATTAAAGGAGTACATTCGAAAAAGCAAAAGCAAAAACGCAAAAGAAAGAATGAATTCTGAGAAAGAAAACCTGATAATGCAAAAGGATACGCCATAAGGAAAAAGAAAATAATGACGCTATGAATTTAAAGACTAAATGTGAAATATGAGAAAATAGAGAAAGAAATGAGGGAAAAGTCTACAAATTAAGATAGAAATTGAATGCCACTAAACACAGACAAAGAAAAACAAAGCAAAGAACACTAGAATCACAAAAGAGACGGAAAGAAAACATGGAAAGTCATCAGAGAAAGAAAGGAAGTTCGTAAGGCCTAACTGAATAGGAACCGGAAGTATTTTCTCGCCGTCTGCTCGATCCGAATCTGAGATGATGGATCGAGTCTCTCGACTGTCACTGACAAGGAAATGTTGAGGAGTGAAATGATGAGAGGGAAGGAAGAGGATGGAGGTGGTATGGGGTCTAAGGAGATTTTGAGTAGAAGCAAAATAAAAGAATAAAGAGAAAGGAGACGAGAATAAGTTGGAAAGTAGTTCTTGAAACGCTGACGACGGGAAGCTTTTTTTCTTGTCCTCCATTTTGGCTTAAAAGAAAAAGTAGCGGGAAAAGTGAAATCAAAGAAAAAATAAATGATTTGCTTCTGAATTTAAGAGCAATAAGTTAAGGAAGTAACGATTTAAATCTAGTTGAATCTTGTTCTTTCTTTTTAATGTTTTGGTTTTAACTATTTTCCTTTGGGGGTAATGAGAAAAAAAAAGCATTTTTGTGAGGTGTGTAGAAGTGAATGTGCGTCTGTGAAAGAAAGAAAGAAAGAATATGAGGAGGCTAAAAGGAGATATTGTTGACTGGTGTGAAAGAAAGAAAGAAAGAAAGAAAGAAAGAAAGAAAGAAAGAAAGAAAGAATATGAGGAGGCTAAAAGCAGATATTGTTGACTGGTGTGAAAGAAAGAAAGAAAGAAAGAAAGAAAGAAAGAAAGAAAGAAAGAAAGAAAGAAAGAATATGAGGAGGCTAAAAGCAGATATTGTTGACTGGCGTGAAAGAAAGAAAGAAAGAAAGAAAGAAAGAAAGAAAGAAAAGGCGAAGAAGAAAAAAAATAAATAATGAAAATTAAAAAGAAAAGTTTCTTTGAAAATGAATGATTCAAAATATAAAATCAAGAAGGAAGGAAAGAATTGTTTAAAATTACAAAATTATAAAGTAAGAACAGATAATTAAAGAAATTTTAAAAAGACGTTTAAAATGGCAAACGGAAAAAGAGAAAAAAAGTGTTCATAAGTACAAAAGAATATTGAAAGAAAGAAAAGATTATAAAAAAAACAATATGCTGAAAAGAAAGAAACACAAAATGGATGAAACAAAAAATAAATTACGAGAAACGGAGTGGGGAGAAAAAAAAAACAAGGAATAAGATACAATAAAAATAATGAGAAGGGAAAAGATTGGGGGAAAGAAGTATAAAAATAAATGAAAACAGATAAAAAAACGAAAGAAACAAAAGTAAAAATCAATTGAAAAAAAGGAAAACTAGAAAGAAAGAAAGAAAGAAAGAAAGAAAGAAAGAAAGAAAGAAAGAAAGAAAGAAAGAAAGATTTCAACGGAAATGAAAGGAAGAATCGGAATATAAAAGAAAAAAAATGAAAGAATTGTTTAAAACGAAAAATGAAAAAGAAAGAAAAGTTTGTTATATAAATTAAAAATAGAGATAAAGAAGAAAAATAGAGATAAAGAAAAGAATGGCGAAATAAAGCATGGTTATAAAAGAAAGAAAGAAAGAAAGAAAGAAAGAAAAAGAAAGAAGGAAAAATGAAAGCAACTGAGATAGATAGATAGATAGATAGATAGATAGATAGATAGATAGATAGATAGATAGATAGAATGAATGAATGAAAGAATATATCCACGCACAAAACAGAAATAGAGAAATTCATAAAAGAAATAAAGAGCCGCTTATGAGAAAGAAAGATAGCAAAAAAGAAAGAATAGGAAAGAAGGAAAAATGAAAGCAACTGAGAAAGAAAGAAAGAAAGAAATTGAAAGGGAAGAAAGAAAGAAAGAAATTGAAAGAGAAGAGAGAAAGAAATTGAAAGGGAAGAAAGAAAGAACTTTAAAAGAAAGAAAGAATGTCTGAAATACAAATGAATAAAGACAAAAATACTAAAAGAAAAACAAACGTGATTCTCAAAAAAGAAAGTGTTTAAAAATACTAAATAGAGAAAAAGAGAAAGTACTCTAAATGAAATAAATAAAAAGAAAAATGTTTAAAAGATAGAAATAAACAAAGAAGTAAAGAAAGTCTGATTGAAAGAACAAAAAAAAAAGAAGGAAAGAAAGAGCACGTATGAAAAGAAAGCAAATGAAATACGGTATTGATCGTAACTGCAGTATAAATAAGACGGGGTCATTTGGTGTGTTCTTGTTATAGTTGACCGACTATAATTTGTATGAAAAATATATTGACATCAATTTATTATCTAATTTAGAAAATCCGCTAATTCCTTAACGTCCTGGCTTTTAGAAGTGCACTGACACCAACTATTTACCATTTTAGTTGAGAATCAAATTTTAAATTCGGGAATAGCATTATTAATTCCAGAAGTCGTATCTACTGCATAGAGCATCCAGTTCTATAAATCATCAATGCGGCCCAAGAAATAATGCCAATCATTGGTTAATTACAATAATTTCACAATTTCCGTATCTGCATCGTATTCTTCTCGTTTCAGACAATATTGTTGAATATTCAGTTTTTTCTGGATGTAACCAGTTATATCATGGATAGGTATTGGTAAGCACATGCATCAAAATTTTGATCATCCCTAATGATTATATAAATATATATGTTTGTATCAATGTAAACGTTATTTTAGTGGACACTCATATTTGAGTAGACGCTCCGTTTATTTATTGAACCATATATGTTTTTTTTTCTACCAGTTTAAATATTCGAGAAATCTTATTACCGTTGTTTCGTTGATTTTGTTTAGCGGCATATCAATATATAGAGAGAGAATTCAGAGCAGCATGTATCTATCCAGCTCTTATCTCAAATAACAACTTAAAAGAGACTGTTTGACCAACACAAGGAATGTTAAAAGATTTATGTTAAAAAGATAAAAAAAATAAAAAAAAAACAACAAATGAAAACTACAAACAAAAGTTCATTTTCTCCAGCAAGACATTCATTTCTGTAGTTTACTGCTACCAGCAAGCAGAAATATTTCTCCTCCCGATGATGGCCATTTTGCTCGAAACTAGTCGAGGAATCTAAATGAAATAATAATAATAATAATAAAAACGAAAGAATATTAATCTACAACCCAGTATATATATATATATATATATATATATATATATATATATATATATATATATATATATATATATATATATATATATCCATTACTCCACCATATCTCAAATAATATATATATATATATATATATATATATATATATATATATATCCATTACTCCACCATATCTCAAATAATATATATATATATATATATATATATATATATATATATATATATATATATATATATATATATATATATATATATATATATTATTTGAGATATGGTGGAGTAATGGATAGCGGCTCAGACTGAGGAATCGGAGAGCCGAGTACCAATTCCAGTAGAATCCATTACATTCACTTACGTACTAAAACCCTTGGGAAAGGTATGAATCCTCTTCTTTTCCCCCGAGCTATGGGTAAATAGCAGGACAGACCGTGTTCTATAGCCTTGGATGGCAACTGGTCTATCGCATAAAGAAATGGCAACATACTACGGGGAAAATATACCTTGTCAGTTATGTATCGAAAGATACATGATTGCCTAAGCGCATGGCACATAACTGTCTGTACATTTAATCAAGCACACTATGAGTAAATAGCAGGACAGACAAGGTTCTATAGCATTGGATGGCAACTGATCTACCGCATAAAGAAATGGAAACCTACTGCGGGAAAAATCTGCCTTGTCAGTCAATTATCGTAAGATACATGATCGCCTAAGCGCGTATCACGTATGGCACATAACTGACTGATACCGAAATCTAAATATTTTGTACGTAATTCTATCCTCTATTTTTAAGCTATGCTTGTTTAAATATATAGTTTGTAGATCATAAAATATATTGCTGGCAATTTCACTGCAAAAATGTATTTTTAATAATTTTTTTATAAACAATGTATTTTTGGTAATTTTATTATAAAATGTATTGTTAGTCATTTTACTATTTTTCTATAAAAAGCACTGCTGATTTTTTCTTGGGTGTTCACTATTTGCTGGGACCCTAACAGGTCCTACCAACTACCGGATCAGAATGACCCAGGAAACAACGTCAATTAAGAAGTGGTCCCAAGCTCCACAAAACCTTCTCCTGATCCGATGCCTTGCTGCCGGATGTAATTCATCGTCATACCCAGGGCGATCTTATTAAGGAAAAATATGGGTACTGAACCGAGCAGATATGATAATTTCGAATAGTCTCCAACGAGAAGGATTTTGCATAAAAGCACTGTTCAGATTTTGCTGGATCAGCAAAGCTTATTCGTTAAGGCACGACGGATTTAACGACGGTAGCTCTATCTGCCCAGAAGGACGCAGGTTCGTATCCTGCTAGAGGGTGCATATTTTCTTTAATAAGATTTCTCGATTATTCAGGCCGGTAGACGCAAATAAATAAATATACTGTTTAATGAATATACGGGACATCTACTCAAATATGAGTATCCACTAAAAATAACGTTTAACTTGACAGAAATCTGTCGGATTAATAAATAAAAAATCCGTTACTTCTTTAGAATATATATATATATATATATATATATATATATATATATTAGGTTGGTGCAAAAATAATGACGTTTTAATGTCGTTTTTGACGTTAAAAAATACATCAAAAACGACATTATTACGTCATTATTTTTGCACCAACCTAATATATATATATATATTAACTTGGTGCAAAAATAATGATATATTGATGTCGTTTTCTGACGTATTTTCTAACGTCAAAAAACGACATTATTACGTCATTATTTTTGCACCAACCTTATATATATATATATATATATATATATATATATATATATATATATATATATATATATATATATATATATAAGCCGGTGAATCGGTGAATTAATAACAGTTTATAGAATCTATGATTACAGTTATGTCGAGTATAAATATGATCTCTGGTGATAATTTAGAAGATTTATCAGACCCTTTGACCCTGATTAGCTGTACTCGGCCAAATTTTAAAGTTGGCCGACAAATAAGTCTATTAGACTTTTATTAATTCAATAATTTACGGAGAGTTGTCGCTCTAGTCTTCTGTTGATCACTTTCTTGACACAAATTCAAATCGTCTTAAAATACGTTAAATTCGAGTACTTTTACGTATTTTGATATTGCTAATGATTTGCATTTTTATTATTATTTTATTTCCTTTGATTTCTGTTGTATGCTTATTTATTTCCGCTTGTCAACCAGCGACCAAAGATCAAAAATGGCATCATGATATTTTTCACTGAGCATTTTAAGGCTTGGGCTCCCAGGAGACCTTTCAATGAGTTTATCGGATCCTTAGGCTCCCTAACCCTAAACCGAGAACTTCAACTACCACTGGAATTGTTGATGTCCTCATGTGCCACATTTTTTAGATTTCGATTGTATTTTGATAGATTTTTGAAGATCTTTAAAGATACATTAATGTCTGCAGGGACTGCTATTTCAATAAGAAGGTACATTCTGTTTTTGTAGTCTCTGATCACGATGTCTGAGCGATTAGCTTTGGTTGTTTTGTCTGTGTGTATTCTAAAGTCCCATAAAATTGTTACCGGTTCTATGCCTGTAACCGAGTTTGGGTGGTGTTCATACCAATTTTCACAGTTTCCTTTCCGTAAATGTTGCAGATTTTCCAATGCAAATATTGGTCCACTCTGTCATGCCGGGTTTTATATTCAGAGGGTGCCAATACCGTGCAGCCCGATACAAGATGGTCAACTGTTTCTGGATATTTATCACAAAATCTGCATTTTGGGCTAACACAGTTTTTCAGTATATGTGCTTGGTAATTTCTAGTTAACAAGCATTGGTCATGTGGAGCAAGAAAAAAACCTTTCGTTTCAGCTTTTAACCCTGCACTACGTAGCCACTAATAGATACGGGGTCTATCTACATCAGCTTGTTTGGTAGGGGCTGAATATTGACCCCATGAGGAGGATTAACTTGCCATTGTTTCTGGCCATTTCATTTGCATTTGTGTCCATTGCATTTACTTTTGCTTTCTTTTTTATCTGTCTGTGTGTGTGTGTGTGTGTGTGTGTGTGTGTGTGTGTGTGTGTGTGTGTGTGTGTGTGTAATAACAACAAATAGGAAAAGTATTATCCTTCTCCTTCTCCTCATCATCATCAGTGTCATGAGCGGATGTTCAAAAATATTGACGTAATAATGTCGTTTTTTGACGTATTTTTAACATCAAAAAACGACATTATTACGTCATTATTTTTGCACCAACCTAATAATTAATAATGAGCATGTCATTTTCGTTTATGATCGATTTCATCACGATTCTTCTGTTAAGCTTGGAGAGTAATTATACATTCTTATCTCTCAAAGTAGAGTCCAATTGTTTTATAAAAACCTCGGAGAGTTCCAGCAAAATATTTTTAATCTGTGTGTGTGTTTAGTGAAATAATTTGGACGTATTATGTCTATTTATTTTAGTTTTAATCCTCTAAAGTCCATGAATTAATTTCTTCGTGGCTGTAGAAAATGGATCGAGAAAAAGTCCAAAATTTTCTTTCAAATATTTTTTTTTATTTTTCCAAGTACTTTCAATTTCATATGAGATCATCTTCAGGAGTTGAATATCTATGAATGTGATCATAGTTAAATCTCAGAACATTTAAAGGAACACTCATGCCAACATTCACAATTCAGACAGATATTAGTCGAAAATATATCAGTGCTTCATCAAGATAAGTATAAGCAAAGACTTTAAATTCTGGAAGCCCTTTTACATAAGACAATTGTGGGCAAAAATAAATAAAGTCAGCTACGTGTATAGCAACAAAGTTCTTAAATGTTTGTAGCAACAAAGTGTTATATAAAAAAAATACTAAATTAAAATACTATAGTTTAAAAAAATCATTAAAAAACAATCACATGAGTTCTCTCCCTTGCATAGCGGCGAAAAAACATTTTGAATTTACAGTGTTAACGCAAAACAGACCCATAGACACGCAACGCCTGAAAATGGTCTCAGATGAGATTGAAAGTACTTGGGAAAATAAAAATTATTTCAAACAAAATTTTTTTGATCAATTTTCTATAGCCACCAAGAAATTAATTCTGTGACAAACTTTGATCTTCTTGCCCACAAAAAAACAGTGTCAAAAGAACGGCTTTTCCATTGATACCGCTATTATTTTAACAACCTTCACTCCTCAGCAATGCTTATTGTTTTAAAAGCGATGATTAGAATTGGAATAAAACCTGCTGAACATATGATCAAAATTAATTTATACATATTTTTGTTCTTGAGGATTTACAAAAACATTAAATGGTATTTATTAGTATGTCTACTTATATTGAATAGTATTATATTTACACCATTCAATTAAAATTAATACAATACAATATTTATCATTTACAAATTTATAAAGAAACCAATATGAATTTTTTTTTTATTAATGTTAAACGCACTATTCTATTGTGAATACTTTATTCAAATTCATATAAGTAGCATCTGTTAGGGTGGTGCAAAAATAATGACGTAATAATGTCGGTTTTTGACATATTTTTTAACGTCAAAAAACGACATTATTACGTCATTATTTTTGCACCAACCTAATACAATGTGCAGAAAATAGTTTTAAAAATGTATAGAAACATATAAGTTTACTTTTCACTAAATTCCTTCGCTTACCTTACAAAATTCGCTGTGTCAGCAAAACATCCAGCACATATACCAGTACAACTATTTCTATTTTAGGTAATACTTATTGTTAAAAGCACCAAAAATATACCATTATCAATGACAACAAATTCAACCATCTTCACTATGGGAAAATTGGCATTATCGCCTCTACCATTAGAAGCTATTTTAAATGGGCCCCTAGAGGTGGTGTAATGGTTAGCAAGCTTGTCTCACTAGAACAATTGTGACTGAGTAGTGAGTTCGATCCTCACTGGGTGCCCCATACTTTCGGCCTTTTGCCACATCTAATCTAAGCTTGGAAAATCCCTATTGGGCACTTAGAGGTAGTGTAATGGTTAGCAAGCTTGTCTCGCTAGAACAATTACGACTGAGTAGTGAGTTCGATCTTCACTGGGTGCCCAATACTTTCAGCCTTGTGCCACATCTGGGCTACGCTTGGAAAATCACTACAGTGTAACCCGGATATAAGAGTGTTGTCGGGACCGGAGAAGAAGTTTCTGATATCCGGGTTTGTTCTATTTTGTTTAGGTAAGTATGGCTCTAATTTGTGACCAGATAAAATATCTCTTATATCCGGGTTTCTTTTATATCGGGGTCTCTTATATCCGGGTTACATTGTATTAGTTAATTTACATTATTTACATTCACACTAGTGTTCTCGTATAATGCGATAATGACAACAAAGATGGGATATTAATCCGAATGTAAATAACTCCTCGACATAAAAAATTTAGTCAGAAATAATGAAATCATACTAAATAAATATATTAATGTAGTATACAAAGATGAGGATATTGGTCCGAATGTAAGTAATGTAAATAATAACTCCTCATCCCACAAATTCAGACAAAGACAACTTAACTTTCTCTATCATTCCGAATAATTTATCGTCGCTTCTATCCCGTTATTTACATCTCTGGTGTTGTTGTCACTAAAAAAAAGCATCACGAGTCTTGTTCTTTCTTTCTTTCTTTCTTTCTTTCTTTCTTTCTTTACCAGGACAGCAATCGATGTCACCACCACTTCCATCTCTGCAATCACCACCGCTATAATTCTAACAACCGCTTCCAGGCTGGTTTTCGATACCATCAGCCTAAACTGGAGCTCACCCGCCATCGCTCTCCACCCTTCAGTCGATAAAATATAGATTAGTCTCATTGCAAAAGAGACACTTGGTACTGGTCTCATTAGCAATTGAACTGGCGGAAATTAGCGAGGAATCGGTAGTCATGTTTCGGATCGACAGGAAATCTTGCAGTGTCGGCCGAACAAAACTCGACTGAAGGAAGATTGGTTCCAGCCGGGAAGTTAACCATTATCTAAACACCAAGTTATCAAAATTAATTAAGCCCAGCAAAGGAGTACCATATTATCTAAATTACGTTTCTATATCAAGGTACACATAATGTACCGAAGTCAAGTGGCAGATGAGGATCGGTGAGTCGATAGGTGGATTTGGTAGGTAAATAGGTACCTAGGTAGGTAGGTAGGTAAGGTCTATGTAGGAGGAAGGAAAAAAGGTTATGGGAAAGGGAAACGGGAAAGAATTGAAAGGAAAGAGACAGCAGATAGGACAGGAAGGAGGAAGATGAGAGGTTAGAAGAAAGAGAAGGGCGGGAAATGAGATAGTTAACAAAGAGAGAGAGAGAGAGAAAGCAAAATAAAAATATGGAGGTACAGACGGTAGTCCCGAGGAGAGATAAGAGAAAGATGAGAGGTTAGAAGAAAGAGAACGGCGGGAAATGAGATAGATAGGAAGAACGTTAACAAAGAGAGAGAGAGAGAGAGAAAGCAAAATAAAAATATGGAGGTACAGACGGTAGTCCCGAGGAGAGATAAGAGAAAGATGAGAGGTTAGAAGAAAGAGAACGGCGGGAAATGAGATAGATAGGAAGAACGTTAATAAAGAGAAAGAGAGAGAGAGAAAGCAAAATATAAATAGAGAGGTACAGACGGTAGTCCCGAGGAGAGATAAGAGAAAGATGAGAGGTTAGAAGAAAGAGAAGGGCGGGAAATGAGTTCGATAGGAAGAACGCTAATAAAGAGAGTGTGTGAGAGAGAGAGCGGGAGAGAGAGAGAGAAAAGCAAAATATAAATAGAGAGGTACAGACGGTAGTCTCGAGGAGAGATAAGAGAAAGATGAGAGGTTAGAAGAAAGAGAACGGCGGGAAATGAGTTCGATAGGAAGAACGTTAATAAAGAGAGTGTGAGAGAGAAAGAGAGAGAGAGAGAAAAGCAAAATATAAATAGAGAGGTACAGACGGTAGTCCCGAGGAGAGATAAGAGAAAGATGAGAGGTTAGGAGAAAGAGATGGGCGGGAAATGAGTTCGATAGGAAGAACGTTAATAAAGAGTGTGTGTGAGAGAGAGAGCGGGAGAGAGAGAGAGAAAAGCAAAATATAAATAGAGAGGTACAGACGGTAGTCTCGAGGAGAGATAAGAGAAAGATGAAAGGTTAGAACAAAGAAAATGGCGGGAAATGAGATCGATAGGAAGAACGTTAAGAGAGAGAGAGAGAGAGAGAGAGAAGCAAAATAGAAATAGAAAGGTACAGACGGTGGGTGGCCCTGTGTAGCGATAAGAGAAAGATGGGAGGTTAGAATTAAGGAAAGGGCGGGAAATGAGGTAGATAGGAAGAACGTTAATAGAGAGAGAGAGAGAGAACAAAGAAGAGAAATTAAGTAAATAGGAAGAAAATTTATAAATAGACAGAGTAGAGCAGAAAATATATAGAGCTAAAGAAAGTGGCCGTGAGGAGTGATAGGAGAAGGACGAGAACTTAAACAGAAAAAAAAGCGGGAAAGAGATAGGTAGGAAGAACGTTAATAAAGAGAGTGATAAAGAAAGGCCAGTGGTAAGGTTAGAGGTTAGAAGAAAGAGAATTGGGGGAATTATGTGGATAAGAAAAACGTTAATATAGAGAGGGTAGAGAAATAAAGAGGTAAAGATGGCGGCTGTGAGAAGCGAGAGGAGAAATGAGAATGTTGGAGAAAAGAAGGGACAGATTATGAGGTAGATAAGAACGTTACTAAAGAGAGAGGGGGGAGACATGAGCAGAAAAGAAATAGGGGTCCTTAAGTAAAGAGAGAGAATAGGAAAAAAGGGCAGAAATTTTTTAAAAAAAGCAAGGGAGAAGGAAGGTGGTTGTCAAGAGCAAGAAGGGAAAGGTGAGTGACAGGAGAAAAATGAGAGATTATAAGAAAGAGAAGGCTGGGAAAATGAGGTAGATAGGAAGAACATGAATAGAGAGAGAGAGAGAGAGAGAGAGAGAGAGAAGAGAGAAAGCGAGTAGAAATTAAATAGAGGCGAAAGAACGCGGGGTCCTGAAGAGCGAAAGCCGAATGACGAATAGCGAGAAAAAAAAAGCGGGAAAAGAGAAAGATAGGAAGAATGTGAGTAGAGAGAGACAGAAGAGAATAGAGAAAGAAAAAACTAGAGGGAAAGAAGGTGGTAGACAAGGAAAATATGAGAGATTAGAAGAAAAGAGACAGACGGAAAGAACATTAATAAAGAGAGAAGAAAAGTAAAGGAAAACAGCAGGAGAAGCTGAGTAGTTTGGAAGAAAGAGAAAATAAATAGAATCGGTAAACAGACAGACATTCACAAAAGAAGGAAGTTTAGAAGAGATACGTATAAGATATAATTTCAAGGAAAAAAACTATTCAGGATACATCAATCATGGGGGAATGGTCAAGGATAGATAGATAGATAGATAGATAGATAGATAGATAGATAGATAGATAGATAGATAGATAGATATGTAACGAAAGTAGATAGATAGATAGATAGATAGATAGATAGATAGATAGATAGATAGATATGAAACGAAAGTAGATAGATAGATAGATAGATAGATAGATAGATAGATAGATAGATATGTAACGAAAGTAGATAGATAGATAGATAGATAGATAGATAGATAGATAGATAGATATGTAACGAAAGTAGATAGATAGATAGATAGATAGATAGATAGATAGATAGATAGATAGATAGATAGATAGATAGATATGTAACGAAAGTAGATAGATAGATAGATAGATAGATAGATAGATAGATAGATATGAAACGAAAGTAGATAGATAGATAGATAGATAGATATGCAACGAAAGTAGATAGATAGATAGATAGATAGATATGTAACGAAAGTAGATAGATAGATAGATAGATAGATATGAAACGAAAGTAGATAGATAGATAGATAGATAGATATGTAACGAAAGTAGATAGATAGATAGATAGATAGATAGATATGTAACGAAAGTAGATAGATAGATAGATAGATAGATAGATAGATATGAAACGAAAGTAGATAGATAGATAGATAGATAGATAGATAGATAGATATGTAACGAAAGTAGATAGATAGATAGATAGATAGATAGATAGATATGAAACGAAAGAAGATAGATAGATAGATAGATAGATAGATAGATAGATAGATAGATAGATAGATATGAAACGAAAGTAGATAGATAGATAGATAGATAGATAGATATGAAACGAAAGTAGATAGATAGATAGATAGATAGATAGATAGATAGATAGATATGAAACGAAAGTAGATAGATAGATAGATAGGTAGATAGATAGATAGATAGATATGAAACGAAAGTAGATAGATAGATAGATAGATAGATAGATAGATAGATAGATAGATAGATAGATAGATAGATATGAAACGAAAGAAGATAGATAGATAGATAGATAGATAGATAGATAGATAGATAGATATGAAACGAAAGAAGATAGATAGATAGATAGATAGATAGATAGATAGATAGATAGATAGATCGACGAGTTGAAGAAAAACGGGAAGAAGGGGAAAAGAATAACATGAAAATCGGAGAGAAAGCTTATTAAACCAACGAGAACAGAGATAAGCGTGAAAAAGTAGTGGAAGAGAAAAAAAAAGTACAATGAAAGAAAAAAAGCCAACCGAATACAGCGAGGAGAGACAACAAAAAAAAAGAACACTGGAAAATCAATCTACAGAATCCATGAATAAAAGTGATTGACTTAAAAAGCAACAAACGATAAAAGGACGAACGAAGAATTGGAATGAAAGGCTAGCATTTCTTTCTCACTCTCTCGCTCTTTACATATATATATATATATATATATATATATATATATATATATATATATATATGCTTTGTCTGTAGTAGTCTATCTAACGCAAAACTTTGCCAATTAAGCATATTTTTCTCTATTTTTAAAGTGGATCAATCCGAGAGATGCTGATGAACGTGTTTACAGTAAAATTGACTACTGATTAGGTCGAAGACAGAGGCATCAATTAGCAAATACACAGTATTTATAAAATCCGTGTGCAATTTTAAATGCTTACAGTTTTGTAACTATACATGATAGAATTAATCTGAAAAAAAAAGCAAGGAAAAGGATGTTTTTAAACATTTATTGTTATGTTGCTCTACGGATGCTACACATTCTTCCCTCACACTTGGCCTGACAATCCGTAAATTATCATTGACAGAACCTGTTTCTTGAAACTTTTTTTTATCCACTTGTACATGGAATTCGTCTGTGATTCTTCCTTATTTTAATGAGTTCTAGACATTCTTTGGACAGCAAAAAATGTGTGGCGTGTGAGTATCGTATTTTCGGGCTTATAAGACGCTGCGGCTTGGAAAACGCACCCTAATATTGGAAAGAAATTTCTAAGAAAAAAAGTTATTCCCATACAACAACACATTCACCATGAGTCCCCCCACTTACTGGCGTCATGTATTGTTTACATTAATCACTCGTTCGATTTTCTTTGTAAGGCAATAACATACTAGTCAAGAGCACAAAGACTCCCGCCGCTGCTAGTAAACAGAGCATGTTTAAGCTTGTGGCTCGGCTCCAGGAAGATTTATAGTCTTGGAAATACTTGTAACTGCTAAGTACTTAGGTTACATCATATAAAAGGCTGAATTAGATAGATATCTAATATTATAGTGTAATTACACAACACACAAATCCACGTCCTTATCAGTCAAGCTAATTAGGTCACCGTCCAAGTTTACTTGAGCCTGGGAATTGCCTTACATTCGTCTTGGAAGACGCATACGTATTTTCAGGGTATCTTTTAGGAAAAAAGTGTGTCTTGTAATGACGATGAAGTTTTGGAGAAAATGGAAACAAAAAGGAAACTAACACTTTACATCAGGAAGATACAAATGAAGTTTTTTAGGCCATATAATGAGGAAGGAAGGCTTGGAAATTCTGATACTCACGGGGCAGATAGAGGGCAAGAGGAAGACAAGGCATGACATACTTGATGAACTTATGTAAATAGATATCAGTACAGGGCTTGGGAGAAATAGCAAATAGCAGGGTTTATTAAGAGCTAAAATGAACAGGAAGTCGTGGAGAGCGACGATCGAAGGGACACAGCACATAAGGAACAACCAAAGAACGCACTTTCTCTTATAGTGAATCCATGGGTTAATAACAAAACTGAAGTACACAAAAAATTGGTTAGTTTGAGAAAAATGATAACGGTAAAGAAATAATAATAATAATAATAATCTACAGAGTATTTCACAATTGTTGAAACAAAGCAGCGGCCTCTCAGATCTCCCCTGTTGATTTTACTCTCTTTCTCTTTTCCAATTTTTGCTGGGAAATAGTTAACATTTCGATATATCCAACCAAATATAACGAAATCATGCACTGGTCGACAGAGCAGATCATTTGTGTGAAGACATATTACGAAACTAAGTCTTTCAAATGTGTTCAAGCAAGATACAGAAAGAAGTTCAATTTCAACCCATTTCCAAACGGGAGTCAGTTTTTCATGATGGTCAAGAAATTTGAAGATCATGGCACCTTTAAAGATCGTAGGGCCACGGAAGAATGGCACGCGTTATCAACAATATTGCACGCCTCATTCAACAGTGTCTTCAACTGAACGGCGGACATCTGGAACATGGACTCTAGGTCTCCGTTTGAATTTTTTGCTTCATGTTTGAGACTAAAATGGTTGCAGATCTTAGAATGTTATCCTTTTATCTTTCAATAAATGTAACTTCCATTACTCTATCATTTGTGTTCTTTGATTTGTCCCCGATCATTTTGTTTCAAAAATTGGGAAAGACCCTGTATTCTTCAAATAATAAAAACTAGAGCCATCAAGCTTAAAACATGTTTTTGCAGATTAATTGTATCACGTATAACTCCAAAACAATCTTATTTATCTCGGTTTGAAAAAGAAAGAAAGAAAGAAAGGGTTAGAAGATAACAAAGACAAGAAAGAAAGAAAGAAAGAAAGAAAGAAAGAAAGAAAGAAAGAAAGAAATAGTTGGAAGATGTCAAAGAAAGAAAGAGCAAAAGAAACGAAAAAAAGGTTAGAGGATCTCCAAAAAAAGAAAGGTATGGTAGATCTCAAAGAAAAAAGGAAGGAAAAGAGTTGGAAGATATCAGAGAAAAAAAGAAAGAAAGAAAGAAAGAAAGAAAGGGTTAGAAGATAACAAAGACAGGATTGAAAGAAAGAAAGAAAGAAAGAAAGAAAGAAAGAAAGAAAGAGCAAAAGAAACGAAGAAAGGGGTAGAGGATCACCAAAAAAAAATGGTATGGTAGATCTCAAAGAAAAAGGAAGAAAAAGAGTTGGAAGATATCAGAGAAGGAGACGAAGAAAGAAAGAAAAAAAGAGAGGAAGAAAGAAAGAAAGAAAAAAAGAAAGAAAGAAAGAATGAAAAAGGTTTGGAACATATCAAAGAAAAAGAAAGAAAGAAAGAAAATAAAAGAAAGATAAAGAAATGGCAGTATATACAAAAAGACAAAAAGCTGGAAATCCAAAAAGAAGACGAAAAGAGCCATAACAAAGTTTTCAAGGAAATGGAAACAAAAATGAAACTTATATATAAAAACAGAAAAACACTGTTGAAATTAATTGGCATAGATTTTTAATGAGGAAAGTGGGTTTGAAAAATTTGACACTCAAAGGACATAGTGACTACAAAGAGATACAGAAGAAAGCAGCTCATAATCTACCTGCTTAAATGCTTGATATAACAAGGCTGAAAGAGAGAGAGAGCGAGCAAAAAGGCAATCTATACTAAGATCTATAAATTATAGGTAATTGTGGAGAGCCATGATCGCCCATGTCCTGAAGACACAGGGCACAAAAAGATGTGTGTGCGCGCCCCCGCGTGTCTGTGTCTGTGTTGTGTGTGTGTGTGTGTGTGTGTGTGTGTGTAGAAAGCCTGGAAAGTAACCTTTCATTGCAACAAGTCAAATACAATTTTAATTTCAACAACCGAAATGTGCCCTAAAGCATCAGCGGACAGCTGTGAATTTTCTACTGTCTAGGCACCCTGGCGTTACCTGTGGATGAGTTTGTGACTCACGTATTGGTCTCCACGACCACAAGTGGGTAGCACCAGCACCAGCACCAGCACCAGCACCAACAGCGCTGACGACTCCTACACAGTACCCACTCAATCCACTATCCTGTAGTTAGCCTCAGCATCGGACACGACGTTGCGTGTGCAGCGTAGATGTTGTCAGTCTCCAATCAGCTTTCACCCAGATTCGATTGCCTTGCAATTGCAGCTAAACGCCAATTTCAATTAGAATTAATTACGACTATTCGTATTTATCTGCTGATTTTTCGGATATGAATTGATAGCAGATTATCATCAATGATTTCATGGTTCTCTTTTTTCAGCAACCAATTGTCAAGCATTTATATTTATATATATTATTAATGTCATCCACATAAAGGCCTGTTTCGCTGTATCACAGCTCATCAGTGTGACCAGACATCCGATTGCTTCAAACCGGGATCGAAACTCCGACCGATTTTGGGATCAGCCGGAAAATCTACCCTCAGCTCTCAGCGCATGGCAGAGGAAAAGGGAAATTCTAGCGTATTATTTTTACGAATGTAAAGAAATGCCAGACAGCCATAGTGCTCAATTCCTTTAATGAAAAGCCTTGTGTTAGCGGAGACGGCTGCTGTTTAGAATTGCCCTATCTCTCAACAGTGCTCAACTAAAATTATCGAGAACATAATAATGTTATCCAAATACAAACCTGTTTCGCTGTATCACAGCCCATCAGTGCGGTTAGACATGCGATTGCATCAGGATTGAAACCCAACCGATTTGGCATGTCAGAATTACTACCCCTGAGCTATCAGCAAACGGTAGAGGGAAAGGGAAATTCTAGCGTATAATTTTTTACGAATGTAAACAAACGCCAGACAGCCATAGTGCTCAATTCATCACCCCATGCAAGGCAGTAAAGCCACTAAGACACAAGGGGTTACTGGGTGTGAAAGAATAAAAAAAGAGAAAATTACTAAGAACAAAAGAAGTGTAACCAGAAATACAGTAGTTAACGATTGGCATTGCATTTAAATTTTTGAAGATCAAATTTGAAAACACGAAGCCGAAAGAGATTTCCACAAGCGAGAAGTACGAGAAAAGACTGACGAGGCAGATTTTTTACCGCAGTAGGTTGGCATTTCTTTCTGTGGTAGACCAGTTTCCATCCAAGGCTATAGAACCTGGTCTGTCCTGCTATTTACCCATAGCTGGGGGAGAAGAAGAGGAGTCATACCTTTCCCAAAGGTAATAGCCCGTAAGTGAATGTAATGGATTCAATTTGAATTCGAACTCGGCTCTCAATCTGAGCCGGTACCCATTACTCCAGCGTGCCTCCTACATGTACTGTGCTTAAATTCATAAAGTTTAGGTAACATAGCGAAGTGTTTATCCGATCAATTACTATAAAATGGTTATAGAATAGAAAAGGCAGAGAGAAGTTACATTAGGTCGGTGGGAAAGTGACTGAAACCGAGACACCAGGTCAGGATCAATAATATTATTGATCCTTATTTGGTTATTATCAAGTATCTCTAAATATATAGCAGAAGATAGATGTATTGTCTTCTTTAATGACTTTCAAACCATTTTTAATCATTGATCTGATATATATAGTGGTATATACCGTAACTATGAACACTAATGGCTATGTCCCAATCCTCATAAATGCGTTGGACACTATTTTAAGTGGGGGGTAATATGCTGTCTAAGTAGTCCACCACTAGCAGTGGTTTACCTATCGCACGCCGCTGGCGAGTATTGTATTTTGTTGATGTTATAACGGTTGGCATTTCATGTCCAACCTCCGTTTTGGTTATTCCTCATTCAGTAACCTTTTCTAGGTGCAACATATAGTTTAGACATTTCAGAAGAAATTTAAGAACAAGACTCGAGTTTGCATTTGTAGAATCTTGTAGAGACACTTATATATACATATATTAGGTTGGTGCAAAAAATAATGACGTGATAATGTCGTATTTGACGTTAAAAAATGACATTATTACGTCATTATTTTTGCACCAACCTAATATATATATATATAATGTCATCCACAGACAGACTGTTTCGCAGCTCATCAGTGTGGCTAGACATCCAGTTACCTCTAACTCGGATCGAAACCCGATTGAATTGGTGTCAACCGGAGATTCTACCACTAAGCCGTCAGCGCACGGCAGGGATGTAGGTGGATTTTTAGCGTATTTATTTTTAGAAACACGCCCAGTGACTGACAGTGACTCAATTCGCTATGCGAAGAGTCTCGCTATATTAGCTATAATAGTCACTGTTTATAAACCCATACCTACTCCCTAGAGAACTCAACTGAAATTAATATTAACAGGAGCCAATATAACGTCATCCACAGACAGACTGTTTCGCTGTTTCACGGCTCATCAGTGTGGGGGGGGGCATCCGGTTGCCTCTAGCTCGGATCGAAACCCGTCTGAACTGGTGTCAGCCGGAGATACTACCACTAAGCCGTCGGCGCACGGCAGGGAAGTAGGTGGATTTTTAGCGTATTTATTTTTAGAAACACGCCCAGTGACTGACAATATATATATATATATATATATATATATATATATATATATATATATATATATATATATATATATATATATATATATATATATATATATATATATATATATATATATATATATATATATATATATATATATATATATATATATATATATATATATATATATATATATATATATATATATATATATATATTGAATTAAATAAATATGATTTTTTTTAAATATCCGGACCTAGGCTGCCTTTCGGCCAGCGCATCATCAGGGACCAATCGTTGGCAACTTTTTAACTCATTTGGATTGATAAGAGATAGTACTGGAACACGCTTAAAATTACGAAATACGTAAAATTAGGAAGAAAATAAATAAATTTACGCTTAAAATACGTAAATAAGGAAAAAAATATTTGATCCAGTGGAGCCTAAATAGGAACAAATAAAGTTCAAATATCTCCGAATAAATTCAAGGATCTTAAAAAATTCTCCTTCTGCTTTCCTGGTTCAGGCTGAAATAATTTTAAGGAGAATTTTTTAACATCCTTGAATTTATTCGGAGATAATGTACCCAGGACGCGGATGTAGTTTATCGCCATACCCAGGACGCGGATATAGTTTACCGTCATACCCAGGACGTGTGTAAGACTTGGAAAAACTAGGAGTTCACTATTTGCCCATAGCTGGGACCCTAACAGGTGCTACCACCCCGGGTCAAGGTGGACCTGGGAACACCAGCAATTAAGAGGTGGTTCCACGCTCCTCAAAACCTCCTGATCAGAGGCCTTGCTGTTGGATGCAGTTTAACGTCATACCCAGGACGCGAAAGTTTTCTGTATGAAAACGGCTATTCTCAGCATCAACTGGTAAAAACTTCTATTGATATCGATTAACGCTTGACACCAACAAGGATACTTGCATTTTGCCTGGAAGGGAAGTAGGTAGATTCTCGTATCGTCCGGTTCATACTCCTCCCTGGTCTTTTGAACAAGAATAGAGGTTTATCCCGTTTTCCTGCTTAGGATTGTGTTTCCAGTTCCTTCTAAAGTATTCTCATTCTTTTTCACTCCCAATAGTTCCCTTGAGTCTTAGTGGGATTATCGCCTTGATTGGGGCAAATTGATTTTCAAAAATATCCAAAGTTGGTGGCGGTGATTGGAAATACATGAATTCATAACTTTTCCAAAGGTTTTTGTGCGAAAGTTAGTGTAATGAACTCGACCGGAATCCGAACTCGGCCGGCTGATTTTCCCCTTTCTGATTCGATAAGACTTACGCCAACAGCACATCCTTCCGCTTCCTGTCTGTGTATCTTGTCTAATGCCAGCGCTGGTAAGCGCATCGGCTCTCTGAAACCATTCTCTGCCGAGGAGTCCACGACGTAATTAAATCTCGATGTACGTGTAAATACTTTGCATTCATTTTCGTGCCATTTCACCCGTGTCAATAACACCGACCCCGACATCAGATACAAATGACAACAGCGCATCTGCTAATACTTTACCCTGCTTTTTTTTTTCTCTCTTTCTCTACAGTTCTCAAGTTTCTTTGTTAGGAATCTTCCTTTTTATTCTCTCTTTCTATGTTTTTTTTTTATTGCTTTCTCTTTTATTTCTCTTACCTTCCTTAACCGCCTTCTCCTTTTTTATTGATTTAGTCATTTTTATATTTCTTTTCTTTATTTCTTTTATTATTTGTCTCCTCTTACTCGACTTTGACTCCCAATATCTCACTCGTGCCTTAGTGGCATTATCGCCTTACTTGGAGTGAAATGATTAAACAAAACAGTGTTTAAATTTAAAGGCTTTCCAGTAAGTGTACCCAGATTAAAATATGCATGTAACATCGGTTGTATATTTTTTTATGTAATCTCTCTTTCTTTTTTTTTCTTACGTAGGAACGAATGGTTGGTTCCAAAACTAAGTAGCATTCTCAGCGACTTGGATTCTTCCTTTCTTATGAAGGTGGGAGAACCCAGAAATGCATTTGGACGATTATCTGGCTCTGTATATAAGAAAGCCTCGGAGTCGGCCATAATTTCATCATAGTTCATGACGTGATGCTGGATAGCTCGTTACCTGGCCACGGCTGCTATTTGATCGATATCAACTGGATGAAGGATGTTGAGATACCCTAAACCTCTACGGATCGCGGGATTACATCACTGATAATATGACCAGATGCATCACCCCGATGTATTTCTACATCGAAATTGTCCATAGTTCTTCGGTTCTAACGCTTTCCATAATTCATCCATCCATCCCTCCCTGAGTCAATGTTGACCACCTTCTGGATAGTCGTTCTTCCGTGGAATCATCCGTAATTATTGAAATCTTTCCTTTTGTTCGTTTTACAGACAAAGACATGTTATAGCCGTCTTCAATCTGGAATAAAAAAAGTTGGCAGGTCAGTTTATTAGATGTATAGTAATCTCTATATATAAAACAGAGGATGTCTGTGTGTTTGTCTGTTTGTCTGATACCTTTTCACTCAAGATCCATCCAACCGATTTTGACCAACCTTGGTGCATACATTGTACAATGTAAGAGATAGTTCAATATTTTTTTAAAAAAAAAACAATAATCGATAAAGCCGATCAAAAATCGATAAATTCAACTTTTTTCCTCCGATTTCATTCAAACTCTGTATGTGTGTTACTTATATCCTGATGAGCTCAACGATACCTCATTTTTACTTCTACGCTATTGCGCTTAGCGAAAAATTGATTTCAACACAAATCGATTTCAACACAAATTTTAAACTAAAACTCACTCAATTTTTAATCTCATACAAACTTCACTCAATTGTAGCCAAAAATAAGTTGATTGTTTAACAGTCATTTAACTCGATGAGTCCACCCATATAGTGAAAACCCGCGTAAATAGCGAAAAATGGCGATGTTTTCTTTCTTATTTTTTGTTGATTTTTCAACCAATTTGCATCAAACATAACAATTGCTTTATAAATGTATCCTCTTTTGTATCCCTGGTAGCACACTGACAAATTAAATTTCAAAAACTCCAAATAATTGTAGTCTGAAGTTGGTCTTCATGTTGCCTCTTTTAGCCCTTAATGATCTCAGCTAACTTCGATGGAATAAATACAGACTACTTCTGTTATATTAGTAACTACATTAATTCAAAATGTTTTTAATGAAAATACTTTAACGTAATTAAAGATAGACTCTGTTAGATCTAAACATGATGCTGTTTTTGCTCCATTCTTATTGAACGCTTTTTCTGATCGACCAGCTTGGTATGGCTGCTAGTTATATACTAAAATTAGAATAATCAAGGACAGTTTTAGCTTTCTCTCCTACAATAAAGTCTCAAAATTTCTGATATATAAATAAGGTTTATTTAGGCAGCAAGGATTGCTTTAAATAAGTTTTGTTGAAAAATACCAAAAAGGTCACTCTGTACAATTTTTAAAATTTTTCCAAATTTCGATTAAGTAGTTTTATTCAAATGGTAAACTTCCCAACGTCCATTTTTATTTTTTGAATCTGAGTACTTTCGACAGTCGTTATCAAGAATTGCGTTTCATAAACAGACAAAAAAAGCAATTCTTGATAAAGATTATAGCAACATTTGAAAGAACTCGGATTTAAAGATCGAGGCGACTATAAGAAAGATGTGATTAAATATATTTTAATGTTTAAAAAAAGAGATTCTGGTTCAGTAGCAAAAGTAAACATGGCCTATTAACTGATATGAGTTATCTCCCTTTGCATGTATAGCCCAATAAGAATGATCAACTCTCTTGGACTGATAGATCGTGACAGCTATTAGGAAGATGTGATTAAATATATTTTAATGTTTAAAAAAAGAGATTCTGGTTCAGTAGCAAAAGTAAACATGGCCTATTAACTGATAGGAATTATCTCCCTTTGCATGTATAGCCCAATAAGAATGACCAACTCTCTTGGACTGATAGATCGTGACAGCTATTAGGAAGATGTGATTAAATATATTTTAATGTTTAAAAAAAATATTCAGTATTATTATTGTGTTAGGTAATAAACATTATAATATAGTACAAATAGCTATATTGTGGGGAAAGGAATTTTCAACAATATCCGCATTTTTTACGTATTCATGTTTATTTTTTTAACTTTTATCAAAAACGATATTCTTTTACATCTAGTTATGGATAATATTATAAATTAATTACTAATTTTTTTAATGCTCAGTTGTTGACATTAATAGTTATATACTGATGTGTTAAACGTTTGGAATAATGCAATAAGAAAAAATTAAATTTCAGCTCTCTGATAGATGTCGCGATGTGTAAAAAATGATAATTTCTCTAATTCCAATTATTAGGTTAGTGCAAAAATAATGACGTAATAATGTCGTTTTTTGACGTTTAAAATACGTAAAAAAACGACATTATTACGTCATTATTTTTGCACCAACCTAATAGATGGACACTGGTGTTTTTTTATTCACTCATTTTTTGTATCAATGAAAATTGCAATTAGATTTATTTCAGTTTTAAGAAAATAACAAATTATTGAAAACATTTAAATAAGGACATCCTATTTCATTTTACTATGAACATCTAATCCAAGAAGAAATTTAAATTAAATTTAAATTTAAAATGAAATTTAATAAACCAATCGAATTTCTTTTTCTTTTCTTTTCTTTTTTCTGGAAAGGATAATTCTTTTTACGGGAGAAAACGGAGTCAGAAGAAATTGACTTTCTCTTCGGCCGTAGAATTGGTGTTATTGAAAACTTTAAATAGATTTAGCTCATGTTAATAATGGCTTACGGCCATATCACGTTGAAACAACGTTGAGCCTAGATGGTTGGCCGATTGGGACTACAAGGGATTGTAAGCTTAGATGTACGGTTGGTGTAATGGATAACGGCTGGACATGAGAAATTGTAGCGCGGTGTTCGTATTCCAGTTGGGTTTGTTACATTTACTTATGTACAAATACCGTTGGGCGATCATGAATCGAAAAGAATCAGGCGTCGAGTCAGCGCGGCTGGAATAATAGATAACGTCTCGACATGAATGGGGAAAAGTTGATTTTTTTTCAATTTGTTTCTATTTATGACCTCAAGAAATAAAGAGAAAAATGCCATGAGTAATAACATCACTTGGTAGTATTCATTTCGCATTGGTACTGGATTAGTACCCGTAGTTAATAGTAGCAGATCGATTCGTTTATCACCCGGTTAACACTCATTTTCAGTCTATTGAACAGGAGTAGAGGTTTATCTGTTTCCTGTTTAGGATTGGAATTTCCGGTTACACCCCATGTAAACCGTTGCGTCATTATCGCCTTGCTTGTAGCAAAATGATTTTAACAGATCTCTGATCGATGTCGCGATCTGTTAAAAAATAAAGGCATAATATGCAGTCATAATCGTGAGGGTGCAGTTGATTCAGTTCGCAGAATATTACGATAAACAAAAAGTAAGTTGAACAGGCATATAGCGTCAAAAAATAAGTCATTAAGCACAACAATGTGAATAGAAGATTGAAATGGTTAAGTGAATATATAACATGGGCTACTAGAAAGTGGTAAAACGTAATTTTTAGTGATGACTATAAAATAGAATTAAATCCTAATTAGACTATAAAAAGAATATGTAAGTCCAATAGGGTGGGAGGAAAGACAATGCAAGATACACCACAAAGACGGTAAAATTTGTTGGCGGGCGCATAATAGGGTAAGTTGCATCAAAAGCGATGATAGAAGAAAATTAGTTGTTTGATTTTGTTTAAGAACATATCAACCTCTATTAGTTATTTAATACCTAAATCTAAATATTTTGAACACAATTTTATGGACACTATTGTATCTGTCTATATTTCAGAGATGAGACATTATGTACACTATTTATATTATTCGGACTATTGCCCTCATCTTTGTCACCATATTTATTACAACGTTTCGGCCGTTATACGCTCCGGCCTTCTTCAGATGGTTAGAATCTCGAACTGAACCCTTTATTTCGCTCACTGGGGTAGACTGTTCCAGTTCCACGTGCCATGTTTAATGGATGTCAGTTGTCAGTTATCTCCTGGTAATTCATCTCTCCAAGTTCTCGACTGCCTTAACCGGGTATTGAACTAACACTCTTTGTCCTCGAGAACGCATGGCACTGTGGATAAAGGCGTTAGTTAGATCCCTGACATCTATTAGACATAAGTTTTCCTTTTGTCTTTATTCATCTGGAAAACCGGAAGTCAAAATGATTACAGCTGAAAGAAAAAAAAAACAATAACGTGTAATGTAAAGTGAAAAAAACGATGAAAAGGACAAATAATCACGGCACAAACGGATACTTACACTATGAAAAAAAAACTTGCACCAATGAAAACTGCATATAAAATGGAGAAGTATAAACGGTCAGTTGCTGATACCCCCTGACGAGTGACCGGAGCGATTCCCGGAGGATCTGTCTACGAAATTCTGGAGTCGGTATACTGAAGGTAACATCAATCAAGTAAGTGACAAAACTTGTATTAATTTTCTCTGTCTCTCTTCCTCTCTCCTTCTGTCTGTCTGTATCTCTCTCTCTCTCTCTCTCTCTATCTATCTATATATATATATATATATATATATATATATATATATAGAGAGAGAGAGAGAGAGAGAGAGAGAGAGAGATCTATATATATATATATATATATAGAGAGAGAGAGAGAGAAAGAGAGAGAGGGGAACGGGGAGGTACGGTAGAGTAGTGGATAGCGGCTTGGACCGAGTTCGAATTCCAGTCGAATCCATTACATTCACTTCCGTTCTAATATCCTTGGGGAAGGTATTAATCCTCCTCTTCTCCCTCCAGCTATGGGTAAATAACAAGATAGACTGGGTTCTATAGCCTTTGATGGCAACAGGCCTAGGAGAAGGACAACTCTTAATTCAAAACCCGAGGAGGGTTGTTAGGGACCTGGTGCACTACGTGTCACCAGGTCTCTGTTTTCGGCCCTTCAAAATGTGTGGATGGTTCTGCACAGAGCCTTCACCACTACAATTAAATCTTATGTGCTGGTGTCTGGGCTGTCGCTTTTTAGGAACTGAGCTTCTTGACCCTCATACGTCGAATACGACGGGAGAGTCCGCCATATATATATATATATATATATATATATATATATATATATATATATATTAAGAGGTATTAATCCTCTTCTTCTCCTACCAGCTATGGGTAAATAGCAAGACAGCCTGGATTCTATAGCCTTGGATGTCAGCTGGTCTAGGAGAAGGGAAACTCTGAATTCAAAACCTGCGGAGGGTCGTTTGGGGACCTTGTGGCACGTAGTGCACCATGTCTCTGTATTTGGCCCTTCAAAAAGTGTGGCTGGTCCTGCACGAAACCTTCACCACTATAATCAAATCTCATGTGCTGTTGTCGGGCTGTCGGTTTCCTGGGAACTGATCTGCTTGACCCCCATACGTCAAATTCGATGGGAAAGTCCACCATACATATATATATATATATATATATATATATATATATATATATATATATATATATATATAGTGAACACTCGCGTTGCGGACGACAAATGAGGGTTCAGTAAAATGAAAAAGTGCTCAGCTTTTATGGACATAAATGTGTCTCCCAAGGCCTACATGTGCTTTGCAAACTTTTAGACAGATGGATCATGTGGTTGAGCCATTTTGCTCGAACTGTTGCTACATGTTTCCGTGATTGTCCATGCGCTTGCATTTTCTCTGGTTTGGGATTAATCTGTGTCTAGGTTTGTGCGTGTATATATATGTGTGTGTGTGTGTGTGTGTGCGCGCTCGCGCGAACAATTACACACATATCTTATTGATACACCCACCCAGCAGAATAGCTGAATTTTCATCAATGCAACCCAAGCGCGGAAGGGGAAAAGGAAAGTGTACAATCGATATGTAAGTATATAAAGCAACGGATCTCAATTAGCAAAGACACAATTAAAGAGCAAGCACAATCAGCCTGATTTGATTTTTAGAGTCATTAACGAACATCCCTTCCACCAAGAATCGGTCGCTGCCATTTTGCGTAGCGGCTCGTATCGGACCGGATTTTCTTTAATTGAATCTCTTTGGTGGAACCGGAACTGAATAGCCAAAGCAAACAGACAGAGACCTCAAAGACTAATAATCATCAATTAGAACCCGGAGTAGCGTTTAGCTTTTTATTAAATAAAGGGCATAATAACTGCGCGGTTCCGTAATTCTGCAAAGATCTCTGCAACAAATGGGTCAAGAGATGCGAACTTATTTTAGTCCGATTTGAAGCAGCAGAAATGTGTTTCTACGGAAGGATGCTGAGGATACCATAGACCAAACATGTGAGCAACGACGCGATTTTAGAGAAAATGGAAACAAAAAAAAACTTATAGTTAACATCAGTTCAGGTTTCTTGGGCAAAGAATGAGGAAAGAGGGTTTGAAAAATCTGATACGCACTGGATATATTGAAAGATATCTTTATATACCAATCAAGGCGATAATTCCCCTAAGACTAAAGGGGGATACTGGTATTGAAAGAGAATGAGAAGACTTTAGAAGGAACAACCCTAAGCAACGGATAAACCTATGCTCCTGTTCAAAAGACCGGGAAGGAGTATGAACTCGACGATAGGCAAAATAGCAGGGCTAACTGAGTTCTCATGCAACCAGTCTAAGAAAAGAAATGCTCTTAATTCCAAACCAGTAAGACGAGTTATAGGCTCTGTTGGGCTATCTTACCTTAGACATACCACTGGTACTGTGTCTGTCGTATGTGTGGTGCGCACACAAACCCAAGAGATTACAGAACTCAGGACGTCACGCATAAAAACAGACACCTTTCGAGGTAGGATCAAAGTGTAGTATCTGTTCTTCTCTCAGTTAAACTTCTGCTTCAGGGTAGTTCACGGAAAAGTAATCAGGGAAACCTCGTCAGAAGGATTCCGACCCTAAAGTATCACTACCCTCATTGCACTGGGATTATTAAACAACGCGACAACGTGCTTGTGTAAATGGATGGTAGAACAGGGCCTAGGAGAGATAGCAAAAAAAGACAAAATGTGGTTCTACAAAAGGATTCTGAGAATACCATGGACCGAATTTGGGAGCAACGACGAAGGTTTAGAGAAAGGGATTAGAAAGAGACAACTGAACATTCTAGGGCACATAATGAGAAAAGATGGCTTGAAAAATATGATACCCACAGGACAGATTGAAGTCAAGAAGGACAGAGGAAAACAATGCATAATCTACTTAATGATCTTAAGTAAACGAATGGAGAAACAGGGTTTAGGGGCTATAAAAGACAAAATTTATTAAGTATTTGTCTATATTTCTGATGGGAGGTATTATGTACATTATTTATATTATTCGGATTATTGTCCTCACCTTTGTCACCATACTTATCACAACGTTTCGGGCGTTGTACGCTCCGGCCTTCTTCAGGTGGTTGGAATGTCGAACTAAACCCTTTATTTCACTTAGACTGTTTTAGACTGTTCTAGTTCCACTTGCCATCTTTAATGGATGTCAGTTATCTCTTGTTAATTTCCCTCTGAAAGTTCTCCACTGCCTTAACCGGGTATTGAGCTCACACACTTTGGGTCCTGTCACTGGATCTAACCAACGCCTTTATCCACTGTGCCATGTGTCCTTGAGGAACAATCTACCCCAGTGAGCGAAATAAAGGGTTCAGTTCGACATTCCAACCACTTGAAGAAGGCCGGAGCGTACAACGACCAAAACGTTGTGATAAAGATGGCAACAAAGATTAGGACAATAGTCCGAATAATGTGAATAATGTAAAATTTATTAAGAGCTACAAAAGACAGGAAGTTGTGGAGAGCCATGATCGCCTACGTCCTGAGGGGAATGGCATAAAGATAACGTTATACTAAAAAAAAAATTTAATGCCACGAGATGCGAATCATTTTTACCCTTGTATGTACGGCCATACTTTTGCTGATATTCAACTGCCTCCACACAACGACAGAATTTAACAAGATGTCTGTTTAACGTACGGTGTCCATACGCATAGATACAGGCCAAAGACAAAAAATTCACGTCATTCTGACGTCAGCATCCACTCCCCCCATCTCTCTCTCACTGCCTCTCTCTCTCTCTCTCTCTCTCTCTCTCTCTCTCTCTCTATCCCGTTAGTTGTTTGTTTGGTTGATTTTGTTTAGCGGCATATCGACACCTGTATGGGTTATTTAATGCCAAAATCTAAATATTTTGAACAAAATGTTATGCCTTCGACTATCGCGTGTTTGCTATAAAATGTATTGTTGGTCATTTTACTGAGGATTGACAAATCAGAGGGCCGAGTTCAAACTCCAGTCGGGTCCATTACATTCACTTACGTGGAAAAGGTATGGATCCCCTTCTTTCCCACACCCAGAGCTATCGGTAAATAGCAGATCAGACTTCGTTCTTTAGCCTTGAGTGGCAACCGGTCTAGAAGAAGGAAAAACTCTAAATTCAATACCGGCTCGGCTCCGTCCGTCTATAGGGCCCCTTACTCATTAGTTTATATATGTATTGATGATCATTCTACTATAAAAATGCATTACTGGCACTTCCACTACAAAAATATATTTCGATAATTTCATAGTATGTTCATTTTTGTGTAGGGGTTCGCTATTTGGTCAAACATGTGCTAACATCCCGTGTCAGGGTGGATCTGGGAACAACAGCATGGTTCTACATTCTTCAAAACCTCTAATCTCCTGATCAGAGTCCTTGCTGCCAGATGTATTTTATCATCATACCCAGGAATAATCTCGTTAGTGTAATAAGGGTAGTGATACCTCAGGGTCGGAATCCTTCTGAAGAGGTTTCCCTGATTACTTTTCCGTGAACTACCCTGAGGCAGAACTTTGACAGAGAGAAGAACAGATACTACCCTTTGAATCCAACCCGAAAGGTGTCTGTATTTATGCGTGACGTCCTGAGTTCCGTAATCTCTTGGGTTCATAGGCGTATCACACGTACAACAGCCACAGTACCAGTGGTATGTCTAGGGTAAGATAGCCTAACAGAGCCTATAACCCGTCTTGCTGGTTTGGAATTAAGAGCATTTCTTCTCAGGAGATCTCAGTTGGCCCTGCTATATCGTGCAGTTCATATTCTTTGGCGGTCTTTTGAACAGGAGCATAGGTTTATCCGTTGTTTAGGGTTGGGTTACCTGTTTCTTCTAAAGTCTTCTCATTCCCTCTATCCAAAGCTGATAACGGTGATGGAAATGCAAGAATTCATAACTTTTTCGCGACCGGAATCCGAACTCGGCCCGCTGATTTTCCACTTTCCGATTCGCTCACAGCTACGCTACCAGCACAGTTCTGCTTCCTGTCTGTGTATCTTGCTTAATGCCGGCGTTGGTAAGCGCATCGACTTGTCTGAAACCATTCTTTGCCGTGTCTGCGACGTAATTAAATCTCGATGCACGTGTAAATACTTTGCATTCATTTTCGCGCCATTTCGACCGTTTCAGTAACACCGACCCCAACATCAGACACAATTGACAACACAATATCTGCTAATGCTTTACCCTGCCTTTTTTCTCTTTTTCTAGAGTTCTCAAGTTTCATTGTTTGGAATCTTCCTTTTTATTCTGCCTTTCTATGTGTGTTTTTATTGCTTCTTCTTTTGTTTCTCTTACCTTCCCAAACCGCCTTCTCCTTTTTATTGATTTAGTAATTTTTTATATAGTTTTTTTTATTTCTTTTTATCATCTCACTCCTCTTACTCGAATTTGCTCCTTTTATTTTCTTTCCCTCTCTCCCCTCCTCTCTCTCTCTTCTTCTTCTTCTTCTTCTTCTTCTACTACTACTACTACTATTATTACTACTACTACTTCTTCTTCTTCCCACTTTCGCTTTCTTCGTAGTCATCCTTTCTCTACTTTCCTTATCATCAATTCCTGATTAATTTTTACCTTTTCTTTTTCTTTCTTCTTCTTCTTCTTCTTCTTTTTCTTCTTTTTCTCCTCCTCCATCTGTTTTTTCTTCCTCCTCCAGCTTTCTTCTTCTTCTTCTTCTTCTTCTTCTTCTTCTTCTTCTTCTTCTTCTTTTTCTCCTCCTCCATCTGTTTTTTCTTCCTCCTCCAGCTTTCTTCTTCTTCTACCTTTCTCCTCCTCCTCCATCTGTTTTTTCTTCCTCCTCCTGCTTTCTTCCTCTTCCGCCTCTTCTTTAGTATTTTGGCTGTCAGCTCTTCTATACCTTCCTCTTTTTCATCTTCTCATTATTATTCTTCTTCTCCCCTTTCCTTTCATATTTTTCTCTTCTAACGAACATTTTGTTTTATCTTTTCACCTTCCCTTTTTTGTCATAAATCATCATTTTTTCTTTTCTCTTCTTTCGACATTCTTCCTTTTTTTCCCGTTTCTTCCTTTTCTCTTTTCGCCTCCTTTATCTCATTCTTCTCCAAAGTGTTCTCTTCCTTCTATTTGCCTTCCTCGCCCAGCTTTATTCTTGTTTTTTACTCCTTTACTTGTTTTTACTTTTTATTTCTTCACTATGAATATCTTTTTTTTTTTTTTTACTTTCACTTTCACTTTCTCCCATCAACCTTTTATCGTACAATATAAATTCATTCAACCCGTGGCAGTCGGCCAACCCAGACACTCGTGGCTCGCAACCAATAGCCCATCTGTTTATACGCTGTCCCAGCTGCGTTTAATGCTAATTCAATTAAAGTTTTGATAGTCGAGCTTAATTTATTCAAATTCTTCACCGCAGCGTCTCGGGCTGAAATTGAACGGTTTGCGCCTGCGTCTCCGACACAAGGCAAAAGACAAAATGAGTAATTGTGTCGAGTTGGTCGACGGCCGACTTGCATCAAGTCAATTGAAAAGGCATTCCCAGATCGAGCTGATCAACACTGAGTGAGGCTAACTTCCACTTTCCCACTCCTCGTAGAAAAGATCAGATAAACCCCAGACATTTCAACATGATCAACGTCGGAGTGGATTTAATGTGTGTGCACGTCATTTCATATATGTCCTGTTGGCAGGGTATCTAAATATAAAAATGAATGCATGTCTGTGTGTGGGGGCGTGTTGGTTTGCATTTCCATTATATTTTATGCGAGTGTCCATTCCCCCTCCTTCGGTAGAGATTAATTCTCAGAGGATAAATATGAACCCCTGTGGACAAATACACAGCGATATCTCAAAGGGCGCTGCTTATGAAATATAACGATAAAGATCCGTTTACGATTTCACACCCTGTTTAAATTCCATTAATTTTTTAATCTCATATATATTATTTCTCTTCTTTTTTCTTTTTTATTTTTTTAATCAAACATGACGAAAATGTCACTAAGACACGAGGGTCTGCTGGGAGTGAAAGAGAATGAAAACAAAACTTAAGAAGGAACCGAAAACCCAATCCTAGACAGGAAACAAGGGATAAAGCTCTAATCTCGTTTATAAAACTGGAGAGGAGTATAAACCGGGTTTTTGAAAAAGAGTAGACGTTTATCCCTTTTTCCTGTTTAGTTGGTTGGTTGGGTTTTATGGCATATCAACCACTGTGGGTCATTTAATCCCAAATTAAGGTATATATATAAATATATACACATACACACACATATATGTATGCATATATATATATATACATATACATACATACACATATACCTATACATATATTAAATATACAGTACTATCAAACATATAGCTGGAAACATTATTTTTTCCAAAACACATAGCTGGCAACATTATTTTTTTCAAAAAACGTATAGCTGACAATATTATTTTTTCCACAAAACATATAGCTGGCAACATTATTTTTTTCAAAAACACATAGCTGGCAACATAATTTTTTTCAAAAAACGTATAGCTGGCAATATTATTTTTTCCACGAAACGTATAGCTGGCAACATTATTTTTTTCAAAAACATATAGCTGGCAACATTATTTTTTTCAAAAACATATAGCTTGCAACATTATTTTTACCAAAAAAACATATAGCTGGCAACATTATTGTTTCAAAAAACGCATAGCTGGCAACATTATTGTTTCAAAAACGTATAGCTGGCAACATTATTTTTTCCCAAAATCTTATAGCTGGCAACATTATTTTTCCGAAATCATTATCTGAAGACTTGTTGTTGGACGTAGTTTATCGTCATACCCAGGACGCGAATGTAGTTTATCGTCATACCCAGGACGCGGATGTAGTTTATCGTCTTACCCAGGACGCGGATGTAGTTTATCGTCATACCCAGGACGCTTTTCCTGTTTAGAATTTGGTTGAGTGAATAAGCACGAACCTACTTGTGTTCAGTTAATTCTCTGTTAATACTGAGTTAGAAGTATATAGACGTCAGAAGGAACCCAATCCTAAGCAGGAAACAAAGGATAAACACCTACTCCTGTTCAAAAGATTAGGGAGGTGTATGAACCGGGCGATAGGTGAACCTATCTACGTTTATTTTCTTACTATTCATTCGAATATTGTATCTGCGTCTATGTGGTGCTTGTGTACTGTTTCTATGGAGATAGACGGTTAGTATAAGAGTAATCCGTTATAAGAAGTAAAACGGGCATGCCGAGTTCAAATTCTGGCCTAGTATGTTCAGTTCACTTTTGCACAAATACTCTGCAGAAAGGCATGAACACATATATTTTCCCATTCTACAAACTATAAGCTAAATATAGGGTAGACTGGACTATAATATTAGGTGGGAGTCAGTCGAGGAAAAGTACTCAGAATTTCAAACTATGGAGAGTGCACTTAAATATCTTTCTCGAGAATTCATGAAAGTCGTAGATAATAAAGTGTTATGGGGTCCACCCCTTTTTCATATAAGTGGACTCTACCAAGGGTACCTGGACTGCTGCCGTTAAATACCCAGAGTCGTAGTCGTATGGCAGTAGTAGTCGGCAGTCGGATAGTGTGAGGTAACCTCTTGTAGAAGTCAGTTTCAAGCACGTAGACTCTAAGGGAGTCCTATTTCGAGACTGTATATATCTATCTGTATTTGCTACTAACCACGTTCCTGGACTTACTAACGGTATTACTCTTTGTATGATTGTGTAAATACATTTTATTTCTTATATTTAATTATTGCGTTTGTCATTCATTGGAGACCGAATTCATCTCGGAATCCACAACATAAAGAAAAAAAGTCTGTCAAGATCCATAATCGAGTGTGTCCTGAAGTGACATTTCATTTTTTTTTTTTTAATTTCGGTTTCTGTCTGACCGGAAAATATCCCACCATTTTGAATATCTTAAGAACTGTATACCAATCGAGGCGGGGGAGCTTGTGGTGCAAGTTTGGACGCGCCTTAGAATTTGACGCGTGCAATTAGTCAGCAGTGATACGCCTTTCAGTTCTTCTTCTTCTTCTACTACTCCTCCTCCTCCTCCTCCTCCTCCTCTCCGTCTTCTTCTTCCAACTCTCCTTCTCTCTTTGTTTCTTTTACTTCTAGGTTCTTTTATTTCCGTTCTTGCTTTTCTTCTCTTTCACTTTATTTTTATTCTTTTTCGCCTTGTTTTCATTTGTAAAACTTGTAGATATATAGATAGCTAGATAAAGGGAAGACTAATTACATAGATAGATAGATAATGCTCAGACTGTGATAAGATAGATAGATAGATAGATATATAGATAGATAGATTTTATTATTATTATTATTATTATTATTATTATTATTATTATTATTATTATTATTTGTGTATGTTATGTTTCTCGCTGTCCACCCTGCAGAGCCGGGTCCAAACTATGATCCTTAGTTCCTATAAGAGAATGGTTATTTAATAGACAGATAGATAGATAGAATCTATTGTTGTTGTTGTTGTTGCTGTTATTATTATTATTATTATTATTATTATTATTATTATTATTATTATTATTTTTATTATTATATAGGCCAGTTCATTCAAACAAATCATCTATATAATAAATACAAATGTCAGGATGTCATTGTGTCACACTTTCTCAACTTTACTCCTAGAGACCGTAGTCCAACATATGATATCAGTTTGGAATCAGGTCGACTCCGTGCGCAAATTAAAAATATTACCAGTATTATAATAGTTGTTCTTGGATTTATTTAATAATAGAATTCATTTCATTCATTAAAATCATTTTTAATATTTTTATTTTTATAATTTTGATTATAATACATTTATTATAATTTTTATTTTTTTAATAAATAATAATAAATGTTTTGCAGGTAAAGAGGAGGGTGTGGATGACGGGGGCAAAAAGTTTGAACATTTGAGGGATTCACATGTCTATTATTGATATGTTTGTATAATCAATACAAAACGTTTTGAGTACACGTTTTGGTTTTCATTACTGTATACCTACTTTTGCATGCCCTGCATTTTATATATATATATATATATATATATATAATAAGTATGTTGAAATTACTTGAAGAAAAATAATTTGTTTTCTATACTGTATACCTACTTTTGTATCTCTCCACCTCTTTCTCTTCATATATATATATATATATATATATATATATATATATATATATATATATATATATGTATATATATATATATATATATATATATATGATAAAATAAAGTTTTACGGTATAGCTATATTTATGGCTTAAAGTGTGTCATGACAATTCCATAGAAGCATTAAACAGACCTTTGGCCCTGGGTGTTGACTTCAATGTCCACCATATAGATAGATAGATGTGTATGTGCTACAAAAGTAGGTATACAGTAAATAATATACCATTATTACCCATATTATAATAGTGGTTCTTGAATTCATTTAATAATAGAATTCATTCATTAAAATTATTTTTAATATTTTTATTTGCACTCCATATATATATATATATATATATATATATATATATATATATATATATATATATCGTGTACTCTCCCGTCGTACTTGATGTTTGAGGGTCAAGCAGCTCAATTCCTAGAAATCAACAGCCCAGACACCAGCACATAGGATTTGATTATAGCAGTGAAGGTTTTGTGCAGAACCAACCACACTTTTTGAAGGGCCGAATACAAAGACCTGGTTCATTACGTGCTACAAGGTCTCCATACGACCCTCCATAGGTTTTGAATTCAGAGTTGTCCTTCTCCTAGATCAGTTGCCATCCAAGGCTATAGAACACAGTCTGTCCTGCTATTTATCCATAGCTGGGGGGGATGAGAAAAGGATTAAACCTTTCTCAAGGGTATTAGCACGTAAGTGAATGTTATGAATTCGACAGGAATTCTAACTCGGCTCTCCGTCTCCGATTCCTCAATCCGAGCCGCTATCCATTATTCCACCGTACTTCATATATATATATATATATATATAATATATATATATATATATATATATATATATATATATATATATATATATATATATATATATATATATATATATATATAAACCTTCAACAGTATATGTCTATCTATGAGTGTTGCTGGGTGCTTGCACGCGCGGACACGATTAAATTATCTTCCCGATCTCTTGTTGGCCTTTTCAAAATGGCTCTCACAAGGTTTGTTATTTCTGTGCTTTTACCGGCCGTTTGAGAAATGCTTGAATGAACATTCAACAAATAATTTAATAAAGAAAAGGAAAATATTTACCCTATCAATAAGGCACGCTTATTTCTTATAAGCTCTCTTTACTACTCTCGTCTTTTCTCGTTTAGTTCTTCCTTGCCGTTCTCTGGTCTTAATAAATTGACAAAATCCAGAAATTTCTACATGACATCCCGGTCGTTCTCAACATCAAATCGCCGCACATTTCAAAGTTCAGAAAATGCAACACATGCATTTTTGTTTTTCTCAACTTTTCACAATGCTTTCATTTTAATTTTTTTTTATATAGACATAAGCTTGAAATCTGGCAATTTGTTAACATTTCATGATTTACTATTTTTAATATTATATTTGAAACTATTGAATTTTCTAAATTTAAATTTTTAGTCTTAAGATCAGGGGGTTCAAGATCTGAAAATTACATGTGAAGAGCGTGCGATAAGCTGAGACTATACCTAGGATATACTATTCATCGACAACTGTTGATATATATATATATATATATATATATATATATATATATATATATATATATATTAGGTTGGTGCAAAAATAATGTCGTTTTCTCACATATCTTACTATGTGAGAAAACGACATTATTTTTGCACCAACCTAATATATATATATATATATATATATATATATATATATATATATATATATTGATCAAGAGTGCAATTACTTAATGGACATTTAAATTCCTAAATAATATTTGGCCTATTTAATTTTGTTCTAAGAGGTGGATTATTATTTTTAATTATAAGGTAAAAGTTTAAAATTTTTGTAATAAATAATTAATCAAATATTTTTGCTATTGTTAACTGGTGCCGTGCATTTTATATATATATATATATATATATATATATATATATACATACATACATAGAGAGAGAGAGAGAGAATGACGTAGAGTGACGTAAATTAAATAATTGTTTATTTGCTCATCTATTTTTATACATTATCACACGCATATATAGTTGCTAATATCTCGTTATTTAGTTTATATATATATATATATATATATATATATATACATACATACATACATACACACATACATACATATATATAATATATTCACTAGCTCAGTCACTAAATCTACTTTCAAAATCTACTACAACTCTAACTGTAAAAGTCATAACATATTTTTACCTATTAGAATGCAACCTAGAGGCCATAGCTTAACATATGACACCATTTTGGGATCAGGCCGACTCCGTGAGAAAATTAAAAACATTCCTGGCCGGATCCGGACCCCCAATCCTGAAATTTTGGATTCTCAAGTTTTCATTACTGCGATTGTTTTCGTCGAATTCTTTGCGACAATTTTTTTGGAATGATCACAATTTTTATAACTTGAAAATGAAGTTGGAATTAACTGAAATTAATTGCGAAAACAGCAAATGTCGCCCATGAAATAAAAATAATTTTTTGTATGGAAAGTAAGGATCTACGTAAATCAAATTTCTTTACCCTTAGAGGCCAACATATCATACCATTTTGGAATCATGCCAACTCCGTGAGAAAATTAAAAACATTCCGGGTCGGATCCAGACCCCCAATCCTGAAATTTTGGATTCCTAAGTTTTCATTACTACGATTGTTTTCGGTGATTTTTGTACGTGAATTTTTTCGAAAAATCTTTTTGTACGATAACAATTTTTATAACTTGGAAATGAGTTTGGGAATAATTGAAATTAATTGCGAAATCCAGCGAAAGTCGCCCATGAAATAAAAATAATTGTTTGTACGGAAAGTAAGGACCTACGTGCATCAAATTGTCTTTAAAAGCGGTAGAAGAATTATCGTCGAACTTTGAAAAGGTAAGCTTAAGTATTAATGCAATATTTAAATTCAGCGAGCAATTTTGAGTCTTTCTGTAGTTTATTGTTGCCTATCGCACTACTCTTCCCTCCCTATTGTGATGAAGGCCCAATTAAGATCTCTCCGCAGGAGGTAGCTTTAATGCTGCCCAATAGGGTGGCATTTAAGCTAGTATATATATATATATATATATAATATATATATATATATATATATATATATATATATATATATATATATAAGGAAGAGGTTATAGTAGTTCCAATGTGTAGTTTTTCATGTAGGCATAAAAGGCATTATTAACTATCTAAATAATGAAAATTTATTAAACAATAGACATGAGTTAGCGGTATTTTCCGACATCATCAAATTTTCGCATTGAATAATTAGCATAAAAAACAAACAAACAATAAAATAATAAATACAAATTTTAAACTCCATAGTCTAAATAAAAAGTTTAAATACCCTACCCCCCCCAAAAAAAAACCTTTATGAAGTCGTCAAAAAAACAAATGTTAGCGAATTATGACAGTTTTTTTATATACACAAAACCCCTTCAGGGAAAAAATCAAATATATTAAAGAAATAAATAAATCTCCATAGACATTCAACCAGACTACACGATGTCACCTTCCGCTTTGAATTTAGACACCCCAACCTAACCCTGACTTGACCTCTTAGAATGTAACTGAGATATTGATACAAATTATTAACCCTTACGCCCCTTTTTTTTAAATAATTGCTCTAGCCGTTACCATAGTAATTTTAATTTTAATAATGAATATGCTTATAAAAACGCATAAATTTCAAGAATTAGCTATTCCAAAAATAATTTCGCTTCAAGATGGAACAGAGCTTGGTACTTTAATTCAATTTAATTCAAATAATTATATTGAAGTTTTCGGCACTTATTTTGAAACATGAGAACTCTTATGTAGCGATGGAATCATATTTTTAAATAAATAATTATATATATCCGCTTGGCTAGGTGGGATGTTGGTACGTGTGTGTTTCGGGTGAGAACATGTAAAAAGGAGATATTGTCGAGGGTCAGTCGGTTTAAAGTATATGTCGGTTTCTATTTCAGTGTGTATATATATATATATATATATATATATATATATATATATATATATATATATATCGGATTAATGAAAATATAAAATTTGTCACTTAGCTGATTGGTTTTACCTTCAGCATCCCGACTCTGAAGTTTCGTAGACTAACCCTTCAGCACTTGACTGTTTATTTTCTCGTTTTTTTACTTTTCAACATCATCATCATCATCCCCTTGTCATTTATAATCGTAGGGGGAATCCGAATGCAGAAGCCACACTAAATCTCCTCTACAACGGTCTATCAAGGGCAGCCATCAGCAATTCTGGTATAGTCTTCACTGTCCATTGTTTGACCAGATGTCCCGCCACTTTTTGCGTTGGCGTCCTCATCTGCGTCCACCTTCACTGGTGCCTTTCCTGAGGCTGTCCTGTCGCGTAATGTGTCCAAACCACGCCATTTTTCTCCGTTTGACAGTGGTGAGAAGAGGTTCCTGGTGGCCCACAAAACTTTAAACCCTTTTCCGCACAAACTTTGATTTTTACGTTCCCATTAGAAGATGCCAAAGAGTTTTCTTGTGCATTTTTTCTCAAACGCCTGAATCCTTCTCTCTGTTTCTGCCAACAGTGTCCACGTTTCACATAGGAGAATGGTGAATTGTACAGTACGTATTTTGTTTGAACGCTGATTTTGCTCCTCCATATTCTTGTCAATTTGACCATCGCTGTCATGGCTGCCAACAATCTTGTCTAAAGATGGTACCTGCAATTCGGAAACCTTCTTTTTTTATATTCAGTTAAAAAATCTCTTATGCATAATCTCTATATATAGGTATTCAGAACAACTAATTATCAAATGTTAAAGGTAGTAAAACGTCTACAATAGACATTTTATTTACCTCGGATGAGTGATGTCGCAACACTATAAAGATTCTAATATTTTTATTAAGATTCATATTGCTACAATTATCCCTTGAACTAAACTTAAAATTTTCTAGGATTCGATCATTGACTGATTGTGATGAAAGCAAACTCATACCTCAACGAAGGTCTCTAAAAAAAATTAAATCTCACCGCAGATTACATATCAACTTTCTTCATGGACCGATTTAACTCCCTGAAATCGGATTAAAGATGAACGCCAAGATAAAGAGAGTTGTCGGGTTTATGGCGTTCCACACAGCTGCTGTAAGATTACGCGAGGTTATAAAAGACAGTAATGGCGTCGGCGGCTGCCATTTTATCGCCTGAATTGAATTGTTTTATATATTTCCGATACGTTAGCCAGCGTCGGCCGAAAATTGTTTCAGCAAGGTAATTTCCGAGATATTCATTTCAAGAAAGCTCGAAATTCGATCAGTGACCAAACAATTCTGAATTATTGTCATGTGAAAAGAGAAGAAATGAAATCGTTTAGCGCATGGACTAAAGAATGTTGGATTTTTCTAGAATCGATTCTTTGCTTTAAACATGGTTGGTAACGTCAGAAAATATTGCTAGTTTGATTAGACAGATTAGATTTTTCTCAATAAAATGTTTCCATGTTTTCCATGATGGAATTCCATGATGGAATATTAGTGTTTGGGCCTTTTAGATTATGTATATATTTGCATATATATATACATATATATATATATACCCAAGTATATGATTGGTGTATACGGAATAAATTCCAATAACCAACAATTACTATTCTTAAAAGATTGCTCAATACAGAGTAGAGCATATATAATTATTTATTTAAAAATTATAACATAAATATGTTATAAAATGTCTATGTGGCACCATTTAACGAGGCAGAAAGGGAAAAGAAAGAAAAGAGGAAAAGGAGAGGCTAAGGACCGAATCGTGGGTGTGTGACACACACACGGCTAAGAGACAATGGATAAAAGGATGTTTTGATAAGTAACAAATGGCGAAAGAGTGTCATTACAATGACAGGGAAATTCTGAGTAAAAAGAAAGGGAAAGAAAGAGAGAATCAGATATGTTTTGGCATCGGCTGTGTTATTTAAGGATATGAAAACAAACTATTGGTACGGGAAGACATCTTATTATCAACTACAGACCGGCTGGCCAAAGAAAAAAAATTCAAATGAAAATGTTATTTCGATAAGTGACGAAAAACGGGCAACTAAAGGGACTTTGGACAGATATGAAAAATTAAGGACCACCTACGAGTGTCCGTTGTCCGATTTTCCTTCGACGGAACATCCTTGGCCTGCGATAATAAAATTATGTTATCAGAAATATGTACCGAAGGAAAATGAATGGGAACCTAGAAGTGTTTTTTTTTTCTTTCTTCGAGGCGACAGACTGACTGAAACTCTGGAGATGTTTCTTTTTGAGACCGCGTTAGGAAGACCACCCATTCTGATAATTAGCGATAAAATACCTGACGTAAACCACGTGTAGAACAAGAGTTATGACCGCCATTGTCATATTGTCCCGTTCGCGGCCAGAGAAATGATAACGGCGATTAAGAGGAAGAAAAGGGAAAGAGAAGAGATAATTTTTTTTTTTTAGTTAAGCAAGATATTTTTTTTCTTCCTGAAACAAAGCCGCGGATTCGTCCACGCCCGACTGAGACATCATTGGTCGAGTGGTGATCACGTGACGCATGAGGGAGACTGTTGCAGCCCATCTGGAGGATGAGTAAGAGAGATTGCTACGAAGATGTGGGGAGGGAAGTTCACGCCCCTCTGAAGTATGATGAGAAGGTGGGAGTGAGGAAAGGTTCCCAAAAATGGAAAAAGGTGGGAATTCCTAACCGGAGAGGTGGATATGTATTTAGAATTATCGAGGAACCCCCCGGCGCCGACAAACTCACCCCGGTTTTGGTCGGCGCCCATATAAACGAAGCCACAACGAGCAGAGTTGAGTTGAGTCCCAGCAGTTCCCAGAGTCAGTCTCCAGTTGAAGCAAGCCTCGCAGATAGCTGACCAAGATTCACGCACATTCCGGACCCTTTTCAACCCAAGAACAATTAAATTTTGAAGAGCGACTTAGATCCAGATCACCGAAATAAGTTTTTTCTTTTGACTTTCGTCCAAAGACCCACCGAAACACCAATTTCTTAGAGAGCAGACAACTTGAAGTGTTAAAACTTGCCTAGCGGAAAACGACGTGTCACAATCCATAGAACGGGTCGGGAGATAGATGCAGTCCTATGTATCGAACAACTAGACATAAAGTTTGTTACCTTTTTCTTTGATACTTTGAACTTTTGAGTTTTCATTTTATTGTCTTTTATGCATATTTGTGTGGTATCACCCCCGTTGAACTCGGTTTGCAGTACGGCCCCAACCACTGTTTGATCTCGTCTGCCTAAGATCAATTCACAACGTAGATAGGCGGACTGGGGGATCAGTGCAGTTACCTTGGTAACCAGGCGTTGGAAGCGAGTTGGGAACGACGAGGCTGATATCAAATCTAACCAGATTCCCACCCGAATCACCAAAAGGTTAGACCGTCACATTTGGAGCGGCGACACCCGAACGGAGCAGCGAGGAGCGAACGGCTGGCGCCGCGGCGAGGACGTCACAATTGGTGCTGTTTAGGGTCGTCACAGTTGGTGCCGTGGTAGACTAGGATAGAACGTCACGGTTGGCGCTGCGACCAGGGGATGACGTCAGACTACAAAAATAACCATTTTGTTTCAACACCTCGGTTGTCTTATCACTTGATAAGACACCGGAGGTGTTGAAACAAAATGGCTATTTTTGTAGACATTTTATAACATATTTATGTTATAATTTTTAAATGAATAATTATATATATATATATATATATATATATATATTGGTTAGAATAAATTCTTTTTTAATATTACCTGTATTTTAAAGATCTGAATAGCTATTATAACATGACTTCGTTGTCAAGCTTTTTGAATTTTCCTATACTTGTATTTTGATTGGTCATTCTAGCTTTTGTAACAACGTTTTATCCTTGTGAAGGATCGTTAATTAATTTGAAACTTTTAAAACCATTTATTTTACATTCAACATCATCACTTGATAAGACACCGAGCGTATTGAAACAAAATCGCTATTTTTGTAGTGATTTTATAACATATTTATGTTATAAACTTTTTTAAATAAATAATATTATTATTGTTCAATATATATATATATATATATATAGAGAGAGAGAGAGAGAGATAATGAATAGCCTGTGATATATCAATTCATATATATATACATATATATATATATATATATATATATATATATATATGTATGTATACATGTATGCATGTATGTATATATGAGGGGAGAGCGAGTGAGAGAGAAATAAAATTGAATATCCAGCTTATTCTACTGTCTTTTTAAGGTGATTTTTTTAAAGAAAATTTAGTAAGGTCTCTTGACAAAAGTGAGTTCTGCAAATAAATTCAATTTTACTATCAAAATCGTCGACGAGCAAATATCTGCGTAACTCCGAAACGGAGTTACACATTTAAATGAGGTGGACCTTTAATTATAATTGTTGTTATTAATAATCTATCTCTTGCTGTTGAACACTTTATTTACAAAGATTTCTTGACTTCAACCCGTAATACAGAAATACACGGGTTGACAATTCTATTTATTTATTTGTTTGTGAAACATAATATTCGTTATATATATATATATATATATATATATATATATTAGGTTGGTGCAAAAATAATGACGTAATAATGTCGTTTTTTGACGTTAAAAAATACGTCAAAAACGACATTGTTACGTCATTATTTTTGCACCAACCTAATATAATATATATATATGTAAGGAAGAGGTTATAGTAGTTCCAACAAGAGAAAAGCGTGTATATTAAAAAGAAGAGAGAAACTGCAAACGTTCTTGCTTTTAATGTGGATTTTTTAAAAATATTACGCTTTACTTTCCATAATTTTGCTACACGCGTTTCCGGTCTCGCGACCGTCATCAGGCAAAGGGTAGTGATTTCCACATATTAGCAAAAATAATCAAATATTTTTCCTTTATGTTTTTCGATGTTAAATAATCTCGATATGAGACATTCTCTTTGTGTGTGTGTGTGTGTTAGTGACCCAAATGTCTTTCTTGAACCGGCAGTGAAAAGTTCAGCGTGAAGGGTTATAAAACAATTAAGATTGGTCCCAGAAATGATGGAGTAGTTATCGGCATTTTTATCTTTTAATGAGCCCTGGGTGTTCTTTGATCTATTTCCATTTTCTTGTTTTTTGTCAGCATGCGTGTATATAGGTGTATATCCGCTCTCCATACATACACACTGTCTCACTACGAGGACTCAGTGAACATATTTGTACACACACACAAACATATACACACACATACACACACACACAAACACACACACATACCTTCCCATTACAAGGAATCAGTATATACACATACGCACGTACGTACATATACATACTTTCCAAGTTACATGGAATCAGTATACATACACACATACATACACACACACATACACATATACTATATATATATATATATATATATATATATATATATATATATATATATATATATATATATAACAACGATTTGATAACACAGAACAAATATAATGATTTAAGAAGGTACAATGACATTTTACTTAAGAATTTTGCAGTCAACACTTCTTCAAAAGGATAACGTTAGTGTGATGGGGACGAGAGAGAAGACGATATTTGCGAAGCGTAAATAGCAAATGAGTAAGGGGAGACTTACGGAACATGACTAAAACAATTTATTAGTAAAATAATTCACGAATAAAAAGATGATGAATGTTCCGAGTGAGTATAAAAAAGAAAAAATGTTCCTCACATCCTCCAACTAACCGTAAAGAACAAATAAATTTTCTTTTCTTACACAGGCTTGGTTTGTGCATAGAATCTTTAAATAATGATCGGATTTAGCTCTGTGTAAAATGGTGAAAAAATCGTCCATATATTCACAGTCTGGGTTGCCCAACAGATGCTGACCGATTGTCGAGAGAATGATACATAAATATTTATATATCAAGAACAATATTGGGCGGTGGGCAGAAGATATATGACAAAGTGGGAAAAAGTTTTCGCGTGACGCGTTCGTTCTTTAAGCCTTCATAGAACTAAATTTCTTTGTCTGGTGCGACTACTCCCTGCACACGAACAAACTGCTGGGAAAACTTTTTTCCACTTTGTGATATATATATATATATATATCACAATATATATATATATATATCACAAAGTGATATATATATATATAAAAAAGAGAAAAATATTAACATACTGAGATAGATAAGATAGGTAGATAGATAATGAGCAAATTGTGATCAAACAGATATATGATGAACAGACTGTGATAAGATATCAGACTAATACTTTGTAAGCGAAATACCAAATGGAAAAATTTCGTAGCAATCAGAATTTATAATGGAGCTCTCTTCTATACTCAATATAAAAATTGTATATGTATATTGTTTATAGACATATATATATATATAATTATTTTAAAATGATAATTTATGTGTATTTTTTAAATATTTTATAATTTGTTTAAATATTTTGCATTTTACATTATGTATGTGTATGTGGGTATATATATATATATATATATATATATATATATATATATATATATATATATATGTATGTATATATACATATATATATATATATGTATGTATGTATGTATGTATGTATATATATATATATATGTATATATGTATGTATATGGGCATACATATATACACTAAGAACAACAACAGTCTGTTTCATATTGTCGCCGCTGTGTATTGACCTCAGTGTCTACTTTTATACTTACATAGGCTCTATCCCTAGTATTATCTACTATTACCCATAAATATACCATAACGTAAAACTATATTTTTATTTTGTGTATGGGTGGGCGTGTGTTATAATAATAATTGCGTGTGCGCGCGGGGTTTTTTTTTTTTTCTTATTTTTCATTTTTATTATTTTGTATATATGTCAGTTCTACGTCACACGACCCATCATTGCAATTATTATGGAGCTCATTTGTTATGAAATAATTTTATATCATTATTATTATTATTATTATTATTATTATTATTGATGTTGTTGTTGTTGTTGTTGTTGTTGTTGTTGCTGCTGTTGTTGTTGTTGTTGTTTTGTTATTGATACTCCTATTATTTTAAGTGATGCTCCGCCATTTTACTGTTTCTTTACACTTTTATTTTAATTGCATCATTATTATCTCATATTATATATTATCCGTTTTACATAACCATTACATTTTGAGCGTATACTTTCATCATTGCTGCTTGTTTCTGAATCTTGCGTCAAGAAATGCACCGCCCGTCCAGATGATGATTGTATCTGCTAATATCTATTTTGATTTTCACACATTATGAAATCGTCTTAGTTTTCCAGTTCACAAGACGCTGTTGTCCGAATCACTTGATCGTCTGCCTAAACTGAATAGTCAGACAAAGTGACTTAATGCTAATGTCGGCAAATTTTCAAATACTGATCAGAAGAATTTAAAAAAAAAAAAAGAAAAGAAAAGAAAAGAAAAGAAAAAACTGAAGTATAAGTAGAAATATACAGATAAAAAAAAAAAATTGAAATAAAAAAAAAAAGGGATAACTCAATGATTTTTCTTCTTCCCGAGGGCGCGGGAATATGGACAAATATAGATTCGTCACGTGATTTTCAGGTAATTTTACTTAGGCGTAGGGTGAACGTTTTCGTGTTTCTCTGAGATTTTCTTGCATTTTTTTTAAGGATTTTTTTTTTCTGTGTAGCATAGAGACTTATAAATTTTTTTTTTTCAGTTTTAATATTCATCGTTTTTTGTTTTTTTTCTCTCTCTCTCTCTCTCTCTCTCTCTTTTTTTCCCCACTGACGATTTTCTCAGTGTGAGAAAAAAATTATGACAAGCGATTTTCAAATGATCTATATTATGGCTTCAAAAACTAACATGCTTCAGGAAAATGTCCGCAATAAATTGGTGGTATTTTGTGAATTATTTTACGCTTGCTTTCTTTATTACGCATTTCTTATTTTGGCATTTATTATTCATTCATTTCTCTTACTTAAAAAGCTTGCTTCTGGTATGATGGGAATATAGACATTAAGTGTTTATTGAAGCAAGAATTGCGTCTCTTTCGAGAGTAGCCCGACGTGAAACAGTCCTCCTCGAGCAGAGTTTAGCCTTAGTTTGATCGTCTGCAATTTCTGCATTGCTGGTTAAAACTGCCGGTGACACCGTTTTTTGTGTAATTCATTATATATATATATATATATATATATATATATATATATATATATATATATATAAGAGTATATTGACGTTAACACCTAGCGGCGACAGTCTGTTTCTGGACCAAACGCAATCTTCGGCTGAAGATTGGTGTTTAGCATGAAACAGCAGACTGTCGCCGCAGGGTGTTGACATCAATATCTACTTTTATATTTACATACACCCTCTCCCTGATATTTAGAAATTTAATCCGTAAATATAGCATACCTAAAAACTATATTTTGACAACATATATATATATATATATATATATATATCAAGTATGTGGTGCAGTTCAATTTACATTACATGAATCATTCATACAAGAAACAGATATAGAAGTTAATGATTTAATGATTTTTTGTATGAATGATTCATGTAATATATATATATATATATATATATATATATATATATATATATATATATATATATATATATATATATATTAAGGAAAAAAAGACAATAGGAAAACTGAATGTAGTTTTAGCCGACGCATATCGTTCGTCCAATGCGGAATTTTCAAAGCAAAAAACGAAATGAATTTATTTGAAGAAAGTATAGATAAACAAAAAAATGGTGTTAGTTACTAGTGGAATTTAGGAACGCTCGTATAATTTCATTAAATCAACTGAAAAATTACGTCATTCACTTATTATGTTTGAAGAGAATTTTTCATAGAGAGAAATATTGTTTGAAACTGTTGTGTTGACGGATTCAGCCATTTTCTTTTGATTTCTTGGTATTTTTGTTGTGTATGTTGGCTTGGAGGAGTGATTCTTTTAGGAAAGGTGAGATTTAGGAATTTTTTTCTTTATACATATATATAGAATCTGCAACCCCCAATATTTGCCCTAGGAAGAAACATACATAGAAAACACATTCAAAAACCAACAATACCCATATAATTTCATCCACAACGCAAGAAGAAAGGCATGCACAATTTAGAACCGCAAGAAAAATAACAACAGAATCCTTAATAATAAATTATATAAGAACAGATACATAACACTACCGACCAACTTCCGTCACGTCCATTATCCAGAAGAGTCTATAGCATCTGAATAATATCAAATTGATCAAAAACACTTCCAAAACCATTATGGATATAATCAGATCCTCAAATAGCCATAGCAATAATATTTTTGAAGCATGCATTTATAAAATAAATTGCCGAAACTGTTCCTCACAATACATTGGAGAAACATGCAGAAATTTAAAAAAAACGCATCTATGAGCAGAAAAGAGACCTCATAAATAACAATTTAACAAATGTACTGGTCATACATGGAAATAAATTCAACTACAATTTCGATTTTATAAATGCTACACACATAAAAATAGAAAATAATTCACTCATTAGGAAAATCCTCGAGAGTGCCGCCATTGAATATTATCCAAATATTAATCTACGCTCAGGTTTTTTCCCAATATCACCTTTCCTAACAGAATCACTACTCTCCCAAGCCAACGTACACAACAAATATATCAAGAAATCAAAGGAAAACGGTTGAATCCGTCAAAACAACAATACAAAAAATATTTCTACACGTGAAAATATTCTCTTCAAACATGAAGTAATTGACGTAAATTTTCAGTTGACCATATGAATATAAAATAGCGCTTCTAAGTTCTTCTAGTTGCTAACGAAATTTTGTTTGTTGTTTATAGATACTTTGTTTTAATAAATTCATTTCGTTTTTTGCCTTGAAAAATTCCACAGCGGACAAGACGCGTCGGCTAAAACTACAGTTTACCTATTTTTTCTTTATACACCCTCCATATATATATATATATATATATATATATATATATATATATATATATAAGGAAAATATTCACGCAATACAAGGCCCAAGAGACACTCAAGGTAGAGGGTTTAGTATGGACGTAAAATGAGGCAGTAAGGGTGTGGGGTTACCTCCTCCTAACAGTTTGAAACCGCTCCTAAGGGACGCTCTGGGATATAAATAATCTGCGATAATTTTTCGTATCCTCTTCCGAACTTATCCGCTTACTCGTCAACATGTCAATCTCTCGCGGAAGAACGCGTTCCCTTTGGTAAGCGTATGAACTAACCACACATACACGAAACCCGTACGTACGCACATTTACCCACTTCACATACTTTGAATCCAAACGGTTTTCACATTCTTTTGTTACACACATCATCGCCTTTGCCACTTATATACCTTCATTTTTAATACATATTCATTTGTTTGTACATATGTATATTGTTTGTTGTCGATTCTTCCCATTTCTTCACGTGGACTTACAGCCTGAGTCCGCCATTTTTGTTGTGGGTATTTCAGGGGACAGCGTGTTATTCCCAATTTCAAACACTTTACTAACATTGGAAAATGCATATCCGCCTGCAACAAGGCCAACCTATGAGGATATGTAGGTTAGATAACGGCTTGAAGAGGTTAACATCTTAGTGATCGAGGAAAGCATCCTCTCGAGAGTCTGTTCGAAAAAGTATCTGTTACCGGGAAGAAGCCGTTAGAGTGGGACTTCCTTCTTACCAATGGAATACGAAGTAAATGAGGACGATTCGACCCTTTGCATGTGGCATGTCGGATCTGAGCGATTAAGGTCTGAACTGATGGAACAAACAAATATAGACTATTTACATTATTCGGACTATTGTCCTTATGTTTGTTGCCATATTTATCACAACGTTTCGACCGTTGTACGCTCCGACCTTCTTCAGATGGTTGGAATGTCGAACTGAACCCTTTATTTCGCTCGCTGAGGTAGACTGTTCTAGTTCCACGTGCCATGTCTAATGGATGTCAGTTATCAGTTATCTCCTGTTAATTACACTCTTCACGTTCTCCATTGCCTTAACCAGGTATTGAACTCAAAATCTTTGGGTCCTGTCACTGGATCTAACTAACGCCTTTATCCACTGTGCCATGTGTTCTTGAGGACACATGACACAGAAGAAGGCCGGAGCGTACAACGGCCGAAACGTTGTGATAAAAATCGCGACAAAGATGAGGACAATATTCCGAATAATGTAAATAGTGTACATAATACCTCATCTCAGAAATATAGACAGATAAATATAGCCTGTCTGAACATTTTCCCATGGAAATATATTTGGTATAATAATATATGTGTGTGTGCGTGTGTGTGTGTGTGCGTGTGTGTGCGTGTGTGTGAGTGTGTGTGTGTGTGTGTGCGTGTGTGTGTGTGTGCGTGTGTGTGCGTGTGTGTGTGTGTGCGTGTGTGTGTGTGTGTGCGTGCGTGTGCGTGTGTGTGTGTGTGTGTGTGTGTGTGTGTGTGTGTGTGTGTGTGTGTGTGTGTAAAACGACGGCTTCATCGTTTTCGAGTATACCAATCGCTTGAAGCACTTCAGAATTTATTTCTTCAGCAAGCAATTCAAATGGGACTTTCTAGTCTGGCAAGAATCTATACTCCTTCGCACAGATATTATATATATGATTGTCACATTTTTACCTTTGGTCATCATATTTTCTCAAATTGGTCGGCAAACCTATCCGCATTTCCTGTCATGTGATGCCGTATACGGCGCACATCAATTCAAATATCAACTAGCTTCTTTCGCAACTTTTCAATATCACTCTGCTGAAGCAGAGTCTATGACATTCATTGCACGTCAGCTTCCTCAAACACACACACACACACACATATATATATATATATATATATATATATATATCCTAGATAGATAGAAAGATAGATCGGATCGATAGAGAAATTTAATAGGCCCTTTCACATGTTAAAAAATCTACAAATAATGAAATAGCCGAACACGCTGAGAAATATAGAATATTTAACCAATTTTGAAACATTTATTGTCCAGAAATGAAAACTAGAACACAAGAAAAATTAAATAAAAAGATTAATCGCGGTACCTTGTCTGTCGTCTTTAAGGAAACTTGTATAAAAGACGGATTGCTGCCCAAATACACAATTATATATATATATATATATATATATATATATATATATATATGACTAAAGAATTAATGAATTCCATTTTTTCAATCTGACCGTTTTAGTGACCAAATCTTATTTTGAAATCACAAGGCTAACAGATTAAATAAAGCATTAACTTACTAACCACTCGTTGAATGATGCAATCTTTGTTTTTAAAAATATATGAGTGAGTGTGTGTGTATGTGTGTGTGTGTGTGTGTGTGTGTGTAATTTATTTGGTCTATTTTATTTTACTGCATATAAACCTCAATGGGTTATTTAATGCCGACAAGATTTTTAGGATAGGTTCTCATGAATAAAATATGTATTCTTTCAAAAAAAAAAAAAAAATCAGTTTGTAGATCAGGTTTCATTGGCATATTTTTGTAAAGAGGGTTTTCTTGTTGACAGTCAAATGTATTGCTGGTAATATTTTTTTTTTACTTTCAAAAATGTATTGCTCGTATTTTTAATATAAAAATGTATTTTTCTACATTCATATTTGATCCCATTTTTCGAGTCAACTATTTGCCCATTGATGAGACCCTGACAGGTGCTACCACCCCGTGTCATGGTGGAGCTGGGAAAAACAACAATTAAGAGGTGGTTCCTCAAAACTTCCCGATCACTGACCTTGCTCTCGGGTGTAGTTTACCGCCAAACCCTACGTAGTTTACCGTCATACCCAGTACGTATATATATATATACACACACACACACACACACATATATATATATATATATATATATATATTAGTGTGCAACTTATATTTTATATCATAAAGAAACAATTTATACAAACAATTAATTAGCAATGTTAATGTGATTTCGTGAATTTATCACTTTTCAAAATTCAAACAAATTTCTCACTTGATCGATTTGAACAAGAACTCTAGCGTCACGACATCGTACGCTCCAAAAGATATATTCAACTGTCAATAAATGGCATAATAAAAAAATATCTTTCGGTCTACACATATTTCGTCTTAGTGTTTGCCTATGTATGGGAAAACTGCGCACTGAAGATGACAATTTGAAATTGTCGAAAGTACTTGGCATGTGTCTTCCATCTGACAACATCTCGAATATAAGGATCTTATTATTCAAGGAATTAATAGTTAATGTCTCATTAAATCTTGTTAGTGAAGTGATTTCGCTATTAATTACATTAACATTGCTAATTAATTCTTTGTATAAATTGTTTCCACGAAAGCGCCTCTCTGCACCTGCTTAGTATGACGCTGTCCACTGACCTGAAGTCGAACAACTATATTGAATCAATAGCTTCATCTACAGCAAGGAAAGTTGGTTCTCCGTTTCGCGCCAGAAGGTTTTTCTCGCCTGGGATCATCCTTCAAATCTACAAATCAACCATTCATTCTTGCATGGAATACTACCATATATGATCTGGTTCTCCCGCTGTTTGTCTCGAGGTCCTCGACAAAATCCAGAGACGGTTATGCAACGTTATTGGCCCTGATCTGGCATCCCGTCTACTTTCTCATTGACGTTCTGTGTCTTCCCTCTGTCTTCCCTACAAGTACTTTCATAGCAACTGCTCCGGCGAGGTACTTTCACTGGTTCCTAAACTGCATGAATTTAAGCGTGCTTGGCATTTCGGTCCCACCCTTTCACAGTCGATACGGCTAAATGTAGCCATCTCTTCAACAGCTTATCTCGCACCTCCCGTCAGGGGAACTCCCTTCCTATCACTTGCTTCCTTGATAGCTATAATATTCAAATGTAATGTCAATCGACATCTTCTGATGTCTTGATCTTGATCCCTCTCCTTCTCTTTGTCCTTTTCTCAAACAGTCCTCTTTACACTTACTCTCAGTCTCTGTAACCCTTTGCGTGCTAGTGGCACTCCTTCCTTGCTTGAGGGGATTTGCTTAAAATGTGTGTGTGTGTGTGTGCACGTGCGCGCGCATTTAATCTGACGTTATTTTTAGTGGGCCCATGTGTTTGCATTTCTATCCTGTTTTTTTATTATTATTATTTTCTGAAACATTTAAATTAATATCAATCGGCCGAGATCGATAAGTCCTACTAAAGAAAAATGTGCCCCAAACAGAAATCGAATATTTGTGTGTTTTCAGAACTTTGGACAAAACATATAGAAATTGGACAAGACTTAGCAAAGTTATGTATATACATCTATAAGCTTCAGTCTGAAACAACCTTACTTTATAGGCACAAAAAAGGGGGCTAAAAAGGGGCGGATATTGAAATATTGTCTGCATAAACAAATTTAGAAGATATACATTTTTTTTTTAAATGGCCCAACGTGAGATGTAATTTTCATAAAAAATATGATTTGATTTTAGCTTTTTTTAAATAGCTTCTTGTTGCTAAATAATAAAGCACGCCTTGCTTGAAGTTGGTTTCACGGTTTGAAGGGAATACAAGTTCAATTGCTATAGAGAGGCATTTTTTTCTATAATACGACTTTCAATCTCTAGGCCGGTAGAAGTTAAATTCAAAACATGTATACCACTAAATATAACGTTTATAGCAATAAGAAATATAAATATGTGTGTGTAATTTTTGAATGAATTGTTTTATCCGACATTATTTCCTATTACTCTAAACGTTATTTTAGTGGGAGTTTGAGTTACTATCCCAGTTCTTTATTCTCTTGAAATTTACTGAAATTAATAACAACCGACTTAGATCGAGAAGTCCTATAAAAGAAAAAAGTGTGCTGCTGACAGGAATCGAATATATTTGTGTGTGTTTGTGTGTATGTTTCTGTGCATTTTATGCCTATTATATGTAATGATCTTTCTTTTTAATATATTAGGTTGGTGCAAAAAATAATGTCGTTTTCTCACATAGTAACATATGTGAGAAAACGACATTATTTTGGCACCAACCTAATACAAATATCGTTTCGTAAAATTTTATGTTTGGCTAAGTTGGACAAAATTTCTTTTGGCTTGTCGAAAGATTTCGCCGAACATAAATGGGAAAATAAGTAAATAGTAATTTCCTTCATTTCATTAATTATCCAGTTTAATTAGAAATAACGTTTGGTATTGGGTATTTTTGAAAAAAATATTTTTAAATTTAACAAATGGGAAAAGTAGTTACCGAAATAAAAGAAAAAAAACAAGGATACAGAGATGCCTATTTTAAAATAGACATCAACAGATTAAGATAGATAGATAGATAGATAGATAGATAGATAGATAGATAGATAGATAGATAGTAATCTATTGATACATAGGTAGATAATGAATAGACTAAGATAGATAGATAGACTGTAATCTATTGATTCATAGATAAATAATGAATAGACTAAGATAGACTGTGATATATCGATTCATAGATAGATAGATAGATAGATAGATAGATAGATAATGAATAGACTGTGATATATCAATTCATAGATAGATAGATAGACTGTAATCTATTGATTCATAGATAGATTATGAATTGACTAAGATAGATAGATAGATATACTGTGAGATATCGATTCATAGATAGATATTAGGTTGGTGCAAAAATAATGTCGTTTTTTGACGTTCAACTTCAAAAGAAAAACGACATTATTTTTTTTTCTGATAGATAGATAGATAGATAGATAGAGAGATAGATTCATCTTTGTATAATAAAAACACTTACCTCTACAGAAACAAATACGTAAGATGGCACACGCAATATGAACGCAAATAGAAAAAAGCATTATAACAATCGCAACATATACGCCATTCCCACAATACCTTGCATAGTTTAACGTTTGACTGATTGGATGATACAAACGTTTATTTGCCATTGTCACTGTTCCTCTCTTTAAAAAATCATTTATTGGCAAACTCAAGTAAAATTCCGAAATTGTCCAATTTCCTATATAACTCGAATTTTACGTCCATATTTTTTTTCCTTCTCATCCTCTCATTTTCCTGCTTGAATGAACAACTTTTAATGGACATTACAATTCAACATTCGACTTTTTCCTTCTTTACTTTTTTTACTCTCTTTTGCCTCTCGTTTTCCATGCTTTTCTCCCATTAAATCTCAACATTAACAGTAAACTATTCCCGTTTGTTTTTTTTTTCTAAATTTTCTTTTTAACTTATTTCTGTCTTTTTTCTTCTTCTCACATTTACCGAACTGCTTTCCATAAAATCTAAATGTTAATATTTAATTTTTTCTCTTAATTTTTTGGCTCTCAAGTACAATGGTAAATAATATTAAGCCTTTCTTTATAAGGTAAAATAATATCAAGCGTTTCCTTATAAGGTAAAATAATATCAAGCGTTTCGTTATAAGGTAAAATAATATCAAGCGTTTCCTTATAAGGTAAAATAATAATAAACGTTTCCTTATAAGGTAAAATAATATTAAGCATTTCCATATAAGGTAAAATAATATTAAGTGTTTCCTTATAAGGTAAAATAATATTAAGCTTTTGTTTCTTGTAAGGTAAAATAATATCAAGCGTTTCCTTATAAGGTCAAATAATATTAAGCGTTTCCTTATAAGGTAAAATAATATTAAGCATTTCCATATAAGGTAAAATAATATTAAGCGTTTTCTTATACGATAACATTCGGCATTTATTGTCCGAGTGGCTAGTGTGCCTCGAGTTCAGCTTTTTTCATCACCTGGCCATCGGGCTTGGATCAAAGTAAAGTATGTGTTCACTTTATCTCTAATCGTAATGGCAACATTAGCTGTTTCCTTATCAGGAACCATTTAGCATTCACTGACCGAGCCGCCAGTGCTACTAGAGTTAAGCTTTTCTTCTCCACCTGTTGATCGGTTTCTGGGATCAGTGTAAAGTATCTGTTCTCCTCATCTCTAATCGTAATGGTAACATTAGCCGTTTTCGTATAAGGAAATATTCGTCATTTATCGACTGAGCAGTTAGTGCTACATTCGGTTTAAATTTATTTAAAAAATTATCTTAAATCAATCAGGAAAATAGATTTTTCAGCTCCACTGTCATTACGCTTTCCAGTATTGATGGGGGTTTCCTTCCTAACCTTTTGTTTGAAGTAGGGTGGAATGTCAACATCTTGATTATGCCATTATTTTTTCTTCGAGTTACATGTGCTATCCTCTTTAGACGTAGCTGTTCTTCAACATCCCCAACCGATGTAGTTTCTGTTATTTATGGAAAAGATATTTTATGACAGTGGGAATGTGACTGAATGCCGGCTCAGAACCGCTAACATTGCTGACCCTTCTTCGGACTTTGTTGAGAATCTTGAGATATATGGCAGGAGCACAAGACCAGAAGTGACAGCAAGAAAGAAAGAAAGAAAGAAAGAAAGAAAGAAAGAAAGAAAGAAAGAAAGAAAGAAAGAAAGAAATTTCCAATGTTCAGAGATTAAAGCAAGTGTTACTGACAGAACAAGGCTATTATGTGAGCAGAAGCAGAAATTATCTTGGATGCACCAAGAGACCATACAAAAATTTGCTTAGATTTTGGGAAGAACCTTTTGATGGTCATGGTAGTATTAGCCATTTCTCTACAAGGGAATATTTGGCATCCATTACTGCCAAGGAGTAATGGTAACATTAGCCGTTTCCTTATCAAGAAACATTCGACAGTTATTGCCAGAACAGCCATTGCTACTTCACTTATGCTTTTATTGACTCATTGGCATTAGACAGTAATCAAGGTGTAGTATCTGTTCTAATCTCTAACTGTAATAGTAATAATAGCCGTCTCCTTATAAGAAAATATTCAGCATTCATCAATCAAGGTGCCAGTGCTGCTCGATTTGCGCTTTGCTTCAGTCACTACACTGGGATCAAAGCGTAGTATCTGTTATATTAACCTCTTCTTCATAAGGAAACAATTGGTATTCACTAACCAAGTAGCCAATGCTGCTATCGACTGACATTTATATAATCTTTTCCTCAACACAGTTTTTTAGGAAAATAGGGTCCTCAATTCGAGTAGCTGCTATCGTTCTTACCAGTGTCGATGAGGATTTCCTCCCTAACCCTTAATTTGAAATAGTGGGAATATCAACATCTTGCATGCGCGCTCGATCGTGTGTGTGTTGTTGTTGTTGTTGTTGTTGCGGGGGGGGGTTGTTTTTTTTATTTTATTTATTTATTCTATGTCTTCTGATGTCAGTTTACGTCACCCTATGACTTCTCCTGTTGACATTTAACCGAGTATTACCTGCCGTCATTGAACAGTAAACCGGTTCCCTCACCAAGGCTTTTCTGGCGAGGAGGGTAGCTAGGAACCCAGCGGAATTAAAAAGAAAACTTTTCAAATGCTTAGTGGGGCAATGAACCTTCTTGTTGGGTCAGCGGCCATCAAGCACAATGGGGTAAACTAGGCTTCACAGTTATTTACTCACCCAGCGCGTTGATGACACGGCATCGTGTGTGCTTCCTAGACCGAAGTCAACGATCAAGGCAGACGGCTTCACCTGTAATCAACGGTCACGTATCCATAAGGTGAGCCTTCAAGTTGGGGAAGATCGGCTGTGGTTTGACCTGCGGAGGGATGGACTCCACCAGGTCTAATTTGCCCAAGACCCGTTACGCTTAAAGGGATACTTCTCCGGCTTTCAAACCCAATGAATTGCTAAGAGGATCAATAGCCCAACAACCCTACATAATGATTTTTTATCATATTTTTTTTCCTTAGGTTTAATATCTCACTTTATTCTTTGTCATCGGGTTGAAGATAGGCCGCGGGCCCGGAAACCGCCCATTAAATGTCGTCTAAACGGGGTAGGCGCTTTAAACATCAAGACGCTTCCGACTTTGTCACTCATCGTTAAATATCAATCTGTTAAGAAGGCTTATCGTCCTTGAAGGGTTTATTTTATGCGTGGGGCGGTCTTTGCCCGAAGGAATTGGTAAGAGAATCTTCTCTTTTTTTTTTCTTTTTTTTTTTTGTTGTTGTTCACTTCAAAATGAAGCAAGTTAAAGAGTGTTAAGTCATCAAGCTAACACTTAAGTGCGCCTTCTCATGCGCGCACAAAGCCATCAAGTGGGCGCCTACTGACGAGCAAAGATTAACAAACTCATCCCGCACATCATTATCCAGTGCAATAAATTGGATTCACACTGTTTTCATTATATTGGCCTCATGCCAGACTTAATCATGTTTGGTAACTATCTACATAGAGTTATTTATCGTTCGGAACGTTGATGATTACGGCTCTCTACTGCGTCCATTATTGAATATTGCTGTTATATCTGCTCCAGTGCACCTATTATATATCTCAAGGTTCTTGACTCAATTCAAAGAAGGGTCTGTAATATAATCGATCCAGTCTTGGCATCTCGACTTATTTCTCACCGACGTAACATGGCTTCCCTCTGTCTTTTCTATAAATATCTCCATGGCAACTGTTCCGGTGAGCTTTCCTGCGTTGTGGCTCGACTGAATGAATTTAAACGTATTACTAGAATGGTAACTAGGGCTAACCGTTTTACTGTTGAACTAACGAGATGCAACCGTATGTTATATTATATTTCGCGTACTTCTCGCTTGTGGAAATCCCTTCCGACTTCTTGATTTCCTACAATTTACAATCTTCAATAATAATAATAATAATAATAATAATAATAATAATAATAATACAAAGATTTGCTTACGGTTCCGAATAAATTCATAAATACATCTTTTCGAATCGACAAGGACAACAAAGGAACACAAGGAAATAGAAAAATTATTCAGGAAACTGACTCATTGTGCCAATTCGGACTAAGTGGAAAGATTATATTGAATCCACTGCTAGATCTGCTGCTAGGAAATTTGTTTCACTGTGTGGTGCTAGACACATTTTCTTACCAGAACGTATCTTACATATCTATAAATCTACCATTCGTCTTTGCCTTGAAAAAGTGCTGCCACGTATGGCCGTTGCTCCTGTTATATATCTAGAGATTCTTGATAATATCTGCAATGTTATCGGTCTTGACATGGCATTTCGTCTTTAGTCACTGTCCTACCGCCGTAATATAGCTTCTCTGTGCTTTTTTTCTGTAAATACTTTCATGGTAATTATTCTGATTATTTTTTTCTCTACGGTACCCAGACTTTATGAAATTAAGCGTAGTACTAGATTGGCGGCAAGGTCTCATCTGGCTATATGTAAACATAAGTTCTTTACTAACAATTTCTTCTATCACACTTCTTCTCACTTGTGGTTCTTTTTTTTCCAGCTTCTTTTTATGCAGCAAGCTTTGATCTAAAAAAATTGAAATGTAATGGCAATCATTATCATCTGTGTTTTATAGAAATAAAGTGTCGCTGCCGACACTTGAGTTTGAACATAGATCGCCAGTGAGCAAACACAGGTGATCCCATTATTGAATTAAGTGAATCACGTGACCATAGAGGAAACGCATATATAGGAAGTAGCGTGACGTCTAGATTGATCGTTATTCCTAGTCTATCCTCTATTACTATTGAGATCTGCATTTCTATTCTATCTTCTATTACTATTGAGATCTGAATTTCTATTCTATCCTCTATTACTATATGGATCTGCATTTATATTCACCCCTCTATTACTATACGGATCTGCATTTCTACTCTATCTCTATTACTATTCAGATCTGCATTTCTATTCTCTCCTCTATTACTATACGGATCTGCATTTCTATTCTATCTTCTATTACTATTGAGATCTGCATTTCTATTCTATCCTCTATTACTATACGGATCTGCATTTCTATTCTCTCCTCTATTAATATACGGATCTGCATTTCTATTCTATCTTCTATTACTATTGAGATCTGCATTTCTATTCTCTCCTCTATTACTATACGGATCTGCATTTCTATTCTATCCTCTATTACTATACGGATCTGCATTTCTATTCTATCTTCTATTACTATTGAGATCTGCATTTCTATTCTCGCCTCTATTACTATACGGATCTGCATTTCTAATCTATCTCTATTACTATTCAGATCTGCATTTCTATTCTATTATCTATTGCTATACGGACCGCTATTCTCTACTCTATTCACTATACTATTTTTCTATTCAGAGCACTATTTGGTAGTTACTATTCGAGCGAGTATTATCAAACAAGTACTATTAGTGCGAGTGATATTCAAAGGCGTTTGGCACCAGTATTGTTCAACGGCATACTATAGTTGTATCCGCGATTACAAAGTCTCTACTACAATGAGCATTACGAAAGTGACAACAAGTATAAATTGGAACCACAAAAGTGGAAACGTGTGATCGTTGACATCACAAAAATCTGTCTATTCAACTCTTGTTCTTTTATTCGAATCTTGTCGACGTGCGGATATTTTTCTTTGATAGGGTTTCTTGATTATTCAGCCCGGTAGACGAAAATAAATAAATACGCAGTTTAATAAGCAAACAGAGCGTCTACTCAAATATGGTCATCCACTAAAATAACCTTGGATTAATAAATAAAATATGCTTTACTTCTTTAGAATTTGCTTTGTTTACGTTCGGATACGAAATTATGCAGATAAGAACTGTCGATAATCTGGGAAGAATTTGCGTTTATAATATACTATTTGGCTTGCTTATCTAGCTGGCGCATTCCATGGCTGAGTTGATTAGTGTGTGTGACGTCACCCTGCGCCTCTGCCCCCGTGCTATCCTGTGACGACCAATGTGACTTGGTATTGGTCGCGGCGCTAAATGTGACGTTCTAACCCCTGGCTGATTCGGATGGGAATCTGGTTAGATTCGGTATCAGCTTTGTCGTTCCCAGCTCGCCTCCAACGTCTCATTACCGAAGTAACTGCTTTGATTCTAGTCTAACCTACCCACGTTGTGATTTGATCTTAGGTAGACGAAATCAATCAGTCGCCGGGCACAAGTATATGTAAAAGAAAATAAAGTAAAAACTCGAAAGATTCAAATGTGTTGAAAAAAGAATAACAAATATCTTTATATCTGGTTGCTGAATGCAGGACTGCGTCTTTCTCCCAAACCGCTTCTATAGATACGTGACACTTTGCGTTTGTTAGGTGAGTCTTAATATCTTCAGTTTTTTTTTCAAGAAACTGGTTTTTGGCATCTTCAGGCGATATTCGTAAAACTTGTTTTGGTGGTGTGAGTATAAGTCGTTCTTCAAAAATAAATTGTTTTTGGTTAGAAGTCTAAGTCGAAATGCGTGGATCTTTCAGTCAGCTCTTGCGAGGCTGGTCTGCAAGCTCACAGCTCAACTCTGCTCTGTCATTCTGTCTGCGTCTGCCCAACTGCCACCGTTTCTGCCCTGTGACTCCGTTTATATGGACGCCGACCAAAACCGGGTCGTGGTTTGGGTTCCTCGATAATTCCAGATTTTCTTTGTTTTCGGACAGGAAAATTTAACACTTTCCATTTTTGGAAGTCCGTTACTTTCTGTTTTAGAGGAGTTCTTAAGGGAATTGTTCTCCCAAATTCTTCCTTTCTCATATTGGTATCTCACACCAATCCCCTCAGAGGGCATCAACAGGTTTCCCTTCTTTCTCATAGTGGTATCTCATACCAGTCCCCTCAGTCAACAGGTTTCCCTTCTTTCTCATATGTTTACCTTTGTCCATCGCTCACGCCACCATTCAGCCAATGAACGCTCGGCAGCGTGGGTGTGGCTAGTCTGGCCTCAGTTTACAATTATCGCTCAAAGAAAAAAAATTATCTTCCTTTTTCTTTTCTTTCTTTTCTCCGACTGGGACCCCCACGACTCGTAGTGTGGTCATTAAGTCTCTATCTTAACTGAATGTCATCTGGAATTTATCAACGAGATTTTCGTCAAGTGATTATCAGAATCTCCTTGTATCCTCAACGCCTTTGTACTTCTGTCGCCAATAATCCGTCCCGGCAACAAACTTTTATCATGTCAAGCTCTGTACATAAAACAGGTAGTCCTTTTCCTAAATCAAATGATATCTCCGAAAGATAGTTAATGGTTTATTATTTTTTTTTTCTCCTTTCCCTTCCTTTTTCTCTGGGGTGGTCTCAGCTGATCCTTTTTCTCGGTCGCATCCTCGACTTAATTACGATTATCTTCCAGCATTTTGACCTGCGAGCCACTTGACTAATTTGAAATTTTCATTATTGCCATGGGCAGATTGCTATCTTTTATTCGCCGCGTCATAGCATAAATTAATTCTGACAGATCCGAGATCTTACGAATTTCCTATCTTCTGCGAAAAAAAAATACTTTTCTTCGCAAATGAAAATAAAATCTTTACCACTTTTCTTTGTTAAAAAAAATAACATTGCTCAGTATGTCTTTCGTGATAGCTTCTTCTCGCCTTAAGGATTTCTCGCTTTTAATTTTCACGCTTAATTAGTTAGCCAAACGCTAAATAGTGTCACATGTGTATCGGATCTGATAAAGAATTCTTCTGAAAGTGAGGACGCAAGTTCGAATCCGCCCAGGGTGGTTTTCTTTTCTTGAATATTCTGACCGGTAGACGAAAATAAATATATTGTTTAATAAATAAATGGGGCGCCTAACTCAAATATGTGTATCCACTGAATTAACGTTTAAATTAGAAAAATTACAAACAATAAGATAAACGCTTTATTGCAATATTCTTCACGATAGTCATCACAAATTAAATCAAATATCTTCATCATCGCCTACATTATCGACGCCATAATGAATAATGAATGGTTACTATGAGAAAATAGTATTTTAATTTTCCTTTGTTTTCTTGCTTTTGCTTTTTCGTTGTTGTATCTTAGACATTGTTATTGTGTTTAGCTTCGTTATTATTTTTATTCAATTTACGGTGGTCTAAACTCGTCTCCGACATCACAGATATCTTGCCCATCAGTTTCTTCTCTTTAAATCGTTATCGTAATTTTAATGAATGATGGGTCAAAGATAATTTGTAGTTAGTACAACAATTTCCTTATCAGGCGTGGACTTCGCAAACAATTCCCCACCCTCATCTTCTCATCGAAATCTTGCCACACTGTTCATCCCTGACTCATTCAGCTTCTTTGCAATAAGTTTCATTTCTAAATCATTTTTTCGGAAGATTTCTTGTCATTTTTTTAAAAATTTGTTTGTCATGATTTTTCGCTAAGCATGTATTTTTCTTTATCTTCATCTCTTTCTTTTTCTTTCTTTCTTTCTTTCTTTCTTTCTTTCTTTCTACTCTCATCATTTCTTTATTTCTTACTTTCTTTCTACTTTTATGTTCTTTCCTTCTACAGCTTAATGTCATTTTTAATTCGTTCTAATTTCAAATTTATTGTTTCTTTTCTTTCTTCCTCTTCTCGTTGTTCTGCATTAAACGATATTATGCTCGTTTTCTGTAATTCATTCTGGCTTCTTTTCTTCTTCTTCTTCTTTTTCTTCTTCTTCTTTTTCTTCTTCTTTTCTTCTTCTTCTTTTTCTTCTTCTTCTTCTTTTCTTCTTCTTCTTCTTCTTCTTCTTTGTCATTGTCATCGTCTTTTTTTAGGTTTCTTTCCTTGGATAAGCACATTGTTTTTTCATCTTCTCCATCCCCAACTTTCCCCCTCCATCTTTGTCTTTTTGTTTGTTTCTTTCTATGATTTTTCTTTCTCTTCTGTCTCTTTTTCTCTCATTTTCCCTCTCTCAGCATCTTTCTCAATTTCCTCCACCATCTTTGTCTCATCGTTTCTTTACAACTTTCTCTTCTCTTCCATTTTTTTATTGCTTTTTTTCTCGTTCTTTGCTTCTTTCGTTCTTATTTTATTCTTCTTTTCTTTTATTCGACTTTTTCTTTTCTTCTTTTTTCTTTTTTTCCCTTTTCTTCATTTTTCTTTTCTTTTTCTTTTCTTTTTTCTTCTTTTTCTTTTCTTCTTATTTCTTTTCTTTTTTTCCTTTTCATCTTTTTTCTTTTCTTCATTTTTGCTTTCTTTTTTCTTTTCTTTTTCTTTTTTCTTTTCCTTTTCTTCTTTTTTCTTTTCTTTTTTCCTTTTCTTCTTTTTTCTTTTCTTCTTATTTCTTTTCTTTTTTTCCTTTTCTTCTTTTATGTTCTTTTTCTTTTCTTCTTTTTTCTTCTTTTGTCTTTTCTTCTTTTTTTTCTTATCGGTGCTTCTTCATTTACAATTATTACTTTTGTTATTTTTGCTCACCCTTTGCTTGTTTCGTTTCTTCATTGTCTTCTTTTTCGTCTTTTTTTCTCCTCGCTTAAATTTCTTCACAAATTAACATTTCTCTTTTTCTTCGCCCTTTCTTTCTTTTGTCTTTCTTTCTTTTTATTACCACTGTTTGGTTAATACAATTAAATCTATTTCAATATTTTAAGTCTTGCTTCTTGGCCTTCTCTTTGCAAACAGCATCATTTGCCCCAGTCCAATAAGCTGCGACGTCGCGTATGATTAAAGCATATATATGTATATATGGGGGAGGAATAAAACAGATATGTTTGTGTGTGTGTATGCTGGGTTAATAAATCTAATGCGTAGTTATTAGCAGAATTTTGGTCTGAAATTTTCACTCTATAATGTTCGATCCATGTGATTAAGTGCATCGACAAGACTAAAATACATATTTACAGTATATTGTAAATACTTTTTTATCATTAAGTTACGGATTTATTTATATATCTTCGTATATTTATCCCTTTGTTTCGTCGCTATTTTTACAGCACCTCCTCAAGCGATGGTCATCTTCATTACTATCAAATGATATTTTCTTCCATTTTTTTGCCTGTCCTCATTACCTACATTTATTTCTCTCTCGTTTATCCTTACATATAGGGATATCTTTCCTTTCACCCTACATCTGAGTGGTCTTCTTTTTCAACTAAAATATGTTCAATTCCTTTCGTTTTATATCATTATTTTCAAATCATTCTTTATTTTCTTTATCTCTCCCATTTTCCCTCACTTATTTCGCCATCTCCATCTTTCTTAATGTCCTCTCCTATATTTATCTCTTTATTTCCTTCTCTCTTTCTTTCCGCCTTTAACCTTTTCTCTTACATTTTCCCTCTCTTATTTTGCCATCTCTATCTTTCTTAATGTCCTCTTCTATATTTATCTCTTTGTTTCCTTCTCTCTTTCTTTCCGCTTTTAACATTTTCTCTTCCATTTTCCCTCTCTTATTTCTCCATCTCTATCTTCCTTAATTTCCTCTCCTATATTTATCTCTTTGTTTCTTTCTTTCCGCTTTTAACCTTTTCTCTTCCATTTTCCCTCTCTTATTTCTCCATCTCTTTCTTAAATTCCTCTCCTATATTTATCTCTTTGTTTCCTTCTCTCTTTCTTTCCGCTTTTACCCTTTTCTCTTCTATTTTCCCTCTCTTATTTCTACATCTCTTTCTTAAATTCCTCTCCTATATTTATCTCTTTGTTTCCTTCTCTCTTTCTTTCCGCTTTTACCCTTTTCTCTTCTATTTTCCCTCTCTTATTTCTCCATCTCTTTCTTAAATTCCTCTCCTATATTTATCTCTTTGTTTCCTTCTCTCTTTCTTTCCGCTTTTACCCTTTTCTCTTCTATTTTCCCTCTCTTATTTCTCCATCTCTTTCTTAAATTCCTCTCCTATATTTATCTCTTTGTTTCCTTCTCTCTTTCTTTCCGCTTTTACCCTTTTCTCTTCTATTTTCCCTCTCTTATTTCTCCATCTCTTTCTTAAATTCCTCTCCTATATTTATCTCTTTGTTTCCTTCTCTCTTTCTTTCCGCTTTTACCCTTTTCTCTTCTATTTTCCCTCTCTTATTTCTCCATCTCTTTCTTAAATTCCTCTCCTATATTTATCTCTTTGTTTCCTTCTCTCTTTCTTTCCGCTTTTAACCTTTTCTCTTCTATTTTCCCTCTCTTATTTCTCCATCTCTATCTTTCCTTATTCCCTCCCCTATATTTATCTCTCTGTTTCCTTCTCACATTGTCTCTTTCTTTCCTTCTTTCTCTGTTTCTCTCTCATTTCCCTCTCTCATTTCTCCATCTTTCTCAGTTTCCTCCTACATCTTTGTTTTTATTTTGACTTTGGTTCTATAATCTTGGACTGCTACTTTACTATTTTTCTTTACTCCTGTCTCTCTCCTTACCCCGCTCTGTCTGTCTGTCCATCTCTCTCTCTCTCTCTCTCTCTCTCTCTCTCTCTCTCTCTCTCTCTCTCTCTCTCTCTAAATATATTTAATTCTCTCTTTTTTCTTTCGTTTTTCTTTTTTTCCTCCAGCAGTTTTGTTTATTCTCGTCTTCTCTCAGTTTCTATTCATTATCTTATCTCTTTTCTTTTCTTTTTCTTTTCTTTTTTCTTCTTTTTCTTTTCTTCTTATTTCTTTTCTTTTTTTCCTTTTCTTCTTTTTCCTTTTCTTCATTTTTCTTTTCTTCATTTTTGCTTTCTTTTTTCTTTTCTTTTTCTTTTTTCTTTTTCTTTTCTTCTTATTTCTTTTCTTTTTTCCTTTTCTTCTTTTCTTTTTCTTCTTTTATCTTCTTTTTCTTTTCGTTTTTCCTTCTTTTTCCTTTTCTTCTTTTTTCTTTTCTTTTTTCCTTTTCTTCTTTTTTCTTTTCTTCTTATTTCTTTTCTTTTTTTCCTTTCAAAAAGGATCAGGGCTTACGTCTTCCTCTTCCCATGTTAACTCTTTTTTTTAATCTTACTCCTTTATTTTTGTTTTTCTCTTCCTTCCTTTCCTATTCTTTTTCTTTCTCTTTCTGTCTCTCTTTATTTAACTCTCTCTCCCTCTCTATTCTTCTTTTCTCTATTTCGTCTGTATTTGTATCCTTCATTCCTATTTCTAATCAGTCTTACATTCCCGAGGTCCCGCGCCACCTTTACAGATGATAACATCGTCACCATCCGCCATTTTGTGAACGCCACCGTTCTCGTATCACTCTAATCGCCCACATTTGCACTTATCTTCTGGATCGGCGCATGCGCGTCACAAACGCAATTAAGAACAATAATCGTGACCACAAAAAGCTCACAAAAACAACCACATTATTAACATTTTAAAAAATTATGTCTCTGCTAATACACACTTCAACGCCTGTATTCACTATTCTAATTTTTACCACCATTAAGACCCGCTCGAAAAAGAAATGTTTTAACTATCAATTTCAAAAGTGACACCATCATTTCAGGTGTTTAAGTGCGGTGGATTGAAGTAGAATATTTCCTGATCTGTCTGAAAAATTAATTATGCTTTAATGAACTCCAATATGCGAACCGCAGGCCAAAGCCATCGGTGTTAAAAAAAAAAAAAATAATACCACCATTGCAAGTTTAGCCCATCCACTTGTCTCTTTTGTTTCTCACAGCCTCTTCTTGTGTACCAGCCTTGTAGGGAATTACTAAGAATAGCTTAGAGATGGCACAAGAACGTAAGTATAGAACTCCAGTGAAGATTGAAATCTTTGTAACTGATCTAGAAAGACAGGTTTAGTAACCATTGAACCACATCAAAGTGACCGCATGTCAATCTTTTATACGTGCTGTAAATTCCGCCATTTTTTCTTTTGTTTTTTTTCTTTTGGTTTCCTACCTTATTAATCTTTCCTTTATTTTTCTCCCACATAATGTTATTTTAATTCGATCTTATTTAAAATTCAATGCTTGCTCCTTCTCTTTTGTCTTGTTCTTATTCTCCTTGTTCTGGACTAAACGACAGAGCATTTTTCTTGTTCGATTTCCATTCCTTCATTAGCATTACATTGCTTTCATTCTGTCTTCTTCTAATAAGTTGGGTTTCCTTGCTGATAAAAACTTTAATGGTGCATTATGGGTAATTGTTGCTCAGGAAGGCGACCGATCTTCGCTACGCTGAATTGTTGAACATGGACTCTTCCATTAACTACGCAAGGGAGTCACAGGGGAGACACAATGTACTCATGTTTTCCATGATCCAGAGACTATGATTAAATTGTAGTATCTGTTCCATGGCCTTGACTAGCTATGTCCTGCTAAGACAAGCTTTGTGCCCCACCCAGCGTAAGCAGGGGCTGGGTAAATTTGGACCAGTGGCCCTAGTGTTCGCGCTTGAGTTTCCCACGTTAAATAACCGACAACGTGTCACAACCTAACCCAATGGGGGGATCTCTGTTAAACACTGAGACACAAAGAAATCGCAGAATATGTGGCACTAACTACGATATTATCTAGTATTGTATTATGAATCCGCATGAATAAACAGTTTCTTCACTAATCTTTTGTTCCAGTGTTTCTTTTGGAATATTAGCAACCAGAAGAAAAAGCTTATACGAGCATCGTAACAATAATTTTAATACCCCAAAGATTGCATTAACATTAGATTGATGGATCAAGTGTTTGGGACATTACAGCACTCAAAAAGGATCAGGGCTTACGGCCATATCACATTGAAACATCCGTTCTCGTACGCTAAAAAAAAGGTTAAGCAAGGTCGAGCCTGGTCCGTTGTCAATAACGATATGGGTGACCGCTAGGGAATACTAGCTGCTGTGAGCTTGGGTGTGCAGATGGTGGAATGGATAACGGCTCAGAATTGGAAATGGGATAGGCGAGTTCCTATTCCTATCGGGTTCACTTACGCACAAATACCCTTGGTAAAGGTATGAACCGGCCTCTACCCCCAGCTATGGGTTAATTATTAGAAACTGTATTAGTAAATTATTGTTATCTCCAAAAGATTCTAACAATATGAAAATATTTCTGGCTTTAAAATAACCCGCAAAAGGTTGATAATCTGTAAGAAAACAGTCAATCTCAAAGGATCATAGAATTATAAGCAACAAAAGAGGACATCCTATATAGATAGATAGATAGATAGATAGATAGATAGATAGGAAGGAAGGAAGGAAGGAAAGAAGGAAGGAAAGAACTGTCATAGATAGATAGATAGATAGATAGGAAGGAAGGAAGGAAGGAAGGAACTGTGATAGATAGATATATAGATAGATAGGAAGGAAGGAACTGTGATAGATAGATAGATAGATAGATAGATAGATAGGAAGGAAGGAACTGTCATAGATAGATAGATAGATAGATAGATAGATAGATAGGAAGGAAGGAACTGTGATAGATAGATAGATAGATAGATAGATAGATAGATAGATAGATCTGAATATACCGAGATAGATAGATAGATAGATAGATAGATAGATAGATAGATAGATAGATAGATAGATAGATAGGAAGGAAGGAAGGAAGGAAGGAAGGAACTGTGATAGATAGATATATAGATAGATAGGAAGGAAGGAACTGTGATAGATAGATAGATAGATAGATAGATAGATAGATAGATAGATAGATAGGAAGGAAGGAACTGTCATAGATAGATAGATAGATAGATAGATAGATAGATAGGAAGGAAGGAACTGTGATAGATAGATAGATAGATAGATAGATAGATAGATAGATAGATAGATAGATAGATAGATAGATAGATAGATAGATCTGAATATACCGAGATAGATAGATAGATAGATAGATAGATAGATAGATAGATAGATAGATAATATTAGTGGTAAATATACACACACATATGCAATCATATATCTAAAATATATAAATATATATACATACATACATACATACATACACATACACATATATTTATATAAAAAAATAAATCCAAGAGGATAGATTCCAGGTGGAACTCAATGTCTAGGACAGAGTAAGGATATAATAAAAAGGCTTAAACACTAATATTCCATGGTCATAATTTATTCCATTGGAATCGTAAATACGATCCAATTCATCAGACCTACAAATTCAAAAAGAAAACGGAAAAGAGAAACTCTGGGGTTGTTTTTTCTGTTTTCTTTTTTAATAGACTTTGAAGATAGAAGCCAGAGTATGAGTGTTGGTATCATTAATGAAGATCTGAAAGATCTTTTTCCTCTCAACATTGCTCAGTTGGGAAGAGAGTGGGTCTGACACAAAACAATTTTAACATGTTCTCTTCTCAGCTGAATAACTCAAAGCGTTTTCCTTGCGAAAAATGTTGTCCTATGTGAAAACCTACGTGAAAAAGAAACAATTAGTTTAATCGGTTTTAGATATTAAATATTTTGTGGGATGGATCATTATGCTGTTACACGATTTGGACAATTTTGATGTTACGCTCAGTATATATATATATATATATATATATATATATATATATATATATATATATATATATATATATATATATACAGTAGCGGCCATAATATAAGGAACGAAAACAACAAAGACATAAATATGTGTATTACTTAAAAAGTAATGCATGATTAGCAATGAAATTTTTACCGAATAAAGATTAGATATAATGCATAAATATTATACAAAGTTACAAAAAATTACATAATAGTTTTTTTTGTATATATAATCATTTCTAAGATACAAAGGTCCAGAGCTTAATCTAATAATTGAACAATTTTGCTGTTACACCCGCTCCAAACGTTATTTCTAGTGGATACCAGTGTTTGAAACAGACGCCTGACGATGTGTGTTATGTTTCTTAAGAAGAAGAATGTGTTCTTTGGCAGCGTTCGAAAAAAAAAAACAGCCTGAACAAGAGTGCTTTAGACCGCTCGGCCAAATTAATATTCACCACCATAACTATTACTGATAATTATCCCTACCGTCACAAGGATCACAGTAGCTGTTAATTGCCCGAAGCCATTAGAGTAACCTTTAATATTAACAGCGACCATTTCTGACAATATTACCGATCCAACATCGCCAACCATCTACCTTCACACATTTTCATCCTGATTTCGTCTGTTTGCATTTCCAACATTCACTCTCGGCGAAAGTGTTCCTAAACGGCACACACATTCTCGACGGCCAGAGGTGCCGAAACCGCTTTTTACGCTGTCGTCCAGCCGATCGGCTCTGCTTCGCTGCACACGAGACCCACGATTGTTAATTTGATGACGACGGTCACGGGCTGGTATCTATGCCGAAGTGACAGGACGTTTTCTTCTATCGGCCGCCACATTACACAATGTTCTTGTCCTGCGTCCTGACCAGCGTCCAATTCACTAATTATTTCCTTTGCGCACTGTAAAAGTCTGTGCCAGTATGCATGTCCTGTTCTGTGCGGCTTAATTACTGGTAATCTATTGTTAAGTGGCTGTCAACGGCGCCTATCCTGAACGGAAATGACGAAAGAGTTGCCTCCCTTGGAATACCAATTCCAAGTGATGATATGCTCAAACGTGAAGCTTTTATTAAAACGCTTCGCCCGCTGACTGACTGAATTTTTCACACATCAATATATATATATATATATATATATATATATATATATATACACACACACACACACACATATATATATATATATATATATATATACAGTGCTGTTTGATAAAAGTGACTCACCTAATTTTTTTTACTTAAAAATTTATTCGCCTATTGTTTTGGGGGTCAAACTAATTTTTAATCTTACTAATATAAAGACCCCTTCCCGACCACCTAGTAAAAAGTTTACTCACCCTAAGGTATTCTAATTAAAATTTTGGATATAAATGAGATTTAGGGGAAAACTCTGTCACTCATTTATTTCCTGCAACTAGTAATCAATAGAAACATAACCGAACAGCTTTAAATAAAGAATAATAGAGGTATAATTTATTTATAATAGGTAATATAGTTCGAAATATTTAATAATCTATCGGTCGTCCTTTATTTTGAATAACCTTTTCAACCCTTTTTGGCATTGACTTGATTAGGTTCTGGCAAATCTCATCTCCAAGCATTGAATTCCATTCGAATATGAAATTCACAATCAAATCCTCTTTGTTGCTCAACAGCTTTGTCGAGAGCCTGTACTTTATAATGCGCCATAAGTTTTCTATGGGGTTGAGGTCAGGAGATTGGGGCGGCCATGTCATAACACGCAAACTGCTTCTCATCAAAGTATTCCTTCATCAATTTTGATTTGTGACAGGGAGCGTTATCCTGCATAAAAATGAGCTTGGTGGGGTCGATTTGCAGCCTTTCAGCAGAAGGGAGCAGACAAGACTCTAAAATTCTCTTGTACTGCTCGCTCCTGAGAGTCTTTTCGATAGGTTTTAAGAAATCAATTCCATGAAAAGAAAAGCATCCCCAGAACATTATACGGATACTTGACAGTACTTACTGCTAAATTCAAAAAGCTTTCAAAGCTTCTTTCTTCGGATTTTAGATCGCTTATCCTTTGAATTTAGCTCAACTTTCGTTTATTAAAAATATCAGGTGAGTCACTTTTATCGAACAGCTCTGTATATCTCACAGACTCACATCAATCTAACCATATATATATATATATATATATATATATATATATATATATATATATATATATATATATATATATATACACTCCTGATACGACTTGGAAAATTTTTATAACAGACTATTTGTCATGGATACATTATAAACTTTTTCTTACTTAAGGTTACTAAAATGTTATGTAGACCAAAATTTTAATCTGATCAGTTTATTCGGAAATTGATATTTTTATAAAATGGGGCGTTTTACACTTGTTCAGAATTATAAGACCAGGGGGTATAAATTGTTAGATCAAGGTTAATTCCAATGTTTTTAGTTCAGTTAGAGATTAGCAATCACAGCGTAAAGGTGTCACCATGCCTAAAGCAGGCAAACTCACAAACTAAAGCAAATTGATTAATTTATTTTTTTGTTTTTTTTGTTTTATTTTTTTTTGGGGGGGGGGCTTATCAAATCTCTGCAGGTTATTTAAAGCCAGAAAATATTTATAGATTGTAAGAATGTGGGAGACGAGATAATAATGGTTTGGTGATAAATGTTTTACTAATTAATTCATAGCTGGATGGGGGAGAAGAGGTGGATTCATGCCTTTTCCAATGGAATTTGTGCGTAAGTGAATATAACGAACCCAACGGGAATTGGAACTCGGTTCTCCGCTTAAAAATTCCGAGCCATTATCCATTACACTACACGAACATCCAAGATCACAGCACTTGGTATTCCCAAGTAGTTACCCATCTAGGTACTGACCACATTCGCCGTTGCTTAACTTCGATGATTGTACGGGTACCGGTGTTTCAACGTGATATAGCTGTAAGCCATCGGAAGAAAAATATAAGAAATATGGTCCAAGCTTTCGAGTCAGAATCAGGGTAGGTAAAGAAAATTGGTCAGTTTCGTGGAACTAGTGTGTGTTGTGATGTAGACATATTGCTGTGACGTAAGCAAGGTGTGACGTGTCTTTTTTGTTGTTGTTTAAAACACACACACACACACATACGTCACAGTGTGCATGTAATCCCAAAGCTTGCATTGTTTCATCATCACCGATCAGAAGCGAAGTTTTATCCAGTAAGGATCAACGGTTCCATGCATTGAACGTTGATTGGGTCTGCAGAACTCGTATATCCAATCCATTGCCGAATGGAGTGGGGGTCGACTTATTCTCCTTCGGTCATACTTTATCTTGAAAATAATCTGACCAGAAATGGATTTTTCCAACCATGCCATGGGACGGTTTGAATCTGCTGAATTCTCAGTCTCTAGCCTTGATAGAGTTCAAAATCGTTTACTGTTGCCTTTTGAACTAAGACTTATTCTCCACTCTGCAATAATATTTTTAACACGCAAACTGTCATGAGCCTTTCGCTACTCAACCACTATTTCCATGCCAAACAATCAGATGAATTCCATTCGTTTGGCCAGACATTTAAAGCTATACTGCTTACACGAAGCAGATCGCATTCATTCCCTCCGCGTTCCGAATATCAAGAGGAAATCCAATGATTGATACTCAATTTAAATTTCAACTTTTATATGTACTTTGACCTGCGTGATAAATAAGGTGGTAGGAGTATTACGTCAACAATGTTAGTTGTATTAATAATCGTAGTAGAAACTCTACGATACAGTAATATGGGATGATGAAGTGTTGTGTCGGAAACCTACCCCCCTCTTGAAGATGAACTTATCTGCGTCTGTGAACAAAGACTTTAAATTGTGGCATGTCAGTTGACATGAGGAAGACCGAGAGACAGACTCTCGGCGACTGTCGAACTCTTTGCATTAGCAGAGGGGAACCCGGACGAGGCTTTGCCGAAGGGCAAGGTTTCGTCCGGGGAGGTTGACAGGGGCTGAACCCGTCTAGGCGGGTTCAGAAAGGCCATATTTTTGGCCGAGCCTACGGGCTTGGGGAGACCCACATTAAAACGGCCTTGTGCCACATTCGATCCTCGTGGGTGGATTGATAAATACCGAGACCGAGAGACAGATTCTCGGCGACTGTCGAACTCTCTGCATTAGCAGAGGGGAACCCGGACGAGGCTTTGCCGAAGGGCAAGGTTTCGTCCGGGGAGGTTGACAGGGGCTGAACCCGTCTAGGTGGGTTCAGAAAGGCCATATTTTTGGCCGAGCCTACGGGCTTGGGGATACCCACATTAAAACGGCCTTATGCCACATTCGATCCTCGTGGGCGGATTGATAAATACCGAGACCGAGAGAAAGAGAAGTTCTTAGCTGAGTTAGTTATTGACTACTCAGGCGATTTCTGTACCTTTTTACCAACCTATTAAAACCCCTTTTATTGTTACGTGTTATTTGGCGTTTGTCTCTACTAACCCCAAATCAACATCATAACATGAAGAAAAACAGAGTGTATGAAAAGTGATTTGCTTTGGTTTATTTTGTTTTGTTTTACGGCATATCAACCTCAATTGGTTATTTAATGCCGACAAATTTTTATTGCTGGTAATTTTTTGTCAAAAATCAATTTCTGGTAATATTTTTTTTTCAAAAATGTATCGCTGGTAATAATTTTTTTCAGATAAGTATCGCTGGTAATATTTTTTCCTCAAAAATATATAGCTGGTAATATTTTTTCTTTAAAAACATATTGTTGGTAATATTTTTTTTTCAAAAATGTATTGCTGGTAATAAGTTTTTTCAGATAGGTATCGCTGGTAATATTTTTTCCTCAAAAATATATAGCTGGTAATATTTTTTTTTTTAAAACATATTGTTGGTAATATTTTTTTCCTTCAAAAATGTATTGCTGGTAATAATTTTTTTTCAGATAAGTATCGCTGGTAATATTTTTTCCTCAAAAATACATAGCTGGTAATATTTTTTCTTTAAAAACATATTGTTGGTAATATTTTTTTCCTTCAAAAATTTATTGCTGGTAATAATTTTTTACAAAGTATTTCTAGAATTAAAATCTATTTTTACACTTTCATAGTATTTTGACCCCAGTTTGGTGCTTAACTATTTGCCCATTGTTGGGACCCTAACAGGTGCTACCACCCCGGATCACAGTGGACCTGGGAACACCAGCTTCCACGCTCCTCAAAACCTCCTGATCAGAGGCCTTGCTGTCGGATGTAGTTTATCGTCTTACCCAGGAACGCAGGTGTAATTTATCGTCATACCCAGGACGGCATGGAAAGTGAGAGAAATATGATAGAGCGACATAAGAGAGAGATGGGGGTAGGGAGAGAGAGAGAGAGAGGAAGATATAGAATGAGAAGGCGGAGTTGAAAGAAAAAAGAGGGAGGGAAGACCAAGTAATATATTGGATAGGGAGAGCGGGAGAGAGAGAGAGAAGAAGACAGAAAGACGAAGGTGGGGGTTAAATTACAGAAAGAGAGAATAGCGAGAGAGAAAAAGCGGAAGGAGTAGAGAGAGAGCAGTAAAATAGAAATCGTAGTGAAGGAGAGGGTTGAGGTGATAGAAAAAAAGAGGAAGAAATGACCAAGTAATATGCAGGTTAGAGAGAGAGGCGAAGAGAGAGAGAGCGATGGAAAGTAGAATATAGGCATATGTAGGATAGAGAAAGAGAGAAGCGAGACGGGAGGGAAAGATAAGAGGGGGAGAACATACAATGAGATAAAGATTATACAATTTGAGAAGAAAGTATAAAACAACGTTTCTATCGATATCAGGGAATCGGTGAATTAATTTTTTTTAAATAAATTTAAATCAACAAACAGCAAAAATATTTACTCTATTTTCATTCGGACTATTGTCCTCATCATTTATTGTTAGAACGTTTCGGCCATTTTACCCTTCAGCCTTCATCAGATGTACATTGAGTTCTGTAAGTTATACCTGGTGAAGGCCGAAAGGCACAACGACCGAAAAGTTGTCATAACAACAACAAAAATGAAGACAATAACTCCAATTTAATTAGTGTAAATAATAATTCTTCATCCGAGAAATTCAGACAGAAACAGCCAAGTTCTAGAAAAATGGCACAGAAATTAAGACAATCATATCAAATTACCCCATGACATATTTCCGTTAATTTTATTTCTGTCTTCTATATAATAAATTCGAATGTCAGTGTGTCACTGTGTCACACTTTTTCAACTTTATTCCTAGAGGCCGTAGCCCAACATATCATACCATTTTGGAATCAGGCCGACTCCGTGAGAAAATTAAAAAATATTCTGGGCCGGATCCGGACACGCAATCCTGAAAGTTTGGGTTCCCAAGTTTTCATGTCTGCAATAGTTTTCGGCTATTTTTTTACATGACTTTTACGACGAAATTTTGTACGATAACAATTTTTATAACTTGCAAATAAATTTGGGAATGAACGAAATTAATTGCGAAATCCATCGAAAGTCACCCATAAAATAAAAATAATTGTTTGTACGGAAAGTAATGACCTACGTACATCAAACTGTATTTAAATTAATTGGCGACAGAAGAATCTCGTTGAACTTTTAAAAAGTAAGATTAAATATTATTGCAATACTCAAATGCAGAGACCAATTTTGAGTTCTTCTGTAGTTTCTGGTTGCCTTCGTTGGCAACAAAGAAAAGGGTACTGAACTGAGACAGGATATCTGTCCTCCCTTACGGCAGCGAATGTTGGACGGTCTCATCAAAGAGACTCGAAGAAACACAGGTGTGGTTCTACAGAAAGATGCTAAGGATACTATTGACCGAACATGTGAGCAACGATGAGATTTTGGAGAGGATGCAGACAAAAAGGAAACTCATACTAAACATCAAGAAGAGGCAGCTGAAATTTCTAGGACACGTAATGAGAAAGGAGGGCTTGAAAATTCTGATACTCACAGGGCAAATAGCGGGAAAGGGAACGGGCTTAAGCAAGTGGATGGCAGAACAGGGTCCCTTGTAGCTCTCAATAAGCTTTGATTTTTTGTAAGCTTATTCACAGCTACAGGGAACAGGAGGAAATGGATAGCCATGATCGCCTATGCCCTGAAGGGACACAAAAGAAGATCGCGTCTACTCCTCCCTACCTATTTTGATGAAGGCCCAATCAAGAGACCACCGCAGAAGTTGGGTGGCTTTTAAGCTAGTTGAACATATTCACGAGGAATAAGTTTCACGTGACACAACGGATACTTGAGACCGTGGTTAGTACCAAACCATATATACACACTGTTAGGTATAATAAGAGAATAACAACAATAAATAATTACAATTATTTTCTTATATGTACCGTGTATTTTCAGCACGTCGGCGACCATGGCTTTTCACAGATACCCCGTCATATGAAGCTCTAAGCGAGCTTCAAACGACAGGATATTTGGCTTCTTAATGTCCATTCCACTCCCTGTTCTAACATCCATTTACACAAGCTTGTTAGGCAGATTACCCGATGTTTTCTCTGCCCGTCTTACCTCCAGTGTGTCTTGAGAGTGTCGAAATATCGAAGCCTTCTTTCCTCATTATGTGTCCAAGAAATTTCACCTCCTTTTATGATTCTAAGCACAAGAGTCATTTTCGTTATCATTTTCCGTAAAACTTATGCTTCGTCCATGATGTACACAGTATACTACTGTAGAACGACATATCTGTTGTTTTGGGTGTCCTTTTCATCTCTGCAAAAATAGTCCGGAGTGCGTTGTCATGTAGGATGATTGGTAATACATAGCAGTTCAGCACGCTTGTCTTTCTTTCAGATGCCATTTTCCTGTTTTTCAATACTTTGTTTAGCTTTTGGAAGGCATCTTTCGCTGTTTTAATGCGCCTACGAATTAATGTGTCACATTTTCCGTCGTTTGTTAAGGCTAATAAAAATTATTTGACGAGTAAAAGATTGATTCTTTACGGAGATCTTGGTAACTCTTAGCCAGCATTTGTTTTTTTGTTTTGTTTTGTTGTTTTTTTTGTTTTTTTTTGTTTTGTTTTTTTTTGTTTTTTTGTTTTGTTTTTTGTTTTTTTGTTTTTTTTCGGCTAAGCGAAACCGCATTTGATGGAATTCCGTGGGAAAACAAAACCGCGTTTAAGCGAAACCGCGAATACGCGGCTACGCGAAACTGCGTTTAACTGAAACCGCGGATACATGGCTAAGCAAAACCGCGTTTACTTGGAACCACGGATACGCGGGTGCACTGTTCATCGTTCCATTGGCAACTTTTCTGTGTTGTTGACAGTAAGATAAGCATCTACTCAACTGAAATTGAATTTTTTATTGACAAATGTTCCACATTTTCTTTCTATTCCTTTGTGGGAGAACGTGACACACTTCACGCAACCCCACCCCACCCCCAATAAACATGGCTTTGTGAAAGACTTTTTAAAGACTTCCTTGATGAATATGGCAACAGTATCAGCTGCTAGTATTCGGTACTGCAAGCAAAATCCAGGTTTTGAATGCCGATTACCAGAACAGGAACTGCCTGGAAATTAGCATTGCACAATTTTCGCATTCCTGAAGCTATACTTGCATTTCTCCATTTGTAAAAACAGTAATGCCCAAATATACTATGGTCTAGTTACTTACATTTCTAGCAAACTATAAGTAATGGTAACAGTCAGCTTTTTCTAGAGACGTTTACACCCAGCCGACGTACATGTACGTCTTGCCGCATATTGTGGGTTACTTCTGCCGCACATATACGACCATTACATCTTTATGGCAATATAAGTAGTACAACTTGCAAGAAGAATTTTCTGCTTTATAGCAACGAGTCTAGTATATATATATATATATATATATATATATATATATATATTAGACTCAGTTCTATATAGATAGATAGATAGATAGATAGATATGAATGTGACTGAGATAGATAGATAGATAGATAGATAGATAGATAGATAGATAGATATGAATGTGACTGAGATAGATAGATAGATAGATAGATAGATCGATAGATAGATAGATAGATATGAATGTGACTGAGATAGATAGATAGATAGATAGATATGAATGTGACTGAGATAGATAGATAGATAGATATGAATGTGACTAAGATAGATAGATAGATAGATAGATAGATAGATAGATAGATAGGTAGATATGAATGTGACTAAGATAGATAGATAGATAGATAGATAGATAGATAGATAGATAGATAGATAGATATGAATGTGACTAAGATAGATAGATAGATAGATAGATAGATAGATAGATAGATAGATAGATAGATAGATAGATATGAATGTGACTAAGATAGATAGATAGATAGATAGATAGATAGATAGATAGATAGATAGATAGATAGATAGATAGATAGATATGAATGTGACTAAGATAGATAGATAGATAGATAGATAGATAGATAGATAGATAGATAGATAGATAGATAGATAGATTGTAGGTTAATCATGTACAGAGTGCGATGGATAAATTGTCTGTCTATATTTCTGAGATGAGGTATTATCCACACTATTTACATTATTCGGACTATTGTTCTCATCTTTGTCGCCATATTTATCACAACGTTTCGGTCATCCTCAAGGAGACATGGCACAGTGGATAAAGACGTTAATCATATCCAGTGACAGGACCCAAAAGAGTGTAAGTTCAATACATGGTTAAGACGGTGGAGAACTTCGAGAGGGGAATTAACAGGAGATAACAGATAACTGACATGGCACGTGGAACTGGAACAGTCTATCCCAGTGAGCTAATAAATGGTTCAGTTCGACATTCCTACTACCTGAAGAAGGGCGGAACGTACACGGCCGAAACGTTGTGATAAATATGGCGACAAAGATGAAGAAAATAGTCCGAATAATGTAAATAGTGTGGATAAATTGTCGTCTAAATTACGGAAAAATGAAAATAACACTGACATATCATTTTAATAGATATATTTAGCAAAATTACACAAAAATATCTTGAAATACTAAGAGTAAATTTATTCAATAAAATCGACATTGGCTTCAATCACGGCTTCCAGACAAACTTCAGAATCTCCTGCAACTCTTCTAGATTTCCTTTTTTAAGCTGGTGAATGCTGTCATAATAGTGTTACAAGGATTTTTGTTGGTCTCTTGCTCAAATGTGCCCCACACATATTAACCAAGGGGGTTGCAGTCTGGGGAGGAAGGTGGCCAGATGTAAGGGTTGATGTCATCCCAGAAATTGTCTGACAGCCATGGCTGGGTCTTTTTGCTTGTGTCATGGCGAAGCGTCCTGTTGCCAGACATATGGTTTTCCAGCATCCTTCAGAAAAGCACTACCTCCCAAATACCCTTGATGTAGGCCTCCGTGTTGAGGGTGAAGCCCTGTGGGAAGATGAAAGAGTCCATAACGTCGCCATTATTAGTGATCATTCCAAATCGAAATCAACATTAGACTCATCCAACTCTTTCCGAATCTGAGGCCCTCACCAACAAATTCAGAAGTTCTTTTCTCATCAGAACGATCAGCGTGAGTTTTCCGAGCTTCCGTACCTTCGTAATCAGAGGATTCGAAAAGATTTGGATAAGTCTAATACTCATCCAACTCTTTCTGAATCCTCTGCAGTCCTCGGATTTACACACAAACACTCTGAAATATTCGTATTGGAGCTTCCGGCGCGAAAGACAAGAAGAGCATCATGTCGTTTCAATTTTTTTTTCTTTTTGCGGAGTGAATAACGTCATGGTGTTCTTTTTTCTTACAGACGCTGCCCAACTGACCCTACTATACTGTGCAATGGACAAAATAAAAAAAAAACAACGCGCATGCGCGAAATTAGAAACTAAAAAGATGACAAATTAAACTATCGCCCCCTGTAGTTATCAGTTGAATGTTAATGAGAACATAATACATATATAATTTTTAATGAATTCAGTGGTGCTCCCGGGTACCCTCATGACGGCAAATTAAAAAAAAATGAAACAATAAACTCGGTTGTATGGTTGTGCTGACTGAATTATAACCAGCTGTACGTATCCAAACGCAGAAGTAGTGGAGTCGTAGTTTATTGATATTTTAATTCGTTATCCTTTCAAGGCGTAAGTGGTCATGACTCTCCACAGTTTACATTAGTTTTTAGTCACGATTTGCTATGACTTACTTGGCAAAAACAGTGTAGTTGTCTTCCATTGCCTTCTCCATGATCTGAATTCAATATAGCCATTCTCTTTGATGTTCACCGAAGGATAGGCAGCCTAGTCTACTCTGCTATTTAACCCATGGATAGGAGGAGAAGAGATTCATATATTTCCCAAGAGCACTTGTGCGAAAATGAATGCTGTAGATTAGCTAGAATCTGAATGTTCGCCAACTCCACTTTACACGTTGATAACTGCCTACATCCGGTGAGTGATGAGAGAAACTGAAACTTGCCCACTTTTCTCGGATTCAGACGTAATCAGCGCCAAATCGTAGTGGTCACTATCGCTTCTTTTTTCGTTTATCACCGCTTGAATTTGCCATGTCCCTATATATGCAATCATTAAAACGGTGCAAAGTTTTGTCGTCGTCGCTGCATAGATCCAATCCGTACTATATAAGACATAAGTACAAACGGAATATGGTGCAATGGCGAGTCTCACGTATACTTCCAGTCGGATTCTTTAGATTCACTTACGCGCGAATATTCTTGGGAAAGGTATGAATTCGTCTCCTCCAAGGTATGGGTTAAATAGTAAAACTTGTATCTGGTTACATCATTGTTATTCACTTGCAAAAAAAAAAAAAAAAAAAATGGAAAGAATTTTTACAACGTCAAAAGTATGTTCCGGTTTTAAATAAACCACAAAATTTTTGATAAACTGTTTGAAAAAATTAATAAAACCATCCCCACTCATATGCTTACATGGAACTAGAGAGAAAAATTGTTCAAGCCGACTCAGAATTTTCTTTTTTTTTAAGGCCTCAAGTGCCAGGGATTAACCTTAGTTAAACCCCACAACCCACCCCACCTTGTGCGATGTACTGCTTGCGGGAACATCTACATGGGGCAGAGCACGTTATATTTCTCTTTAACTCCTATGGAGTCAGGCTGAGACAGTTAATTATATCACAGTTTATATATACGGCTACTATAAAATATTTTTAAACAGATATCATCTGCATCAAAAGAAAGCTAAAGTCAGCAAATATGTGCATAATAAGCAAGCGCTGCTGTTTGAATTTATGAAGTTAGGCAAACATGGATAATTGTGCCCGCAAAAAGATGTATTGCGAAAAGGACAAATTTTCCCATGACACCGCTTTTTTAACTACCTTCACTCTACGATAATGTTTATTACTTTAAAAGGCGATGATTAGAAGTATATTAAAACTTAAGTACATGATGTCCATAAAGTCGGTGTGCAATTTAAAATACTTAAATATTTTAAATTGCACACAGCCTTTATGGACAGCCTGTATATGAAAGTGAATTTATACATCTTTTTTTTTTTTTGGCGGGGTCTTGAGAATTTGCAACAAAAATATTAAATTCTCTTTATATATCGTTAACCGTCCTTTTGACACTACGCCTTATTATAGGTACGTTTATTCATGTTTGCCAATATTTGACTGCTTTCTTTTCGACTATGTTTTTTTTTTTTTTTGCTCGTCGAATCTAACTTTCACGGTGCAACTGTTTTCTGTATTATTTTCGATATTTGCAAGCTCACGCGAAACAAACAACATCTGGAAAGAGATTACCCTATTAGACGATGTCCTCGTAAGCTAGGTTTAACACTGCTAGAGGCAGAAAAACTAAAGTGCTTTAACAAAATGGTTGAGAGTAACAAAATACAGGGTTATGAAAAAAAGAATGAACCGATTTCATTACGCAAAATTTTAATAAGGAAAAGCCATAGAAAACTTCAGCCAATGTCACAAGTATTCTACTCACAATCAACTCTTATTTCCTATCTTACAAGTGTTCAATGTGGCCACCACCTGCATCACGGGCAGCATCAATGCGAAAAGAGAATTCCTCCCAGACGCGTATCACGATCCACTGAGTTGATCTCTGTTGTTATTCGATGTTAAAGATCATCGAGGTTAGTGATAGCGGTGGAAGAAAAAAGCCATCTTTTACGAATACCCACCAGAAAAAATCACACACGGTGAGACCTGGTGATCTCGCAAGCCAAGCACAAAGAGTAAGGTCTTAGTAAGTGTTCGAACGAGGCGTAGTCTGTAAGGTTTCAAATGTAGACGTCTTCTTAGCATATGCCAGACAGTTGGATTGAGAGATCGCAAGCTCACGGCTAGCTCGATTTGTAGACTCCTCAAACGCAGCATGGATTCTCACCACTTGTTCGTCCGAAACTCTTGGTCGTCCTCGACCTTCTCCTTTACACATACACCCACTCTCTGACAGCTGTTTAAACCATCGTCGAATTTTCTTAGGAGATGTCGGATTAATATTGCCTTCGAAAAGCACGCTGAACCGTGACAACCGTATTTGTTTTCGTGAAGTCGAGAACGCAGAACGCCTTTTGCTGAGGACTCGCCACTCCGAGGGTAAACAAATAACTGAACGTTGCCGGAGATAAGACGAGAATACAGCGCCTCTGTGGCAGCCACTTCAAGACTTAGAAAACTCCTCTTTCAAATGGTCACTGACTTATTCTATGACGATGCTTGAGAACTGAAGCAGTGCGTCCTGAAATCGGTTCATTGTTTTTGAATAACCCTGTATATTAAGCTGATAGACGGCTGTGGTAAGTCACGTAAATTTTTTCTTTTTTTTTTCTTTTTTTGTTTAGTTTTGTTTTGTTTTTTTGTTTTTTGCTGATGAAGGCTGTTGAATGGATCGACTGAAACGCTGTGATAACAACACCTGCACCGCAAAGAATGAATTCAGTTATTCAAAAAAACTTTCAGAATGAGTATGACTTTTTCTAGAAAATTATAGAAGATATCTTTGTATACGTGTATAAGATTGGAATTGGCTGAAACTCTGTGATAGCAACATCACCAAGGCAAAGAATAAAATCAATTATTCAGACAACTTTCGGAGTGATAACGACTTTTAAAAATTATAGAAGATATTTTTGCAGACTTGACTTGAGCGTCTGTAACGCTAAGAATGAATTCAATTATTCAAACAGCTTTCGGAATGATAACGACTCTTTTTAAAAATTATAGAATATATCTTTGCAGGCTCGAAAAAGGCTGTAGAATAAATCGGCCGAAACATCGTGATAACAGGATCAGTAAGGCAAAGAATGAATTCAATTATTCAAACAGCTTTCGGAATGATAACGACTCTTTTAGTAATTATAGAATATATCTTTGCAGGCTCGAAAAAGGCTGTAGAATGGCTCAGTCGAATAAATGTAATAGCAACATCAGCAATGTAAGGAATGAATTCAGTCATTCAAACAACTTTCGGGATAATAACGACTCTTTTAAAATTAATGGAATATATCTTTGCAGAATTGAAAAAGGCTGTAGAATGGATCGGCCGAAACACTGTGATAACAGCATCAGCACCGCAAAGAATGAATTCAATTATTCAAACAGCTTTCGGAATGATAATGTCTTTCCAAAAGTTATAGAAGATATTGTCCTCAAGGACACATGGCACAGTGGATAAAGGCGTTGGCTAGATCCAGTGACAGACCCAAATAGTGTGAGTTCAATACCCGGTTAAGGCAGTGGAGAACTTTCAGAGGGAAAATTAGCAGGAAATAACTGATAACTGACATCCATCAAACATGGCACGTGGAATTAGAACAGTCTACCCCAGTGATCGAAATAAAGGGTTCAGTTCGAAATTCCAACCACCTGAAGAAGGCCGGAGCGTACAACGGCAGAAACGTTGTGATAAATATGGCGACAATAGTCCGAATAATGTAAATACTGAAGATATTGTATGCCTGAAGAAGGCTGTAGAATGAATCAGCTGGAACGTTTTGATGAAAAACAAAGCAACAAAAAAATCTTACTTCAACTCCAAAATTGAACAATTGCTTCTCTGATGTTAGTTCCTTAGCGGGGGAAAAAAGGAAAACATTATATAAATAAAGAAAATGTCTCCTATTGGTGACGTTTTTATGCATAGAACAAGGCTGCAGACAGACTTAATTGACTCAATTAAATGCAACTGAGTCATTTAAATGTTTTTTTATTTGAGCATTTACCTTAATCTAGTTTAATTTCAAAAGGTGTAAGCGTTTGTCGATTTTACAATCGTCAAGTGAGAAAGGTGTTTCTTCAGTTGTTTCCTTTCTCTTTTTTTTTTTTTTGTTGTTGCTATTTCACTTATCGGTCTACGTGAAAGCGCTTGCGAAAAAAAAATGTGTATGGGTTTGTAAAATTTACACACCGATGCACTTGCCTTTATATGTTTTGCACAAAAAAGAATCCCTTGCATAGTTGTTACACGTTTGTGCGCTGTGTACGTTTACACAGGTCCCTGCATTAGCATTTAGACATGTATAGATGTCTACGCGTATATTTACAATTATCTCCCCAAAATTATTTTTCGTTTATTTTCTTATATTTTTAATTGTAATTATATTATTATTTTTATTATTGTATTTATTTTATTTTACTATATTTATTTTATCATTTTCTTTATTTTATTTATTTTATTATTGCATTTATCTTGTATTTGTTTTATTTATTTTATTTTATTATTGCATTTATTTTATTTATTGCATATACTTTATTTATTTTATTTATTGTGTATAATACCAATTCGTGTATTTCTCTAAACGCTTTTGGTTACGTATATGTAGACATTTTTCACTGTTCGGGTACATATGTAAGTAAATCATTTAAAACAAAGGACGTCTTTTATTTTACACAATAATTTTCAGAATAATTTATTTTGCCGTCAGGGCACTTCATTCAGGGATGAATATTAATCAGAGAGATAAAACATCGCATATATTATTCATTAGATCGAATATTACGCGGTGGGGATTTAAGATCGAAATTCACAAAGAAGAACAAAAAAAAAAGAGTCAATAATAAAACAATAAAAAATCTAGTTAACTTCAGCGAACCAGACAGTGATTAATAGTGTATACTAGAAAATTCAAAACAGAAAATCAATCCAGAAAAGAGTGGGAGGGAACACACTCCAAGACTGTAAGGAGACACGACTTCACTTTATGTCTCGGAGAGAGAGAGAGAAAGAGAAATTTAAGATTTAAATAGATAATTTTAAATAGATATTTTATATATAGTGCTCAATACTAAAAATATTAAAATAATATTTTTTAAAAAAAAGAGCGTTAATATTATATAAAAATGATTAACTTTTAAATATCAATTTTACCCCGACTTCGAAGTTTCTTGGTAAGATTTCCGTTCTTCAGGGGGTTCGGTTTGGAAATATCATTTAAAACCGAAAATTCTGAAGAACGTAAATCTTACCAGGAAAATTCGAAGTCGGGGTAAAATTGATAATTAAAAGTTAAGTAATTTTTTAATACAATATATATATGTGTGTGTGTGCGTGTGTATATGTGTTTTGCATGTGTGTGATGACACAATTATTTACTACTGCCTTAATAGTAAGTTTGATCGGTTCGATAAATTCAAATTGTTAGCTGATCTCAAAAGTGACCTAAAATCTACTGTTAACTGGGACACGGAATGTTTTGTTAATTTTAGCGTCACCCCCCAAAAAACTCTTTCCATTAACCATCTGAGATAAGCATTCTATCTTCCCTCAGCTGATGCTAACCTCCAGGAGCGTAATTCATTTTGCCTTCTCGGACTAACGTTTTTAGCTGTTATGAAAGATTATATTGAATTAGTTGCTAGGACAACTACTAGGAAAGTTGGTGCACTGTGTCGTTCTAGACAATTCTTCTCGACAGAATCTGAATCATTCTCCCTTGTTTCGAATATTGCTGCCACATATGGTCTGTGGCTACTGCTATTCTTAGATTCTTGATAAAATCTAAAGAATCTGATCAGTGTTTTTCTCACCGCCGTAATATGGATTTCATGGGACTTTTCTATAAATACTTTATTCGTAACTATTCTGATGAACTTTGCTCTATATTACCTGGATTTTACGAACTTAAGCGCAGTACTAGATTCTTAACAAAGTCTCATAATTTTATAGTTGAGTTGGCTAGATATAACCGCAAGTTCTATGCTAACAGTTTCTTCTCTCGAAACTTCTTGTTTGTAGAACACTCTTCCGGCTTTTTTTCTTTCCAATCAACTTTGATCTTCAAAAATTTAAATTTAATGCCAAACGTTATCCGTTGTCTTCTTGATTTCTCTTCTTTTATTTTTCTCGTTCCTTAATAATATTTTCTTTTTCTTATATTCTTTCACACCTAGTAACTCCTAGCGTCTTAGTGGCTTTAATACCTTCCTTAGGGAGAATTTAAAAAAAAATTTTTTTCAACAATTAATTTTTAATCCATGATTATGTTTTATTATTATAAACATTATATTTATTGATTAAAAGTGTTTTAGTAGATATCACTTTTTTTCTCTCTTAATAGTGAGATCGATGTCTGCTACCCAAGAGATCGACAGTCCTACTAAAGAGAATACTCCTCCAGGGCTGGAATCGAACCTGCATTCTCATTTTCAATCCGAAAAAAAACTTCTCTAAGCTGAAATGAACCTTGCTATCACAACAAAACAAATCCCAGTTCTATTTAAGCAATGTTTTGTTGACCCTTTTGATATCCATATCTGCTTACTTTATGTTCCTCCAAGAAATAGAACACAAGGTAAACTGTTCCAAAACTAAAGCTATGAACTAGAATTGGAATAAAAGCACTCATAGTATCTACCTTGAATCCATCATTAAAAAAACCGAATGTGGAATTTCGCCATTACCATTCTGAATTTTTCCTAAGCCTTTTAAACTACATACTACAGTTGATTGACGAATTTAAGCACAGTATTAAACAATAAAGAAAATGGGCAAATATAAAGACACTTCTAAGATTTCTCTAACATTGTGCAAAAAGTGCAGTTTGTAATTTTACATCAAACTAATAATTCCGTTAAATGTTTCGTTTTTGTTTGCGTTTTTGTTTTGGGGGGAGCCGATTTCTTGTTGTTTTCATATTTCTATATTAGTCGTAGTAGTCAGCTCCAACTCGCACCCGGTCATCGGGATCATAATCCTCTCTCCTTGTTCCCTTTCTCCCCTTCGGCTGCGGTAGCGGAGATGGCTGTGTAGATCCAGCCTATTCCTGAAGAGAGGTCACAGTCTTCATATTGACGGTTGGACACAAAAGTGTCGGTCCTCCTACCTCGGTTGGTTCGAAACAAATAAATGCTTACAGCCTCAAATACAAGCGTCCAATATTTGCCTATCCTCGAACCAAACAAATGTTTACAGCCCCAAATACAAGCGACCAATATTTGCCTATCCTCGAACCAAATAAATGCTTACAGCCTCAAATACCAGCGACCAATATTTGCCTATCCTCGAAACAAATAAATGCTTACAGCCTCAAATACAAGCGTCCAATATTTGCCTATCCCCGAACCAAATAACTGCTTACAGCCCCAAATACAAGCGACCAATATTTGTCTATCCTCGAAACAAATAAATGCTTACAGCCTCAAATACAAGCGACCAATATTTGCCTATCCTCGAACCAAACAAATGCTTACAGCCTCAAATACAAGTGTCCAATATTTGCCTATCCCCGAACCAAACAAATGCTTACAGCCCCAAATACAAGCGACCAATATTTGCCTATCCTCGAACCAAATAAATGCTTACAGCGTCAAATACCAGCGACCAATATTTGTGTATCCTCGAACCAAATAAATGCTTACAGCCTCAAATACCAGCGACAAATATTTGCCTATCCTCGCACCAAATACATTGTCGCGAATGCTAGATCCCTAATGAGGTTCAAATTCACATATTTTCTTATATTAACTGAGTTTATCTTAGTGCGGGAAACTATAAGACCTACTGGAGAGAGTAATAGGGGATAGCGGAAAGAAGACTAACTGTCAACTGTAAAAGACAGAATGCATGGTTACCATCAAGCGAAAAAACCCAAGATGCGAGTTAAAAATTGGAGATGCCAAAATCAAATAAGTGCAGAAGTTTTAACAAAAGATGGAAGATGTAACGTACATTGGAATAGAAAAAAATGCCTTCCAAAAGCTAAGCAAAGAACTAAGAAACAGGAAAACTTCTTTAGAGACAAAGAAATGAAGTGCTGAACTGCTATGTAATGTCAATCCTCTTGCATGATTGACAATGCTCGCCAATCTCCTCACACAGGAGGAGAAAACTGAAAGCAACAGAATGTCCTACAGAAGGATGTTGAGAATATCATGGACGGAGCGCGTAAGTGGGAAGGAAAATGAAAATAAGGACACTTGCACTCAGAATCAGAAAGAGATAGCTGAAATTACTTGAACACATAATGAGGAAGGGAGGCTTGAAGAATTTAACACTCACGGGACGTATCGAAGGCAAAAGGAACAGAAGAAGGAAGCAGACCACTTGCCTGACGAGTTTATGTGATTTGGACAGCGATAAGGGTTTGGCAGAGAGACAAACGTTGCTCTGAGCTATAAGTTATAGGAGGTTGAGGAGAGCTATGATCGACAACGTCCTAAAGGAACATGGCTCATAGAAGAAGAAGAAGAAGAAGAAGAAGGAGAAGAAGAAGAAGCCCATAGTGCGACAATAACCCATAAACTCTATGGACCTGGCAAAGATTTCATTCAGTTTAATAGTAAGCTTTGTGTATGACGCCACAGGTCTGAAGCAACTAGTAAGAATCGATCTTACTTCACGTCTAATGGTCTGCGAAATTTGCTTGCTAATCATTCTTCGACAATGAGAGAACCGATTCCTTTCAGTTAATTCACATTTTTATTAGAAGAGAATGCGTGCTGACTCATTTGCTTTGAGATATCTTATTTTGTTAATCTATTTTTATTTGGCTATGTATTTATTTACTCCGAGGCTGGGAAACTATAGCAAGTGTCGCGACTGATGTTTTTCAACCTTTATATCTTATCTCACAGCACACTTGAACCTATAGTTAAACTTACGCGACACACTTAAATTACGATGATTAAAAAAAGTATAAAAGCAAAAAAAAAAAAAAAAGAAAAAATAAAGACTAATTTCTTAATCAATACACCCCCAAGCAAGGCGAAAATGTCACTAAGATGCATGGAGCTACTGGGAGTGAAAGAGAATGAAAAGAAATTTGATGAAACCGGAAAGCCAATCCTAATAAACCTCTTCTCCTGTTCAAAAAGGAGAGTTTACTTTTTATTATTTATTTATTAACACAATCAAAACAATTTATTATAATTTATACATATATATTTTTGTAGCCTTGTTAGGGCCAGATATAAAGACACAATAGAGGACATATGCACTAGAAAATCTGACAACAGTTTTATAAATGAGAATCACGTCATTCAATGGGTTAACAGTATTTTAATGCATACATTATGTTCTACTAGCGAAGTTATTTCGCCATGAATCGCATTAATATTGCTGATTGAGTCTACGTACAGTGTAACCCGGATATAAGAGAGTTGTCAGGACCGGAGACGAAGTCTCTTATATCCGGGTTTATCTTATATCCGGGTTTGGTCTATTTTGTTTAGGTAAGTATGGCTCTAATTTGGGACCAGATAACATCTCTCTTATATCCGGGTTTATCTTATATCCGGGTTTCTTATATCCGGGTTACACTGTATGATTATTTCATTATATATAAAATATATGCTGCCTAATTTAATATGTTTATAAAAAAACAATTGATTCGCAGTACGAAATTCTTGAGAAAAAAACTCCTAAGACACATCACTATATTAATTGAACTATATACTTAGTTCATGTCATGTTAACTGAAAAACACTTGTAAAAAAAAGAATTCGTGGATTTACCATTATTACAAAATTCGTATAAAAATTCTCACTTGAAATTTTGAACGTTCCGAGATTGTACAACCGTCAATAAATAGCACACTCTTCAAAAAACATATTTCGGTCTACAAACAATTATTTCGTCTTCAAGTTTTAATATTAAAGGAAAAAAATTACAGCCTGAGGATGAAGACATGGATCTTCGAAAGTACTTGCTTAACTTAAAAAGATATACACTAGAAACATCTGACAACAGTTTTATGGGGATCACATTATTCAATGGATTAACAGTATTTTAATGCATGCATTATCTTCTACTATTGAAGTGATTTCACCATTAATCGCATTAATATTGCTGATTGATTCTATGTATGATTATTTTTTATATATAAAATATATGCTGCCTTACTTTATATATATATATATATATATATATATATATATATATATATATATATATAATGGACTCTCCCGTCGATTTCGATCTGACAACTTAACCAATTGATTCAGTTATGAATTTTGTGCGATAATCTTAAGTGACACTTAAGACCCGCTAGTGATTTGCAAAGGAGGCCGCATATGGAGCAGGAGTGAGGATTGTGAGATGAGGTCGCTGTTAGATTAGCTGACCTCTTAGATCTTGCGCTCGTTTCTAGAAGACGATTCAGGCTAGCAGAATGAAAACTGCTGAGTGCACTAAAACGCGTTGATCTCCACTCTACACGATCCAAGGCTAAGCTCTCGAGGGTGTTATGCGGTATATTGACTTCTGACAAGTTGCTCTTCACCTTGTCTTTGTATCTAAGCCATGGGCATCCTATATTCCTGTAGCCCTGATATAACTGGCTCTACATTAGGATTTTGGGTATCTTGTCATCAAACATTCTCAAGACATGACCAATCCACCGCAACTGAGACTGTATATATAATTGTGTGATTTCTGTTCGTCCGTCCGTAACACCGTCTAAAATAGCCATACATTGACCAATCAAAAACAAATTTTGTGGTTCTCCCAAAAATTTGGTTTCGATCGGTCAGACAGGTAAGTGGGTACAAAGTACAGTTGGTTTTACTAGGGTGCCTAGTGTAGTACAATAAATTTAAAAAAAAAACAATTGGTATGCGAAATTGAACGAAACGTAGAGTTTGTAAATCTCGACAAAAATGTTAGCGATAATTTCAAGAATACTAAATATTTGGCGGATTTACAGTGGAACCTCGGTTTACGAATTTAATTCGTCCCTGAAGGCCGTTCGTAACCCGAAATGTTCGTAAACCGAAACTATTTTTCCAATAGAAATCAATGTAGAGAAAAAAAGTCACAGTACAATAAAATTGGAAAAGAAAAGCACACCACATCACACGAATGTATACAACACGGTGTTCAACTCAGAAATGATTCAGTTCGGGTTAACTCGGTTTGGCTATGTGGTCCGACAACCGAAATTTTGTTCGATAACAGAGGCATTTTCATCTCGAATTTTCTGTTCGAATGCCAATTTGTTCAACATGTGAGACGTTCGAAAACCTGGGTTACACTACTTATTTTTATTATAATTAAACATTTAATGAGATAATCTGAACTTGACGTTTTTACAGAATATCTCTTTTGCAAGATCGAATTTTATACAGGCATACTCTTAAATTTTTTTCTGAGGATTCTAGCCGTGATCGGTTTGTTTTTAATATTTTTTTATTGAAGAAAAGCTTGCTTTTTTATATTATTTTACATATTATTTATTTTTTACAACAATGATATATTTGTATAATCAATTTAAAGGGTTTTTAATTTTGATATGTACACTTATTGTGTTTTGGACTTCTTTTGAACATAATTTAATTTATGGACTTTAAAAATTTTCGCGGCATACCTATGTTCCTCCGACGGCATACCAGCGTGCCGCGTCAACAACGATTGAAAATCGCTGCGCTAGACGATGTCAGCATTTATTTCTCAAACTTCTCACCTCACTTTCTCCCCTCCTCTTACATTGCACAGCTTCTTTCTAATCTTCCTGGCTTTTTACGTTTCACCCCAACCCTTTCGTTACCACTTAATGTTAGTGTCTTTTCATCTTTTCATATAGTACCTGTCGCTAGTTTTTCTTACCTTAAGTAAATAAATGCCGTTTAACAATGCAACTAAAAACAAAATTGTTCTTAAATCATTTACAATTAATCCTTCTTTTTTTGTTTCTTTTTTTTTTTTTTTTTGCGTGGTAGGGTGGGGATTTCAATAAAATATAATAAAATAAAATAAAATAAAAGTGCGCTTGTTTGTTGTTAGTTTGTAGGACATTTTATAATGTTTCGTCTGTCTTCCTCCGACTGGAGTTCTTTTCGTTGGCGAGGGAGTTTTATTCCATTTTATTTTAGTTTTACTTCGATTCTCGACTTTTTTGTGTAGTCGTTTTGTTTTTTAAGAGGTGAGTTTTTCCTTTATTTTTTTGACTTTTCCCTAGTTTCTCAATTTATTTCTATGGGTTTTTAATTAAGTTGACAACAGGTTGCTGTCGGTGTTTTCAAAAGGACTAATTAGTTCAAGATTACGGATCGAACTTTTACGGATATGCGATGAAACACTTGCCCCTGACACAATGAATAAATCTTCTTTACCCGACACAACCACAACCCTCACATTGATAGGTGTTTATTCTTCTCCTTCCTAATTTAATTTTCAGTATTTGTCTTTCTTTCGTTCTTTTTTCTTTTTCTTTCTTGAACAATTTTTTTTCTGTTAATCTTCCTTTAAAATTTTCCTTTCTTTTCTTTCCCAAAATTTGGCTTCTTACTTTTTTTTTTCTCTCAACATTGATTTGTTATTTCTATCTTTCTTAATATTTTATTTCTTCTTTCTCAAGAGCTTCACATTTTTTCTTTTCACGGTTCTTCTTTTTATTATTTTTGAAAATGATTTCATATTTCTCAGAATTTTCTTTTTCCTGTCTCAAAATTTGGCTTCATTCTTTGCTTGCGTCTTCTTTTTTTTTCAAAATGGATTCTTTTTTTTTTTCTTTCTTATAATTTTGATTATTTTATTTTACGCAGTATTTTTCTATTTTGTTTTTCTCAAAATTTGGCTTCTTTCCACGTTTTTTTTTCCTTTTTTTTTTCTGAAAATTAATTTTCTTAAAATTCTGGTATTTTTGCTTTTATGGTTTTTCTTTCTCAAAAGGATTTTTCATTCTTAAATTTCTTTTTCCTCAAAAATTCTTAATCTTTATTTCCCAAAATTTACTCACAAAATCCTTTTTGTTTTTCCCCTAAATTTTCACTTTCTTTCACTAAATTTCTTTCAAATTTCTAAATTTCTATAATTTCTATAATTTCTAAAAGATTTTCACTAAATTTTCACTTTCTTTCTTTTTTCTCTTTCTTTTTTGTTTTTTTCTTTCTTTCTTTCTCAGTACGTGCTTAATCTTTCCTTTTGTCTAGAATCATTATTTATATTCAATTCTTTGTCTTCGAGAGTCTTTCTTTCTCTTCAGGAATTCTTGACGACACTTGGCTTTTCGCTTTCCTCGTCATTTTTATTGCTCTTCTATTCCTCCCCCTCTCTCCCTCTCCCTCTCTCTCTCTCTTTCTCTCTCCATCCCCTCTCTCTCACTTTTTCTCCCTCTCTCTCTCTCTATATATATATATATATATTGTTTTTTGCTTTCTTCATTTTTAACCGCTCAATTCATTCCACCCACACACTCACTCGCTTATCTCTTTTTTCAATTCTCCATTATTCAGATTCATATCTCTGTCTTAGTTGACCTGTTCATATATCTTTATTATAATTTGTTAATATCTATCTATCTATCTATCTATCTATCTATCTATCTATCTATCTATCTACATACACGCACACACACAAACACACTCACACACATATATGTACAGGGTGCGATGGGTAAATTGTCGCCATTTCATATTTTTAATTTCGCGCATGCGCGTTGTTTGTTTTTGATTTTGTCGACTGCACAATATGGTAGGGTCAGTTGGACACCATCTGTGAGGAAAAGAGCGCCATGACGCAATTCACTAGACCAGTAATTTGGAAACGGCATGCTGTACTGCTTGGCATTCGCTCCAGAAGTTCCAGTACGAATATTTCAGAGTGTTTGAGTGTCAATCTGAGGACAGTGCAGAGGATTAGGAAAGAGTTGGATGATATATCCAGTCAACAATAGGGTGTTTGGAGTGATCACTAGTGATGGCGACGTTATGCCTCCATTCATCTTCTCACAGAGCCTCAGACGCAACGCGGAGGCCCACATCAAGTGCCTTGAGGGTGTAAGTGCTGCCCTAGGTTAAGAGAGTGGCTGCTGGAAGATCCTATATCTGGAAACAGGATTCTGCACCATGTCATTGGAATCCAATCATGGCTGTCAAACAATTTCTGCAGCCACATCCCTCCTTACATCTTCCCATCTAACTCCCCAGTTACGCAAGTGACAAACAAAACACCTTGTAACACCAAAGATGAACTGAAAGCAAGGATTATGGCAGCATTACCCATCTTAAACAAGAAGACTGTCCAGAAGAGTTTCAGGAGATTCAGAAGTCGTCTGGAGGCCGTGATTGAAGCCAATGGCGATTTTATTGAATAAATTTAATCTTTAGTATTTTTAAGATATTTTTCGTGTAATTTTGGTAAATATATCTATTAAAATGAGATGTCAGTGTCATTTTCATTTTTGCGTAATTTATACGATAATTTATTCATCGCACCATATATATATATATATATATATATATATATATATATACAGGGATTACAGTAATAAGATAGATAGATAGATAGATAGATAGATAGATAGATAGATAGATAGATAGATAGGTTGACAATGTAGGGACATATGTGTGTGTGTTCCTATCTAAATACCTAAGTTTGTTCATATATAAATCTTATCTATCGATATATATATATATATATATATATATATATATATATATATATATATATATATAAATGTTATCTATCTCACATCTAAGTATATTTACATCTATCTGACTTAAGTTCGTTCATATATAAATGTGTATCTTGTTCATATATGTATACATACACACACGTCTTTTCATATCTATCTAAATTAGGTGGTATCTCTCTATTTGTCTATTTGTCTTCCTGGCTGGCTGCTCATATCTATCTATTTTCTCAGTCAGTTCCTATCTATCTATCTATCAATCTATCTATCTGTCTGTTTGTCTCTGTCTGTCTCTCTCTCTCTCTCTCTGGCTGTCAGGCTATTTGTCTGTTCATATCTATCTATCTATATCTATCTATCTATCTATATCTATATCTATATATATATATATATATATATATATATATATATATATATGCTTTTATACTTTATTTTAAGCAGACTTTCTTTTCAACTGTTAGTTTTTCTGTCAATTCCAATTTCTGTTATATATTTGCGTGTATTTTTTGCGTTTTTAAGCATGTATAAAACTTTTTAAAGTACAAAACAACTAATTTAAAAAATTAACAGCGGCTGGCCTCAAACTTTTAAACTGTCGTATATATATATATATATATATATATATATATATATATATATATATATATATATATATCCGTTGGTATATAATCCATGTGAATCCAGCGCCATTTTCTATATTCTTCTTTTTCACTTACATTTTTTGTTTTTTTCCCTTTACTTTTCTTACTTTTTTTCTTCTTTGTTTAAAAATTTTTAAGCTTCCAATTTATTTTATTTCTTACTTATCGGTGTTGAAAATCCCTGCAAGTAAGTTCTTCTTGTGCGGTGAAATAGCTATAACGAAATAAGGTAATTTTAAATTTCGATTCTATGTAATATGTGTGTGTTTGTGTGTGTGTGTGTGCGAGCGCGCACGCGTGTGTGTGTGTACGGGCACGTGCGTATTTGTGTCTTTCTTTCATATTTTGAAGTTTCTTTCTCTTTTTCAAATCTCTCTTTCTTTGTCCCTGTCTTCTTTTTTCTTTTATAATTTCATGTTCTTTCTTCTTCTTTTTTTTTTCTATATCTCCTTTTTGATGTTCTTTCTTTTTTATAATCTCTCTTTTTAGTTCTTTTTCCTTGGGTGTCGGTTCCACTGAGCAGTGGTTCGCTGGAAGAAGCTGCCCGAGTGGAACTTCCTTCTCACCGATGGAATACGGAGGGAATGTGGATGGTTTGTTACTATGCAAGTGGCATGGCGGGTTCTTGCCGTGAAGGTTTGCCTTGGCGGGCCCAGGGAATGTAGTTCGTTCGAGCATGTTCCACGGAAGTAGCAGTAGAGCAGAAAGAGGCTTTCCACATCCTGCATGTGGAAGAGGGGTTGAAATATGGAGAATAATTCGCCCTCCACAAGGGCTCGAAGACGCTTTTGGAGAGTGAGGTTTTGGCAGACTCCACCCAAATATGACAAAAGTAGAATTTTGTAAAGGTAGAGGATAGCATGAGGAGTACTTACTGGAGCGGTAGAGAGAGCCGATCATTTGAACTGCATCCTTAGCAATGGATCGTATGTACGAGTTCCACTTGAAGTCACGTGTGAGTATGAGGCCCAATAGTTTTTCAAGGCAGGATGCTTCCCGGAGAGGACCTTCCGTTCGTCCTGATCGATGATATTTCGGTATCACATAGACGATAATGGAATGTAACTAGCTTAGTTTTCGGGGCAATGAAAGTAACCAGTCAGTTTTTAACCCATTGGGTAGTTTGTGCGAGATCGGAAGGAGATCAATACTCAATCTCTGACCATCGAGAATTTTAGAGGGGGAACCCGTATACCATCAGCATATATGTTTACAAATGATCTGAGTATATTCTGAGGCAGATCATATATGTAGATCAAAAAGAGGGTTGGTCCGAAGATTGACCCTAGGGGATATCTGCGTTGATCGGTAAGGCTCTGGGGGACGAGCCATTAATAACGACCTTCAGGGACCTCCATGTTAGGAAGGATTCCATAACTGAAGAGCTTGTGTGGTAAAAACTTTGCGCCACACCTTCTTGAAGGTCTTTGGGAAATCTAATGCTATGGTCATCGAGGTGTCTTTGTCGTCATGAGCCTTACTGATTCTGTGAGTGATCGTACGTCGGCAGTGGATAGGTCGGATCCAAATCCATACTACTCGTCGGTGAAGAAATTTTACTTTTCTGAGTGCTCGACGACTTTCTTATTGATTATGGCCTCAAAAAGCTTACTGATGATACTGATGGGTATGTAATGGGAGAGTTAAGATCGCACGCCCGCCTTCTTAAAAACCGGACATACGCTTGACACCTGTCACCTTCTTATATATATATATATATATATATATATATATATATAGGTAATGAAAAGTTTGATAATCCGTATGGATAATCCGTATGGATAATCCCAAGAAGGATGTAATCCAGAGAGCTCAATTTCATACTAGAGCAATTATTAATTCAATTTAATTAGAAAAATTATATATATATATATATATATATATATATATATATATAGATAGATAGATAGATAGATAGATAGATAGATAGATTATATTATTAATTATATATATATATATATATATAAATTGTATTATTAATTCAGTTTAATCAGAAATATATATATATATATATATGTATGTATATATATATATATGTATATATATGTATATATATAATTACATATATAAGTATATATATATAATTATATATATATAATTATATATATATAATTATATATATATATAATTATATATATATATTATATATAATTATAAACAAACTCATACATATATATATATATAATTATAAACATATGTGTAAAAAAATATATAGAAAATAGGAAAGAACTCGTTAGGTAAATAATCCAAAGTTCTTTAGTATTTTTGCTATTATTTTTTAAAAATAATGCTCGATACAAAAGTAGAGCATAAATATAATTATTTATTTAAAAATATCATTCCAACGCTACGTAAGAGTTCTCATGTTTCAAAACAAGAGCCGAAATCTTCAATATAATTATTTGAATTAAACTGAATTAAAGTACCAAGCTCTGTTCCATCTTCAAGCGATATTTTCTTTGGAATAACTAATTCCTGAAATTTAAGCGTTTTATAAGCATATTTATTATTGAAATTACTATGGTAACAGCTAGAGCAATTGTTTAAAGAAAAGGGGCGTAAGGGTTAATAATTTGTATCAATATCCCAGTTACATTCAAAGACGCCAAGTCAGGGTAAGGTTGGAGTGTCTAAATTTAAAGCGGAAGATGACATCGTCTAGTCTGGTTAAGTGTCTATGGAGATTTTTTTTTTTTTTCTGAAAGGGTTTTGTGTATATAAAAAAATATAACATTTGTTTTTTGGGGGATTTTTGACGACTTCATAAAGGGTTATCTTTTTTTTTCTAGGGCATTTAAACTATTTATTTAGACTATGGAATTTTAAAATTATTTTATTGTTTATTTGTTTTTTATGCTAATTATTCAATGCGAAAATTTTGATGATGTCGGCAAAAAACCGTTATTTCATGTCTATTGTTTAATAGATTTTTATTATTTAGAAACTTAATAATGTGTAGTTTTTCATGTAGGCATAAAGGGCATGGGTCATCCCAAGTTTTACAAGTTCTAGCTTTGTTTATAATTTTCCGTTTTACTTTTGGTGTTTTATTCATTTCCTTCAAATGCCAAAAATATTTAGATAGATATGTCTGGTTTCTTTTATTTATATTGTTGAAGGAGCACTTATGCTGCCTCCATCTGGTTTTAAATTCATTCTTCGTAGACCCAATGTATATCATGAGATAGTACATTGGTATACCACAGATTTTACGCGGCATTTATTTTCCAATGGGCAGTCTTCCAGGTTTCTACAATCACATAATTTTTCACTATTTTTGTCTAATTTAAGTGTAGGGGTTTTATTAATACTTTTCTGGCATGGGGCTTTATTCAGGATTTTATTATTGTTTTTTTCTTTTATTATACTTTCTAGATTTTCAGTGCATCTGTAACTTAATTTTAGGGTGCTTTTATTAAATATTTTACTAAGTCTACTATTGATAGGATATATATATATATATATATATATATATATATATATATATATATATATATATATGCAAAAAAAATATTCTTATTGAGTATGGCCTCATAAAGCTTACAATGATATTGAGGAATCTGATGAGTCTGTACTGATAGGGGGAAGATCGCACGCCCACCTTCTTAAAAACCGGGCATACTCTTGACACCTGCCACCTATATATATATATATATATATATATATATATATATATATATATATATATATATATATATCACACCTTACGTTTAAAAATGAAAAAACAAATTTTAAAAACACAGTTCTTTCTTAAATGCGCTATTTACCTCTCAATCAAGAAATGCCTAGAAGCCATCTTTGTACACTTAGAGTTTGATTTTTCCCCACCTCAGTGCTTCAAATTTTTCTTGCATTCTATCTGGCGGGCCAATCAATAAAATGAAGGTGTCTGTTGTAATCTAATCAAGAAAGAACATCATTGCCCTATTTTTATGTGACCAGTCGTCGTTCTTGTACTCCGTTCTTTTGTTATTGAAGTCGAGGAATTGGGTTCCGGGTTAAGCTTGCATGTTGATCAAGCAGCTCAACAAACAAGTGTTTCAGCTGTAGCTAGCTAGCTAGCTAGGTAGGTAGGTAGGTAAGAAAGAAAGAAAGAAAGAACTAAAGTTTTCTAAGACAAATAAATTGAAAATAAGGACAACGAAAACGAATAAGAAAAATAATTGAAAGCTGATAAGAAAGAAAGAAAGAAAGAAAGAAAGAAAGAAAGAAAGAAAGAAAGAAAAAATAGGGTATGATAAATGAATTGAAAATAAGGACAACGAAAAGAAATAAGAAAGAAAGAAAAATAAATAAAAGCTAATTAGAAAGAAAGAAGGAAGGAAAGAAAGGAAGAAAGAAAGAAAGAAAGAAGAAAAGAAAGGAAATTGAAAACAACTTAGAAAAGACAGAAAGAAAGAAAAAGAAAGAAAGTAAATTGAAAGCAACTTAGAAAATAAAGAAAGAAAGAAAAGGTGGAAAAGAATGAAGTAAAATTTAAAGTAATTTAGAAAAAATGAAAGAAAAAAGAAAGAAAGAAGGATAATTGAAAGCAACTTAGAAAAGACAGAAAGAAAAAAGATATAGAAGGAAAATTAAAAGCAATTTAGAAAAGAACAAAAAAGAAAGAAAATTGAAAGCCACTTAGAAAAGAAAGAAAGAAAGAAAGAAAGAAAGAAATTGAAAGACACTTAGAAAAGAAAGAAAATTAAAAGCTGGTTATAAAAAATTAATTGACAAACAATTTTTTTAAAAAGAAATTCGCAAGAAAGAAAAAAGGAAAGAAAGGATTGGAAGATATCAAAATAAGGAAGGATCGAGGGAAGGAAGGACGGAAGAAAGGGCGGAAGGAAGGATCGAAGAAAGGAAGGATCGAAGAAAGGAAGGATAGAAGAAAGGAAGGATCGAATGAAAAGAAGGACGGAAGGAAGGATCGAAGGAAGGTAGGATCGAAGGAAGGAAGGATCGAAAGAAGGAAGGATCGAAGGAAGGAAGGAAGGAAGGAAGGAAGGAAGGAAGGAAGGATCGAAGGAAGGAAGGAAGGAAGGAAGGAAGGAAGGATCGAAGGAAGGAAGGAAGGAAGGCAGTATCGAAGGAAGGAAGGAAGGATCGGAGGAAGGATCGGAGGAAGGATCGAAGGAAGGAAGGAAAGAAGAGAGGAAGGAAGGGAGGAAGGATCGAAGGAAGGAAGGAAGGAAATGGCTACTAAAAGAAAAAATAAACAAATATACAATGATAGATTAGAGAAAAAAATTCAAAACAAATTAAAAAGAAACGAGACAACAAAAAAAGCAGATAAAAACTAACAAATAAATAGAAGAAACAAAGACTATTTTATTATTGAATGAAAAACGAAAAAGAAATATCAGAAACTGAAAGAATCCTGATAAGGAAGAATATTCAGAATCGAAAACAGGCCGAAATATATCCAAGTGGTGCCACATATTCCACAGGTACATGAATGTTGTGCAAAAACTGCTATAAAATAAAACCTTATCTTGAAAGTCTGAAATGATATTTCAGAGATATTAACATGAAGAACCTCCTCCATATTAAAGAGTTTCAGAAACTTTTCAAACACGATTATGTCTCGAAATTGACTTAGTGAATAGAGGATAAAATAATAGATATATATCAGTGAAATTTCATCTCCTTATGCACCTCTATTTCCCGACTCATTCGAACGACACTCGTTTCTTCATCACCACAAACGAAAGAAAGAAAGAACTAAAGTTTACTAAGACAAATGAATTGAAAAAAAGGACAATAATTGAAAGCTGGTAAGAAAGAAAGAAAGAAAGAAAGAAAGAAAGAAAGAAAGAAAGAAAGAAAGAAAGAAAGAAAGAAAGAATTTGGTATGATAATTGAATTGAAAATAAGGACAACGAAAAGAAATAAGAAAGAAAGAAAAATAAATAAAAGCTAATTAGAAAGAAAGAAAGAAAGAAAGAAGAAAAGAAAGGAAATTGAAAACAACTTAGAAAAGACAGAAAGAAAGAAAAAGAAAGAAAATTGAAAGCAACTTAGAAAAGAAACAAACAAACAAAGAAAGCATGAGGCAAAAAGCATGAGGCAAAATTTTTTAAAGACTCATAAACACTAATATATCCCCCACTGATCCAAGTAATAAAAATAAAATTTATTTATGTACTATAATAAATTTAATACAACCAACCTAGTCCTCCATAACAACTCTTCTCCGTCAACTAGTGTTTTACACAAGAGCAACACCGTATATCAATTTAAATGTCCTTTGGGAGATCTCTGATAAAAAATGTTAATACGGATGTTGGTTTTACAACAACAACGATGACGAGAAGGCTTACGTTTCACTTGAACGATCATAGTTCAATCTCAGAAAATTTAAAGAAACACACATATCCACATTTACAGTTTAGACAGATATTAGTCGAAAATACGTCAGTGTTTCATCAAGATAATAATAAGCAAAACTTTAAAATTCTGGAAGCCCTTTATATAAGAGAATTGCGCCCCCACCAAAAAAATAATGTCAACTTCGAAACAAAGTTCTTAAGTGTTTATAGCAGCAAAGTGTTATATAAAAAATACTGAATTAAAATACTACAATTAATTATTTTTTTTAATTTTGAAAAAAAAACACATAAGTTACCTCCTTTGCATAGAGATAAAGAATACTTTGAATTTACAGTGTTAACGCATAACACATCCATAGATAGGTAACCCCTGAAGATGGTCTCAGATGAGATTGAAAATATTTGGGAAAATAAAAATCATTTGAAAAAAAAAAATTGTTAAATTTTCTACAGCTACCAAGAAATGAATTCGTGGACTTCAAAGGATTAAAACTAAAATAAGTAGATATAATACGTCTAAATTATTTAACTAAACATGCATGAATATATATATATATATATATATATATATATATATATATATATATATATATAAATTCTTGAAACTATAACTATTAAATTGGCTTGAGGTCTTGTCATAACAGAAGTAAAAAAAATCACTCTCATTCACGATGAGGAGAGTTTTGGGGGCGTTGCAAAGCGACTTTGGACGAGAGATTGGCTAAGAGACAGGGAGAGGATTAACAAAGACCATCCAAGCAAGTGCATCATTAAAATTAAGTAGAGACTCAATGGAATCATAGCTAGCACTAACGGTGAAGTACAAAAACAAAAACAAAACTGTATATTCCTAAATAATGACCGCGGAAAAAGAACAATCTATCCCCTATCCTGAAGGTTACCAGAGCGACACCTAAATAAGTTTAAAGGGCACATGATGAGGAGATTAGTCCAACTGTATATAATATAAGGAACGGTGGAGTAATTAGCCACTACGATTGAGGAATCGGAGAGCGGAGTTCGAATACCAGTCGGATCTATTACATTCACTAACGTACTAATACCCTTGGGAAAGATATGAATCATCTTCTTCTCTCCCCCCCACCACAGTTATGGGTAAATAGCAGGACAAACTGTTGAAACTTGACTAATGCAAGGAATAATAATGCAACACAAAATGTACTTAGAACAAAATGTATTGAAACAAGAAAGTGTACACAATATTTACATATAGTCTTTTGTATATTCCTGGGAAGACCGTTCCTGGAATGTGTGTTGACTGAGTCGCAGTCGAGCAGAGTCTCTGGTTGAATCTCTTCGATTAATCCACGGTACCAACCATATTTAAATGGTCGGTACTCCACTATGCAAATTAGGTGGATCCTACCACAACACAAACCGAGTTCTATAGCCTTGGGTGGTAATTGGTCTCGGGGAAGGTAACTCTCAAATAAAAGACCTGGAGAGCGTTAGGCTCCGTTGGGACTTCTCCTGTGGTAAATGTGGAGCTCCTACGATGGGCCATGGGAACCATTTGCGTGCGTTCACGATCGCGATATGATGTAAACAATACAAGTATCTAGAAATACTGGAAGCGGATTCAAACAGAACGAGATGAAGAACAATCTGCAAAAAAAAGTCTAGCTCAGTAACACAAAGCTCACTTCGGGAACTAAACTCATCATAGCCTAGCAGTCTTAATCTCATGCTTACCAGATTTTGAGCCTACTAGAAATACCTTATCCCTACAGCTTTTACAGTCTTGGCAGAGATTTGTAGTATCCTCCTGTGCCAGATTGATCTGCTGGCGGTCGTATGTCGAACTGACAGATGACTGGTGGAATGGTCATCAGGTCATCAGGACGGCGCTGAAAGATGGTGCGGAGGATGCTGCTTGGCTGGCCGGTTTTATGACTTATCGGATCAATGGTTCTGAGAGCGCGGGAGTCAGAGCCATAGATGCGGGAGGCGAGGGTCTTGTTCTCAGGCCACGCCTCGGTGCCATATAGTAGCAGATAATACGGTGGTGGTTAGAGGACCATGGTGAAAAGAAATGCTTGTAAAGTATCCACAGTAAGATATAAAGAGAAGCTGTCTAAAGAAAACAATAAGAAAAAGATGAGAAATTTGGATTTTTTTGTTTAAAATCAAGAATTTTGGACAATGCATAAAAACCTGCAGCGAAATGTCTGTATATGAAACAGTAAGAATTTATCAGCAAGGAAGAATGTATTCACTCAGTTATCAAGAAACATGTGGATTACAAAGCAATAAAAGTTTGGTCGTTACAGACAGAGTTTGCGGTGAAACAAAAACCGCAATATAAAATAAACGCTAAAAGAATTGTAAGAAATACAAATGTCCGACCATTTCAACCAACAAACAAAAGAAATGGCGGAAGAAACATTAACATGGTTGCTCAGAAGACAGAATCGTTATTAATGGCAGTTTAAAAGAAAAGGTGAAGGCGAAGAGAGAATACAATAAAAAAAAATCATGAAGAGAAATGAAGATATTGTCAAACATAAACTTGAAATCTCTACCCAGCATTATCGACGTGCTCGGAACAGTTCTGAAGATTTTAGAAGAATTGAAATTCCGAGGAGAAATCAAATATAGAAAGATGCCGAACATGTTAGCAGCAACGATATTTTGTTGAGCATGGAAACAAAAAGGAAACCTTTACTTAACATCAGGAAGAGGCAGTTGAAATTTCTAGGGTACAAAATGAGGAAAGGGGGTTGGGAAAATTTGATACTCACGGGACAGGGTTAGGGTTAGAGGAAAACAGCGCGTAACATACTTGATGAGCTTTGAGCAAATGGATAGTAGAACAGGGTTTGGGAGAAATAACAAAACAACAAAATTTATTAAGAACTACAAGAAACGGAAAGATGTGGAGGGCCATGATTACCTACGTCCTGAAGATACACAGCACATAAAAGAAGAAACTGGCAGCCTTTCTAAAATCAGGAGAGTGCTGAAGTGAGAGACTTGTCATCACTTTGTCCTCAGTGTCATCCACAAGATATAAAAAAAATTAACCAGATGTAACGCTTTTTGAATAGAGGTGGTGAAGCGACTGATATATCCGAGATAATTTAGATTTTTAAGATAATAATGAAGAAACATTAACAATGATGAAGACGTTAATATTTAGAATTGACAGAAAAGGTAGTAAGGAAAGGAAGCAGATAATGATTTCTCCCTCTACGCTATCGGTAACAATCGATCTCAGGATGATCATATCCGTTGTCACACAGACGACAATGATGGCGATGACGATAAGTGAGTAATTAAACAGAAATTTGATCAAAATCATAATGAAATACGATTTAAATTAATATCTAAAACAATTATAATGACTATGACATTAGGATGTTTACAATAATTATTTTCGTGACCTGAATTATGTTAAGAAGCCCCGCCAAGAAGCAATGAAGTAGACAGTAGGAGAAAAATGTCCCCAATATAAACTTGGCATTTGGGAAACTTTCCCAGAACAAAACATTGAATAAAGAAGAGAGAAACCTAGAGATTATAGAGAAGCCTTTCACCGGAGATTATAGATAAACCCTTCACTAGAGATTATAGAGAAACTCTTCACCAGAGATTATAGAATATCTTGTATGAATACATTACTATTTAAATAAAGATACTTTTACAAAGTGTTAATGAAGATACGATACATACTGGCCACAATTTTGATTTTAAAAATGCTACACTAATTAAAAGAGAAAAAAATTCACTGAGACCAAAATGTTTAGAAAGTGCTTTAATTGTAATATCATCCATAGTAAATTTGCGTCCAGGTTCTTACAATTTTGCAACTTTCTTGGCAGATCTTCTGGATTTGTATTGGTCTTTCTGATATTAAATACAGTGAGAATACACATCCTTGTCTTACACCCCTTTTTACTTTTGCATATCAGCTTAACTCATTTTCTATCCGTATGCAGGCGGTTTGTGGCCGGTTGCTGCCAGTATAGATTCTTGATTATTCTAATATCAGTCCCAGTTTTGATGAGCACTTCCAACAGATCTTGTGGTGTACTTTATCGAACGCTTTTGCATAATCTACAGGGTGCACAGTAAAAAGCGGCAAATTTATTCTTCGGAAAAATAACCAACTCTAATTGGTCCATCTCATCGGCCTTCTAAAAGCCCAGATCTGAATGTTATGGATTACTGTATCTGGAGCAGCGTTTCTCAACCTTATTACCCTTGCGTAACCCTTAAAATAAATTACATGTCTCGAGGAACCCCTGCGCAAAAACAAAATTATATACCATATCTTTTATTTTAATCGTAGTTCACGTGGTAAATATCATAGTATATATTTTTGAATAACTGGTTTAAGGAAAAATGAATAATTCTTTGTCAAATTTTTCGGTAATGCTAAATAAAATTCATACCGTTTGTTTACAATAGTTCATCAGGGAGTTTTCATTCATACAAAAAATTCTAAACTCAAACGTAAAAAATAAACATAAGTAATCAATATCATATACCTATAATATAAATGTAAACAGAACGAAAACAGAACGCAAACAGATAATTGCTGCATCAGTTTTGGGGGGCGGGGTTTATCCTTTACTGGCAATGTTGAAAAGACAATTAGGTAACATCTGTTCTCGCGGAACTCTTGGTGACCTTTTGCGGAACCCCAGTTGAGAAATGCTGTTATGGGGTATATTCCTAAGTTACTCGCAAAAGCCTCGTCTCGACATCGTCGATATCGATTCATTGAAGTGGAACTTAACTGAAGCTTGGAATGAAAATTCCTCTTGACGCTATAAACAAAACGATTGCCTCCTTGTTACCACCACGCTTACAACTTTGTGTATCTGGAGCAGCGTTTCTCAACCTTATTACCCTTATTACCCAGGAAAACATTTCTAACATCTACAATGATCGTTCAGTTTGTGCATGAATCATGAAAGCTAAATAAATTTCTGGTCGAATTTACCGCTTTTTTAACGGACACCCTGTATTATCACAATGTAGGATATTTAATAACAAAAGTGATGGAAACAAAGAAAAAGAATGAAATCGGCTGTATTATTGTTATATACGAATAAAGTGTCGGTGCCGACACTTGAGTTTGAACATAGATCGCCAGTGAGCAAACACAGGCGATCACATTATTGAACTAAGTAGGTCACATGACCATAGAGGAAAGGGATATAAGTAGGAAGTAGATGACGAATAACGATCGTTATTTCTATTCTATCCTCTATTACTATTTGGATCTCCATTTCTATTCTATCCTCTATTACTATTCGGATCTCCATTTCTATTCTATCCTCTATTACTATTTGGATCTCCATTTCTATTCTATCCTCTATTACTATTCGGATCTCCATTTCTATTCTATTCTCTATTACTATTCGGTTCTCCATTTCTATTCTATCCTCTATTACTATTCAGATCTCCATTTCTATTCTATCTTCTATTATTATTCGGATCTCTATTTCTATTCTATACTCTATTATTATTCGGATCTCTATTTCTATTCTATACTCTATTATTATTCGGATCTCTATTTCTATTCTATCCTCTAAACGAACCGCTATTCTCTACTCTATTCATTATATTATTTCTCTATTCGGATCACTATACGGATTACTATTCGAGCAAGTATTATCGGACAAGTACGATTAATGCGAGTGATATTCGAAGGCGTCTGACCCCAGCATTGTTCAACGGCGTTACTATAGTTGTAATCTGCGATTACAACAAGCATTACAAACGTGGCAACGAGTATTCGTTAGCATCATAAAAATTATATACCCAAAACACATATTAAAAACAATTATTTCTAAATTTTAAATTATCCGCCTTTCTCTATTCGTTCATGCGCATGTGCAGTCGCATCCACGTAAACATAAGCTTAGCCCGATAAAGTTCGAAATGCGTCACACGGAAATGTATTCCTATACGTTTTTTCCTGTAAAATACGTCGTAGTAAATATCTACCTTAATTGATGACATCATAACATCCACTTGTATACAAGACATTCATTTTAGCAGGGAAGATTAATTTAAAAAAAATGTTAGTGTGTCAGTACAGTCTACATATATCCAGAGAATACCTTTTACCTTGTGTAAGTAAAGTGGTAAAAGTCTATATATAATTCGGAAGACTTCTTTTAAACAATGACTAGACGTCATTATCGACGTGTTGTAATGGTTAACAAACTCGTTGGATTAATTACGACTGATTAGTGAGTTCGATCCTTACTAGGTTGTTCGGATTTGCCCCCTTGTACCATTCTAAGTTAGGTTTAGTAAATCGCTAAAATGCAGCAATTTTAACCAGAATACTTAAAATACGTTTCAGGTACTAAAACACAAAGTATTTAGACGGGTTCTTGAAACAATAAAGAGCCGTCAATTTTCAACGGATATACTCAAAGTAACGTAGCCCGACTTTGCACTCAACCTCTTGCTGGTATATGCTACGACGATATCACTGCCAAGCAGTATCTGCATGTGCCCTTCGCTTGAACAACATCAGTGACGTAGAGAGGAGACACATGCTGCATGTGTAACTGTCGCTCTCGCACAGAGGACACTTCAGCGTCGCCTCATCGCGGCGGCAAAAAACGAATAGCAGCATTAACTGGTAATGAGTTTGAAAGACCACCACTGGGGCTCATAGATGCGACATGCACACACAAATACTCATAGATAGATAGATAGATAGATAGATAGATAGATAGATAGATAGATAGATAGATAGATAATGAACAGTGTCAGATAAGTAGATATTAGGTTGGTGCAAAAATAATGACGTAATAATGTCGTTTTTTGACGTATTTTTTAACGTCAAAAAACGACATTATTACGTCATTATTTTTGCACCTACCTAATAGACAGATAGATAGATACATAGATAGATAGATAGATAGATAGATAGATAGATATTAGGTTGGTGCAAAAATAATGACGTAATAATGCCGTTTTTGACGTATTCTTTAACGTCAAAAAACGACATTATTACGTCATTATTTTTGCACCAACCTAATAGATAGCTAGTGAGAAAAAAAACAACAAACCAGCTTACGGCTCTATCAGGGTGAAACGCCAGTTTTCGTACGATCACAGAAGTTAAACAACGTTGGTCTTGTCAATACCTAGATGGGTGACAGCTTATGATTATCGGGTGCAATAAGGTTAGGGTGACAGCTTGTGATTACCAGGTGCCGTAAGATTGGATGTGTGGGTGGTGTAATGAATAATGGCTCGGAATTGGATATGGAAGAGCCAAGTTCCAATTCTAGTCGCGCAAATACCCTTGGTAAAGGTATGACTCCACCGTTTCCTCGCACCATCTATTTGTTAATTAGTATGACTTATGAAATTAAATAGTTATTATCGCCAAAACTTCTTACAATCTAAAAATATTTTCTAGCTTTAAATAACCTGCTAAAGGTTGATAAACCATAAAAATAAAGCACTCAATATATATAGTCACTTTCTCACAGATGCGCCGTCGCCTCTCTCTGTCTGTTCTACAAATACTTTCATGGTAATTGCTCCGAGGAGCTGCATTTGCTGGTTCCCAGACTTCATGAGTTCAAGCGCCCTACGAGGCTGACATCCCGCTCTCACCCCTTCACTGTCGAAACTCCTAAATGTAGCCGTCTCTTCTACTCTAATAGCTTCATGTCTCGCACCTCTCACATGTGGAATTCCTTTCCCTATTCCAGTTTCCCTGAGAGCTATAATGTAATTATAATTCAAGTGTAATGTCAATCGACATCTCCAGTTGCCTTGATCTATCCACTATCCTTCTTCTATCACTCCTATCTGATCTCGCTCTATATTTTCTGTAACCCCTTGCGTCCTAGTGGCTTCCCGCCTTGCTTGGGGTGAAATGCTTAATATATATATATATATATATATATATATATATATATATATATATATATATATAGCGAGAGACGAGAAAGAGAGAGAAAAAGAATTGTTTTATGAACTTACAAGTTCATGTGCAGGGTACCTAATTCAAGATACGGTTGGCTTTTTCTTTCCGATTATGCCGATCTGCTTGGGTAGATAAATAATCACTGTTCCCGGTTCTTGTCTAGGAACGTTTCTGCTTCTTTTTTTTTTTTTTTTTTTTTTTTGACACCTACAGAGTCAACCTTTGGTTAACATTATAACTAGGCTGAGTGGACCTTACAGTTTGGGGGAACGATCGCATAATCTAACACGATCAGTAGCTGAACAATGCCAAAAACTCAAACCCACGGTTACGTTGATTTGTGAAATCTATCAGCGCAGCGTCTATCCAATTTCACTCCTGAGGCTTGGGTCAACTCGTGGTATTGTCTTCAGCCACGTTCTAACGGTCCCAGGTTATACTGGGAAACAATGGTCAGTTCTCTGAACCGTTCCATCGCGTACCTCACTCGTCTTGCTATCCTCTATCTTAACAAGACCCAGATTATGCATAAATGGAGTACTCCTGCCATATCTGGGCGAGAACTGCCCAGGCCTCTCTTTCCACTCTCGCTAGATACCAAAAGCGTCTCCGCGTCCTTGTTGGCAACGAATTATTTCCACCCCCTTTCACACAGACGAGACGTCGCAGGCCTCTCACTGTTCTATCATTATTTCCGTGTAGAGTGTTCAGATGAACTCCACTCCCTTAGTTACATCAGTCCTAGCCTTCACGGCTAAAACCTTCCATGAACATTTTAGCAAACCACTCTCATTCCCTTCATATCTCTCTGGTGAGATGTAAGTTCCACTCAAGCAGCTTCTTCTAATGAACTATTGCCTTGTGAAACCGACTCCCAGGAGGCTGCTTCCCCGATCACTACAATCTTAATGTATTCATGTCTAAGGTTAACCTTTATCCTCCGCAAATATCCGAATAAGCTGTATCTCCTACTCTGTAACCCTCTACCTCGAGTGACTCTAGGGCCTTGTATAACGTGAACACCACTGTAAAAAAAAAATCATTGATAAATCGACCAAGTATTTAAAATGATAAGGAAAAGGAAACGAATATCACCATGACCAGGACGTTAATCTTTGGAATTCTCAAAAAAGCTAGAAGATAATGAATTCTCCCTGTACGATGTAGAAGATAATGATTACCCCCTGAACGCTATCGGCAATAGTCGTTTTAGAAAGAAGGTTATTCGTTGTTACACACACGACAATGATGGCGATAACGATAAGTGAGTAATTATAGAAATTAATCCGAAAAATAAACTTCCCTTTTTTCTGTTTTAGATTGCAAAAATAAAAATTTATCAAAATCTTAATTAAATAATATTTAAATTAAAAATAAACAATTATAATAACTAATCTCGAAAGCTGTTGGAAGTTAATGATTATAGTCCTCATTGAGCAATCCACTGTTTTGGGTTTTTCATACTAAAGTTCGCCCAATATAAAACTCAAGAACCACTCAAGTTAGGGTGTTACTAAAGTACTGAGTGCTGTACGGTATCCTTAACGATGAAGAGGAGACTTGAAGCAACAGAAATGTGGTTCTACAGTAGGATGCTGAGAATAATACGTTCCGAACATGTTAGCAATGACGAAGTTTTAGAGAAAATAGAAATAAAAAGAAAACTAATAATTAACCTCATAAAGAGATAGTTGAGTTTTCTGGGGCACATAATGAGGAAGGAGGGCTTGGAAAATCTGATACTCACGGGGCAGATAGAGAGCAAGAGAGACAGAGGAAAACAACGCATAACATACTTTCACTTAAGTTCATAAAGTCTAGGCAACATAGAGGAGAGTTCATAAGATCAATTACCAGGAAATTATTTATGGAAAAGGCAAAGGGAAGCTACGTTATGGCGGTAGGAAAATGACTGAAGTCGTGATGCCAGGTCAGTACCAATGACATTGCAGATTCTTTGTATTTTATCAAGGATCTGTAAATATATAACAGGATTGCGAGATTGCGGTATGATGTGAATTTGAGACCCAAGAGACACTCAAAGCATGTCACTTCCTTAAGAATGGATTCGTCCATCGTCACAGGAGTAAACTCAGGGTCTGTCGGGTGATTCAGAAAATGTACTAAATGGTTTTGGTGGTGTTGAAAGTTATGACCTATTAAGTTAAGCTTGGTGTATAGATAGATAGATAGATAGATAGATAGATAGAATCTGTCATTTTTATTAATCAAACGTTATTAAAGTGGACACTTCGTATTTGAAAGACGCCTAATTTATATTTATTAAACTGTGTATACTACCTTGCGCATTCGATAAATCTTAGTCAAAAAAATGTCTTCTCCGACATGCATTGAACTTGCATAACGTTTGAAGTAATAAAAACATCGGATTAAAAATAAATTCACTAATTCTTTAGAAATTGCTTTGTTTAAATTTCGAATACGAAACTGGGCAGAAGTGGAGCTTTCGAGAAAAATAATCTGACTGAAGAAGATATACTTTTCTTAGAAAAGGGAAACTAGAGTCTTGCTTGATCCAACGTTCTTCGTGGCCGAGCGGTAAAGCACGCTGCATCAAACAGTGATTTCCCCTCTAAAAAGAGATGCATGGTAATGTCATTCAACTGGTCTTGAAACAGCCCATTATTGCCTTTCTTGATCGCTACAAATCGCTTTGACAGGGGACAATTTCTCTAATAAAAACCAGATTCAATTTGCAACTTTTCACATGAAAACATGCGCAATTTTACTCAGATGGTCTTGTCTGATAAACGGCAAAAATCAGTGGCAAGGTGTCAGCTTGCCCGATCATAATTTGGCCCCTAATGCGCCTCCTATATTGAATAAAAAAAGCAGTAAGGAAACAAACAGAGATCTGTTTAGCAATAAAAAGGAATAAGAACTTTATAAGGTATTCTGCACACTACCAGTTACTCAAGTACAGTGTGAACATTGCTGGCATCCTAGACAAGCTCAACTTCGGCGCCCTTAAAAATAAAATTGTATAAATTTTTTCAAAAGCTGAAAAACTAAAAATGTAGAATAATGAGTTTATTATGAATACAAGCTAAAGAAAACATTCATTATTCGACTTAAACATTTTTTCTAACCTTTAGATTTGCAAATATTTGAATGGCATTTTCTACACCTATCTTCTTAATGAGATCACAAAATAGTCAAAGAATTTAATCTGTCTTGTGTCATGGACGACCACAAATATGTTTTTTATAAGCTTTGGTTTTGGAAGATCCCAAACACATGAGATGGTGGAAAGATGTCGACCTCGGCCTTGATGAGCCGGCCCGTGCCTATGTATAGTCAAGTAAACATATGTATTTGTATGTTCCGTACCAGTGGTCGGTTTGGCCAGGCTGTCATCTTGTCCGATGGCAAGTGTGTCTCTGATGGAGTGTGTCTCCTATATAAAAAAAAAGGCAATAAATAAACAAATACAACTATTTTAATAATAAAAGGGTATAGTGGGTCGGCCAATTTGTATTGGTTATAAATAGAAATAAAAACTGACCCTCTACAATTTTTACAACATCAAATGTAACAAAGACAACAGTAAGAGAAATAATCAAGTAGAAGAAATTATGAATTTGTTCAACAATAAATATTTTTTATAAACACAACAAATACATAATATATAGTGCAAAAGTTGATAAACACAATAGAGTTCTTTTGTGTGTGTTACTGAATTTGAGTTACTGTACTGTATGTGTGAAAATGAGAAGGTGTAGTTAGCTATATTTGTTTTTATAGGAAAATTAAACAGTTGTTTTTTTTTTTGTATTAAATAGAAAAAAGTACTGTCTTGACTCACTGATTGTTATAGAGTTATCGCTCTTTAACCAGAGATTCTTGTTGTGGAATAGAATATTTTGTGGGAGTGAGCGTTAAGCCTAGAAATGGTCGACAAGGTTTGTTGTTGTATTGAAGATAAAGTTCGTCTCCTTTGCTGTGTTGATTTCCAATGAAGTCAAGTGAATTGGTTCAATATTTTAAGTGACCACTGACCAAGTCGCGTCGAAGTTTCGTTTTTATTAGTTCTCTTGGTCACGTGGTGAGGCTCGTGAACATGTTTACATTTTATGGCGTCAACTAGAGGTCAAAATTTGGGTCGGTACCTTCGGATGTAGTTGACGACACCTAATTAATATTTTACAACCAATCAAAGTACATCAGTTGTTATATTTGATTGGGAGCCTCTATGTGTTTAACTTGCACAAAATTTAAGATTTTAAAAAAAATGTAGGAATCTGATTCTACAAGGGATAAGAACTTTATAAAAGTCATCTGCAGACTGTCATTTACTCAAGTAAGAGGACATTTTCAAAGTTAAAAATCATAAAGGCATTGTTTAAATTCCCTGTCTGGGGAGAATTTGGAATCATACCTGTTGCTATCGAAGTCTTGTTAGATGAATTGGAGTCAGAAGCAATTATTGGCAGATTCGTACAACGATCGAATGAACACAAACGATTTCTGATTTAATAAGATTATCCTAATATAGAACAAGAGTAAATAAAGTGGAAATAGGTAATCTTCTAAGTGGGGAAAACTTCCAAGAAAATCAGCATTTGAAATTTCAGGTTTTACCTGACCTCGAACGCTGATCTCCGGCATCGGCGGGAAATAAATAACTTTTTCAAGCACCAAGTGGATTAAATGTTTACTACGCTTAACTTAGCCAGGCACCCAATACCAGACTTCAGGTAAAGATCAGACTCTATGAATAAAGACAAAAGGGAAGTTCATCTTAGATGACGCGTTTCTATAGTGGACTGAATGCAATACTCTACTGTACTTTTGAACTATCTGTTAATGTGTAACTTCTGGGTGAAAATATTTAAAAATATCAACCTCGGGGTTCTTGATAAGATCCAGAGACGGATATGCAATATAATTGGCCCTATTCTGGCATCTCGTCTACAGTCACTCTCTAACAGACGTGCCGTCGCCTCTCTGTCTTTTTTTTTTACAAATACTTTCATGGCAATTGCTCTGAGGATCTGCATTAGCTGGTTCCCAGACTTCATGAATTCAAGCGTCCTACGAGGCTGGCATCCCGCTCTCACCCTTTCACTGTCGAAACTACTAAATGTAGCCGTCTCTTCTGCTCCAATAGCTTCCTATCTCGCGCCTCTCGCCTGTGGAACTCCCTTCCCTATTCCAGTTTCCCTGAGAGCTATAATCTCCAACCATTCAAATGTAATGTCAATCGACGTCTCCAGATGCCTTGATCTATCCACCATCCTTCTTCTCATCTTTTCCCCTGTCACTCCTATCTGCTCTCGCTCCAACTCTCTGTAACCCCTTGCGTGCTAGTGGATTCCCGCCTTGCTTGAGGTGAAATGCTTAAAAAAAAATTACTGAAAATTAAAAAATAAATAAATAAAAATTCAGTTATAACATTCTGCATTTATATTTGCATTTTTGAAATGCGTTCCGAGTCTTTATTTTATTTTGTTTGCGTTTTTTTATTGTTATTCGTTCAGAATAGACAATTTTTAACAGAAAATAATAATAATAATAATAATAATAATAATAATAATAATAATGTTCTCATATATTGGATGCCAATTTTATACTTTTATCCTTTTCCTGTTTATTTACTGATCTCTATCATTATTAGGTTGGTGCAACAATAATGACGTAATAATGTCGTTTTTTGACGTTAAAAATACGTCAAAAAACGACATTATTACGTCATCATTTTTGCACCAACCTAATATCATTTAAAATATATATATAATAATAATTCTTAAAGTGATACGTTTGATGATTGACTGTTCACTGCGACATATAGTGTAAAATATGTGTAATTTAGTGAGTCGCATAGGGGGCTCTGGATAGAGGTAGTACCTTTGATCTATTATTTTTATTCTTTACTTATTTTCTTTTTATACGTTAAGTTCTAATAACGTGCCAGCCAAGTTTATTACAGTCGTTCCCCAGATTCATCAGGGCTTTCCTGAGCGAAAGACGATAAAAGTCAGAGAACCAACAGAGAATTGATATTAGGTTGAGGGTTGTCGCGTTGAGTTCTCAAGTAGCTAACTAAATATCGCGCGCTGATTGGATGACACCGTAGTACTTTTGAGCTGCACCTTAGGGTGGATAGTCATCATTGGTCCTCAACCATCTCTTAAATCTCTCACGTGATAGCTCTAAGTTGCCCTGCCCCGGTAAACTTACTTCAACTGTCGGGCTAAACATACGTGAGGGGGTGATGTTAACACGCCACCACTAGGCGAAGTACCTTCTCGGCGCAGTTCACCAGCAAGGTCAGAAAGGTTCCTCAGATGAACTACAACGACCAAGGTGAACCACCGAGTTGGAGGACATCGGCTGCGGTCTAACCTAGAGAGGGATGGGCCCCGCCATGTTAAAATGCCACTTGACTGCCCCCAATGACTATTTAAGGGGTCAAGGGTGAAAGCCAAGCCAAATCCATTCTACTATCGATATGTACAGTATGCGCACACTGTAATTACGAAGAAAATCATTTTTTTCTACAAACATTTTAATTGTATCCTTTTTCCATATGTATTTTTTATGTTATTTATTCTCTATAAAAATTAAATGATAGCATTGTAATTCGTGGGTGGCCTTCTCCTGACAACCAATATTTTTAGACAGTCCGCCACAGGCAAGAATTCACTGCCTATAATGGTAAATATATATATATATATATATATATATATATATATATATATATATATATTGTTGAAACTTGATTAATGCATGGAATAATAATGCAACACAAAATGTACTTAGAACAAAATGTATTGAAACAAGAAAGTGTACACAATATTTACATATAGTCTTTTGTATATTCCTGGGAAGACCGTTCCTGAGTCGCAGTCGGACAGAGTCTCTGGTTGAATCTCTCTTCCCGGTACCAACCATATTTATATGGCCGGTACTCTACTATGCAAATTAGGTGGATCCCACCACAACACCCCGCTCCCAAGCCTTGGAATCCCTTTTGGATTTCAAACTGGCTTCCTATATGGGTTGATGATTATAGCTATTTCTTTGTAGATCCATTTGCATACTTTTAATATTTTTTTCGTTTTGGATTCATGTCCAATGGTTCCGTGAACTTTCGTTTCCTATCGGATCTTCTCGGTTCAGGAATATTCTGCGGAGGTTCTACTTGAAACATATCATACATTACATCAATGGGATCTTCCTCCTCATCCGGTATACTCTCTTCATGCTCTAGAACGTAACATTTTTTAAGTTGGTTCTGGTGCCTTTTATGAGTATTCTTCGGCCCTTTAATTATGTAAATCAGGTCACCGATTCTCTTGTCCACTATGCCTCGCTCCCAGAACTCAACGTTGTTTTTGTAGCACTTGAAAAACACCTTCTCTCCGGCGGTGTATCTTTTTCTCGCTGTATACATAGTATTCTTTACTCTATTTTTTCCTGGCAAAAGCTTGTCAAACACTGACAACTTTCCTAGCGGACATTAGTTCAGCTGGTGCCATGTTTGAGTGTGTTCTCTGGTTTGGCGTAATTCTGTATACCTGTAGGAATTGCTGAAGCGCCTTTTCTGTTGGAACTCCGGAGGCTTTCTTCAGCGCGCGCTTTAAAGTATCGACAAATCTTACTGCGAGTCCATTGGGCCTCGGATGATACGGCGGCGTCGTTATGTGGTTAATTTGATATAACTCACAAAATTCCTTAAATTCTTCAGAAGTGAATTGTGTACCATTGTCACTCACAATACACTCTGGCACACCGAACCGTGCAAATAGTTCATGCAAAAAAGTTGTTGTGGTATTGGACGTAGGCTTTTTGCAGCGTAGTACTTCCGGCCATTTTGTAAAACTATCTACCACTATTAAGTAGTAATAATCTTCTACTGGACCAGCGAAATCAATGTGTAAGCTTGTCCACAGATGATCCGTCTTGGGTCATGGTTTGTGTACTATAGGTGGTGCCTTAGCTGCTAACGCACACCCTTTACATCGATGAACCATGTTTGCGATATCCACATCCATTCCTTTCCAATATACAAAGCTTCGCATTAAGCTTTTTGTTCTATTAACCCTCGGGTGACCCATATGAAAGTCCCGTAGTATTCTTTTCTGCAACTTGTTTGGTACTACTACTCTCTCACCATATAATAAAACTCCGTCACAAATTGAATAAATCTCCTGCACTTTTTGGTCATTTGCTACGATTTTGCTTTTTATTTCTAAAATGAAATCATTGCTTTCAGCTTCTTTTTTGATTTCCTTTGATGTAACCGGTAGCTCTCTTAAAATGTTGTTTACCATGCTTTTCACCTCATAATCTGCTCTGATATTTGCAATAATTGATTCTTCGAATTTTTCTTCTTGACTCGGTACGAGTCTTGATAATCTATCTGCATGAATTATATTTTTGGATGATAGGTGCTTTATGTGAAAATCATAATTAAGAAGAATGGTTCCCCATCTCAACAGACGATTTGCCGTATAAACGGGTAACCCTTTCTTCGAACCAAAAATAGTGATCAGAGGTTTATGATCCGTTTCTAGAATAAAATGTCTGCCGTGGATGTATCTGTGAAATTTTGTTATGGCAAAAATGATACTCAGCGCCTCTTTTTCTATCTGTGAGTAACTTCTTTCTCCTGGGAGTAAAGTTCTCGAAGCATGTGCAATTGGTTTTCTTGAACCATCTGGCATTATGTGTTGAATACACGCTCCTATCCAGTATGAACTGGCGTCACTTGCCACTACAATATCAAGTTTTGGATTGTAATGGGTTAAAAAGAGGTCTGATGTAAGCATTTTCTTTATTTCATCAAAGGCTTTCTGACATTCTACCGTCCATTCCCATGCCTTGTCTTTTTTTAGTAGTTCATTCAACGGAGCTCTTAGATTGTACATTCCTTTAATAAACGCTTGATAATAATTTGCGAACCTCAGAAAACTCTGTAGCATCGCCACATTAGTGGGCGTCGGCATGTCTCTAATCGCAATGGACCTTTCCGGATCTGGAAATCTGCCATTTTTGTTGATTATGTGACCTAAATACTTCATTTCCTCCAAACCAAATTCGCACTTTGACTCTTTGACTTTAAATCCAAAGTTCTGAATCTTTTAAAAAACTTGATTGAGATGCTCTCGATGTTCGTCGACGGTTTCGCTCCTTACTATGATGTCGTCTAAGTAGGCGCACGCAAAGTCTAAGTCATTCAACATGACGTCCATAGCTTGTTGAAAAATGGCTGGCGCCACTTTAATACCAAAAGGAAGCCTGTTGTACTTGAATAACTCTATGCGTATTTATCCTTAGCAACTTCTAACATTCTTCTTCCACGGGAATTTGGAGATAGGCATCTGATAAGTCGATTTTTGAAAATATAACTCCACCATTTAGCTTGTTAAAAATCTCCTCCGGACTCGGTAACGGGTAATGGTAGTCCTTGATTACCGAGTTCAACCCTGTCGAAAAATCAACACAGACTGATTTGGTTTGATTTCTTTTTTATGCACATAATCGGCGTAGCCCATGAATTAGATTCTACTTTCGAAATAATTCCCATTTTTTCCAACCTATCAAGTTCTTCGTTAATTTTCTCTACACTTGCGAAAGGCACGTTACGTTTCTTTTTAAAAATGGCATAGTATTTTCCTTTAATTCAAATTTAGCTTCAAACTTGTTACATCTTCCAAGACCAGGTGTGAAGGTTTCCGGAAACTTTTTCTTTAATTCATCTTTAATGTCCTGTCTTGTTTGCGTATTACTTTCTACTTTTCTGCAGAATGAGTTTAACGGTTTATCCTACAATTCGAATATTTCAATAAAATCTGTACCCATCAAGTTTTCTCCATTTTTCAGAATGAAAACCTTTATTTTTTTAACGATCCCGTTTAATTTTATGGGAAGTACAACCTCGCCTTCGAAGTTAATTTCCTTTCCAGTTACCGTTCGAGCGCGTTTCGTTGACTTCATTATTGTAGGCCTTTTTAAAATTTTCCATGTTTTATAGTTCATTATTGTTAAATCTGAACCCGAATCGAGTTGAAATTTGATGTTCTTTTTAAATATTTCAGTCGTCAAATCTCTATCTGATTTGATATTCGAATTTGTTTGTCTAATTCGGCGATTGAACTTTTTCGTTTTACAACACGATCCTTTGTGTCCCTTCTTGTGGCACACAAAACATTTCTTATTTCTATATGGGCAATTTACCTCCCAGTGTCTTTCGTTGCAACGTCTGCAATTATATGGTGGAACCTTTTTTTCCTCCTCGTTCTTCTTATTTAATGTTTCTTGTCTATTTTTAAAATACGCCGAATTTTTACTCCAATTTTTTCTGATGGGTAATTTGACTGTTTTTTTATTTTTTTAATATACGCAATGCCAGCTTCTTCGATTTTTTGAGACTCTTTCTTTAAACTTACGGCCAGCTGACACTCCTCTGCTAACTTTTTCAGGGTAAGGTTTTGTTCAGATTCGAGTTTAGACAAAACTCTACGTCTTATTTCGGCACTCTTACTGGATACCAGTCCTTGAGCAAAAATTAAACACTTAAATTCTTCCACCGTAATCTCTGCCAATCTGAAATTGTCACAATGTCTATTCACTATAGATGCATATGTTAAATAATCCTGATCGTCGGATTTAGTGACATTCATGCATAACCATCGCTTATGCCAAAGCGACATATTTGCTCCAAACAGCTCCTTTAGCAATTTCACTGTTTCCGAGAATTCAAATTCATTTGTTCTTCTCGGTAGAATAAAATCTACAAATTTGCTATGTTCTGCTGTACCTAGCTTACTTAGTAATAGACTGACTTTTCTTGAATTCGACCAGTTTTCACAGTCTGTGTAGAAAATATCTTCATATCGTTTAAAATACGCTTCAAACGTTTTTTCTTCGTCTGGCACATAGTTGAAAGTTTCCAGCGAATTAAATATGGTGTTATTAGAATATGAAGAATTTCCCTCATTTGCCTGATTGTTGTTTAATTTCTCCAGTATTAACTTTTGAATTTCTAAAAGTCTTTCCTCTTGCTTTTCTTGATATTTTTGATGGGATTTGAATAATTCAGCCTGACTCAACTGCTGGGATTTGAATAATTCAGATATGACTTTGGATAATTCATCCATCTTTAGCTGATAGTGTTCATGCAACAAAGAATATATCTTTAATTTGTGTATCTATGGATATAATATAAGCTGACCAAAAAAATCGAAACAACTTACGACTTTTTTATTTTTACATTCAAGCCCGTGATAATCAACTTTGGTATTTATTTTTTTTTTTATTACTTCTGTTCGCGTATTTCAATGACAACTTCTGATTTTTATTATCAGAAGTAAATTCGTCACTATAAAATATTGTTGAGCAAACAAATAATAATTTTTTAAAAGTTCGTTACCTTTCAAAATCGACACGGTGTATTTGTGCGCCTTTTAATTCCATGCATGTTTTTGTAGTCGGCCAGTTTTTTTTGTTTTTTTTTTAACGGGTGTCTCGTTGTAGATAACTTTTTTAATTTAAAATCACCGTTATTCGTTTACGACACCTTTCAAATTTTTCTGAGTGAACGTTCCTTTATGCTTAGTCGTCCTTTAACGAGTTCTAAATATCCAGAATTCAGAATCCTTCGCCGTTCCGTTAGATGTTGGACTTTTAATTAATAATTTTTTCCTTCAGCCTGGGTTCCTCAATGACTTGTCCCAATTATTGAAGGCTATCAATTATTAATTCTTTTTTTTTTTTCGTATGGTTCTTTCTACCTCGTCGCCATTGTTGAAACTTGACTAATGCATGGAATAATAATGCAACACAAAATGTACTTAGAACAAAATGTATTGAAACAAGAAAGTGTACACAATATTTACATATAGCCTTTTGTATATTCCTGGGAAGACCGTTCCTGGAATGTGTGTTGACTGAGTCGCAGTCGGGCAGAATCTCTGGTTGAATCTCTCTTCCCGGTACCAACCATATTTATATGGCCGGTACTCCACTATGCAAATTAGGTGGATCCCACCACAACATATATATATATATATATATATATATATATATATATATATATATATATATATATATATCAGGTCATCCCATAAGTTCTGTCCGAAATTTGAATAAAGAAAACAGGTAACCAAATGTTACATTTAATTACAGATTCAATCAACAATGTATTTTCCCTGATTATCTATGACTTCCTTTCATCTATTAACAAGCTTACTAATTCCATTACTGTAAAATTCTTTTGGCTTTGATTCGAAGAACTCATAAATGTCAGTTTTAACCTCTTCCTGTGTTACAAAAGCTGTTTCTTCCAAATGATTCTGTAAGCTACGAAACAAATGGTAGTCTGAAGGGGCAAGATCAAAAGAATAAGGTGGATGAGGAATTTTCTCCCAATCAAGTTCTTCGATCATTTGTGACGTGATTCTTGCTGTGTGGGGTCGCGTATTGTCCTGATGAAACATCACCCCTTTTCGATTCACTAGAGCAGGTCTTTTTTTTCCTCAAAGCTTGGTTCAATCGATCTAATTGCATCAGTAGGGCTGCTTCAAGAAGCTTTTCATCAAACTCAACTGGACGTCCGGTTTGATCTTCATCTTCAAGAGTGAAGAGTGTTTTCAGACAATTCATGAGGGACAAATTTTCCAAGTTTAGGAACTTTTCCAAGTTGTTGAAGATGACGATGAACAGTTGTATGATTTGAACTGAGAACCACTGCCAATTCCTCAACTGATAAAGCAGGATTTTCTTCAAGGGCTGCTTCAAGAAGCTTTTCATCAAACTCAACTGGACGTCCGGTTCGATCTTCATCTTCAAGAGTGAAATCTCCACCTTGAATTTTGCAAACCATCTTCTGCAAGTTCGTTCATTCACACATTCCTCTTCATAAACTGAGTGAATGTTTCTAGCCGCTTCGGCTGCTGAGTTTCCTTTCTTGAAGCGTTATGTGCCTCAAATGATTCTTGGGTACTTCCATGTTAGCAGGGTTTTAATCAGACAAAATTTAATTTTATTGTTCTCTAAAATAAAATTTGATCAGTTTAAATGCATTTAAACATAAAAAATAATGTTCAGCTCCATTAGACATTATAAAATACTCTTTAAATTTCGTTCATTTCGTAACAAAAAGTTAAAATTCGGACAGAACTTATGGGATGACCCGATATATATATATATATATATATATATATATATATATATATAAGTTTTATTAAATAATATAGACAAGTGTTGTCTATTTATTTTATATAAATTCTTTTCATAACGTCTGATAAGCTTAATAACATTATCATTAAGCGAAGAAAGAAAATCACAATATTGATCCATATTTTTTAATCCAGTCTAAGCTTTCGGCTTACATAAGCCATTATCAAAGATGACAATTACTGTACACTATATTAAGCAATATAGGGGCAAGACAGTGATGATATTCTGTTATTGTTTATATGGATGATTTCCAAGCAACGATAAACACGTGCATATAAGACCCTAGAGGCGAAAATCGCACCGCAGCTCATGACGTCACACATGCGAGAGTTATATATATATATATATATATATATATATATATATATATATATATATATATATATATATATATATATATATCGTGAAACCAACACTAAAATGATTGCTAACCAAAGCCCAGAGAGACTCCTTTCACGCTCATCAAGGGAAGCTAGCCTGTGCCAGTTCTCATCCTGGTATTTTACATAGCTCAGCGGGATAAAAAGACTTTAGATGGGAAGGAAAACTCATGACAGCTTAACCCGTTCATTATATTGCATATGTCTGCCGAGAGGCGTCTACTAGCTGATACTGACCTAATCCGGAGAGGTTAAACTCCACGGTAACACATGAGGACTGTCGTTCGGAGTTTCTGTGGCAAGTCTTTTGCACCGTTACTTTTTTTATCGGCAGATCCAAAAAGTGTACAAGGTCCGACACAAGCCTTCACCACTTGAAATAAATCATTGTGTTGGTTTTCTGACAACTCCATCGAATTAGTTCCACGCATATCCGGCTACTGCGATAAACTCTACGAAACAAGATCAGCTTCATCTTGGCACTTGGCATGTACGAACTCTCCAAGACAACAACTCAGCACCAGAAAGAAAAGTGTCTCTGGTCGCATTGGTGCTAAAGAAATACAACATTGATATATAAACTGCACTGAGAAGTAACCATCAGTCGAGTACATGAAACGAGAAAGCAAAATAAGACATCTAACTGTGTTCCTGCTACACTTGGATACAATACATTCTCCTGTACTGTTTGTGGTCTTTTGGGCAATTCACGAGCCGGTCTCAAACGTCATGCCCATCATAGGCATGCAGATAATTAGTTCGTGGTCTTCGGAACCTCATACGTCGAACTCGACGGGAGAATCCATCATATATATATATATATATATATATATATATATATATATATATATATATATTCGTTTCATTTCGTTGTTGGAAGTACTATCTGATGATCCGGCGTCCTTTTAAAAGGCCTCTGGTGAAATAAATTATTGTAATGGTACCTTAAAGTGGTCTGTTTCTCTTTTAAATATATATATATATATATATATATATATATATATATAGTTAGTTTATGCAAACTTAGGTAATCCGTATGGGTACACCCGAGGAGGATGATATCCGGAGAGCTCAATGTAAAATTCAGAGCAGATATGTTTGAATAAAAACAGACCACGTTAAGGTTCCATGTAATAAATTATTTCACCATAACCCCTTTAACAGGGCTCTGGATCATCAGACTTTACTTCCAAAAATTGAAATGAAAAATGAAAAGAAATTCACACATTTTTGACGGACCTCATCAAGTATACGTAAAATTAACGAAGTGAGGAAGTGAGGTGGGAAAGAGGATATGAATGTGTCATATGTATCATTTCAAATTCTTATTTTTAATTTTTAACTCCAATGTGTCGGCTAGATGCTGTTCGAATTTATTGTGTCTAGTCTCAAGATATAGATGGCTAAGGAGTGGAGGGGTGGAGACCGACTTTAAAGGAAGAAGCTACACTACTTTCACGAGGACTGTTAATTCGCGTTACTTTAACGGGCATGTTTGGGTGGTTAAAGTTTTTTGGAAGTAAAGTCTGATGATCCAGAGCCCTGTTAAAGGGGTTATGGTGAAATAATTTATTACATGGAACCTTAACGTGGTCTGTTTTTATTCAAACAAATATATAAATATATATATATATATATATATATATATATATATATATATATATATATATATATATATATATAGTTAAACCTAGACAGCCAGACAAACCTACCAAGGTTTCACCTAAGCGGATCGTCAGGGAAGCGTTGAGCACTTTATTTAGTTGCTTTTGGGTACTCGCATCGGGGTTTTTTTTTCTTTGGGCCTTGAACTGGACGATTACTTTTGGTTGACGTACATGTTCTTGGTTCTTTTCTTTTTTTTATACTTTTTCCCCTTTGTTGTTGTTTATTTGCAAATCAATATACCGAAGGTTTTCCGAGCGAGTATAGTTTCTTATACTTATAAGATTTCTATTAAGTATATATATATATATATATATATATATATATATATATATATATATGCAAGGCAGTAAAAACACTAAGACACAAGGGATTACTGGGCGTGGAAGAATTAGGAAAAGAAAAATTAATAATGAGCGGGAAGAGAAAAGACTATTCTGGAAGGCAGTAGATAGCGATTGACATTCGTTTTAAATTTTTGCAGATTAAAATTGAGTGGAAAGCATGGATCCGGAAGGCATTTACACGGTATTTACTTTGTCTCCCCAATGAGACGATATGTGACACAAGGTCTTTTTTAAGGTGGGGAACCGAGCGCGTACACCGGGCCAAGGAACAAAAATTGCCCACAGCCCCCGCAACCGTCGGTTGCGCTGGCCTCGATGCGGGCACTTATCTCTCTATCTCTCTCTCTCTGGTGCCATGACAGGATGCGGCCTCGGGCAGCTGTTCCTCAGGGCTCGCCACCTCTCAGTTTAATTTTCCTCAGTTGCAACTCTGTCCTTTGACAGAATAGCCCTTGTGCGCACACTTCCCAAAGACAAAGACGCAACTGAGATATTATAAATAGATGTGTTACAAATCACTCAAAAGAGTAATTTACACGGAAGGGATTTACACTAGCGTGAATCGTGGAAAAAGAAACGTTTAGCATAGAATTTACGGTTACATCTAGCCAGCTCAACTGTACATTGATGAGATCTCGTTTTGAATAAAATATAATTGTACTTTATTTTTTGAAGAATATTTTTTGATAATCGAAAACGGGATTTATTTAGGATTCAACCTAATGGCTTGCTTACCATGTACAGACAACAATCTTCGTTTTATTCTTCTTCGTTTCAGATTTAACAAACGGTGTCATTAATTTTTTTTATTTTTTTTATCGATTCTTTACTTATTTTCTTTTTATACGTTAAGTTCTAATAACGTGCCAGCCAAGTTTATTACAGTCGTTCCCCAGATTCATCAGGGCTTTCCTGAGCGAAAGACGAGAAAAGGCAGAGAGCCAACAGAGAATTGATATTAGGTTGGGGGTTGTCGCGTTGAGTTCTCAAGTAGCTAACTGAATAACGCGCACTGATTGGATGACACCGCAGGGAAATTAACCAACAGCATCATCTGATTCACATTTGAATGTTCGGATTGTATTTAGGCAATTCTTTAAAATTATATTTTGTGCTTTATTTTTTTTGTTTGTTTTTTTAATTTTTTTTTTGTTTTTTTTTTTTGTTCTGTGTATTCTTTTTTCTTTTACTTTTTCTTTTTTTTTTTTTTTTTTTTTGCAACGACTATTTTCGACAGGGTAATTTTCTTCCACAGAATTGTCTTTCACTACCCTATTTCTTTTCTTTTCTTTGTTTTGGTTACCTACCTACACAACTTCTATTTATCAATATAACTGTCTACACTGACGTGCCAAAAGTTAAGGGTTAGCAGTACGTATAAATAATGATAGGTGACGCCACTATACCTTGATGCCCGGACTGATCTCAGTTGTGCTCTTTCATCTGGTGAGTCAATCTGAACACTGAATAGGCTGGAACGCAGGTCCGACGACCACTATCTTCTTCAGATCTTGTATCTTGCGACTTTTTCCGCTTTCCAAAACTCCAATCCCATTTTAAATGAACAAGATTTCAAGACATCAAGAATGCGACGAGGAAGCTACTCACTATACAAAAAAAAGGAATTTCAGGAACTATTTCTGTTAATGGAAAATACGGGGGATAAAGTGAATCCCTTCAGAGTGGGACTACTTCGAAGGAGATTTATTACCGAATTGATATGTGTTGTAGTTTTCTTTTTATAGTACCATGTCCCGATACTTTTTGACCAGACCTCGTTTCCGAGCATTTCGTCTGTGAACTGGTCTAATTTTACATTTCTCTTTCTTTAACTATCTTTTTTTTCCAGAGCCCATCCTTCAAATCTATAAATCAACCATCCGTCCTTGCATGAAATATTGCTTTCATATATGGACTGGTGCTCAGCTGTACGTCTCGAGGTTCTCGACAAAATCCAGAGACTAATATGCAATGTGATAGGTCCTGATCTGACATCTAGTGTACAATCGCTATCCCATAGACATGCTGTGGCACCCCCTCTGTCTCTTCTAAGACAACTGTCCCGACGAGCTACTTTCGCTGGTTCCCAGACTGAATTAATTTAAGCGAGCTATTAGGCTGGCATCTCGGTCTCACTCTTTCACTGTCAAAACAGTTAAATGTAACCGTCTCTTCGACTCCAACATCTTCTTCACTTGCACTTCCCGTCTGTGGAACTCCCTTCCCCTTATTTGTTTTCCCGATGACTATAATCTTCAATTATTCAAGTGTAATGTCAATCGAAATCTTCTGATACCATGATCTTGTTCCCCGTTCTTCTCTGTATACTTTCCTCAAATACGCCTCTTTATTCTTGTTCTCAATCCTCTGTAACCCCCTGCGTGCAAATGGCACTTACTTGTTTGGGGGGAAATTGATTTAAAAGAAATCTTATCGAATTGATAACTTTCATTTTTATTCCTTTCTCCTGTACCCAGTTTAATCGTACCATTTTATTCTTTCTCTCTCGTCGTTAGAGGGGAGAGAAGAAAGGGAAAAAAACAGGAGAGAAAGAAGAAATAAAAACAGGAGAGAAACAAGGGAAAAACAGGAGAGAAAGAAGAAATAAAAACAGGAGAGAAACAAGGGAAAAAAACAGGAGAGAAAGAAGAAATAAAAGCAGGAGAGAAATAAGGGAAAAAACAGAAGAAAAAGAAGAAATAAATGCAGGAGAGAAAGACGGAAAAAAACAGTAGAGAAAGAAGAAATAAAAGAAGGAGAGAAATAAGGAAAAAAAAACAGGAGAGAAAGACGAAATAAAAGCATGAGAGAAAGAAGGGAAAAACACAAAAGAGAAAGAAGAAATAAATGCAGGAGAGAAAGAAGGGAAAAAACAGGACAGAAAGAAGAAATAAAAGCATGAGAGAAAGAAGAAATAAAAGTAGGAGAGAAAGAAGTGAAAAAAAAGGAGAGAAAGAAGAAATAAAAGGAGGAGAGAAACAAGGGAAAAAACAAGAGAGAAAGAAGAAATAAAAGCAGGACATAAAGAAGTAAAAAAAAACAGGATAGAAAGAAGAAATAAGAGCAGGAGAGAAGGAAGGAAAAAAACGAGAGAAAGAAGAAATAAAAGTAGGAGAGAAATAAGGGAAAAAATCAGTAGAGAAAGAAGTAAAAAAAGCAGGAGAGAAGGAAGAAGAAAAAACAGGAATGAAAGAAGAAATAAAAGAAGGAGAGAAAGAAGGAAAAAAACAGGAGAGACAGAAGAAAAAAAGGAGGAGAGAAGGAAGGGAAAAAAAACAGGAGAGAAAGAAGAAATAAAAGTAGGAGAGAAAGAAGAGAAAAAACAGGAGAGAAAGAAGAAATAAAGGCAGGAGGGAAGTAAGAAGAAAAAACAGGAGAGAAAGAAGAAATAAAAGCAGGAGAGAAAGAAAGAAAAAACAGGAGAGACAGAAGAAATAAAAACAGGAGAGAAGGAAGGAAAAAAAACAGGAGAGAAAGAAGAAATAAAAGCAGGAGAGAAAGAAGGAAAAAACAGGAGACAAAGAAGAAATAAGAGCAGGAGAGAAAGAAAAAATAAGAGAAAGAGAAAAAGAAGGAAAAACAGGAGAGAGAGAAGAAATAAAAGGAGTAGAGAAAGAAGGGAAAAAAAACAGGAGAGAAAGAAGAAATAAAAGCAGGACAGAAATAAAGAAAAAAGAAACAGGAGGGAAAGAAGAAACAAAAGGAGGAGAGAAAGAAGGGAAATAAACAGGAGAGAAAGAAGAAATAAAAGCAGGAGAGAAAGAAGTCAAAAAAATATGAGAGAAAGAAGAAATAAAAGCAGGAGTGAAATAAGGGAAAAAATCAGGAGAGAAAGAAGAAAAAAAAAGCAGGAGAGAAGGAAGAAGAAAAAACAGGAGTGAAAGAAGAAATAAAAGAAGGAGAGAAAGAAGGAAAAAAACAGGAGAGACAGAAGAAAAAAAGGAGGAGAAAAGGAAGGGAAAAAGAACAGGAGAGAAAGAAGAAATAAAAGTAGGAGAGAAAGAAGGGAAAAACAGGAGACAAAGAAGAAATAAAGGCAGGAGAAAAGTAAGAAGAAAAAACAGGAGAGAAAGAAAAAATAAAAGCCGGAGAGAAAGAAGTAAAAAACAGGACAGACAGAAGAAATAAAAACAGGAGAGAAAGAAGGAAAAAAACAGGAGACAAAGAAGAAATAAGAGCAGGATAGAAAGAAAAAATAAGAGAAGGAGAAAAAGAAGGAAAAACAAAAGAGAGGGAAGAAATAAAAGCAGTAGAGAAAGAAGGGAAATAAACAGGAGAGAAAGAAGAAAAAAAGCCGGAGAGAAAGAAGGAAAAATCAAGAGAGAAAGAAGAAATAAAAGTAGGAGAGAAAGAAGGAAAAAACAAACAGGATAGAAAGAAGAAATAAAAGCAGGAGAGAAAGAAGTCAAAAAAATATGAGAGAAAGAAGAAATAAAAGCAGGAGAGAAAGAAGGAAAAAACAGAAGAGAAAGAAGAAAAAAAAGCAGGAGAAAAAGAAGGAAAGAAGCAGGGGAGAAAGAAGAAATAAAAGCAGGAGAGAAAGAAGTAAAAAAACAAAAGAGAAAGAAGAAATAAAAGAATGAGAGAAAAAAGGGAAAAAACAGGAGAGAAAGAAGAAATAAAAGCAGCAGAGAAAGAAGGAAAAAAACAAGAGAGAAAGAAGAAATAAAAGCAGGAGTGAAAGAAGGTAAGAAAACAGGAAAGAAATAAAAAGAAATAAAAAGCAATAAAAGCAACGGGGAAAGAAGGAAAAACAGAAGAGAAAGATGAAATAAAAGCGGCAGATAAAGAAGGAAAAAAACAGGAGAGAAAGAAGAATGAAAAGCAGGAGAGAAGGAACAAAAAAACAGGAGAGACAGATGAAATAAAAGCAGGAGAGAAGGCAGGAAAAAAAAACAGGAGAGAAAGAAGAAATAAAAGGAGGAGAGAAAGAAGGAAAAAAACAGAAGACAAAGAAGAAATAAGAGCAGGAGAGAAAGAAGAAATAAGAGAAAGAGAAAAAGAAGGGAAAACAGGAGAGAGAGAAGAAATAAAAGCAGGAGAGAAAGAAGGGAAAAAAACAGGACAGAAAGAAGAAATAAAAGCAGGACAGAAAGAAGGAAAAAAGAAACAGGAGGGAAAGATGAAGCAAAAGGAGGAGAGAAAGAAGGGAAATAAACAGGAGAGAAAGAAGAAATAAAAGCAGGAGAGAAAGAAGGCAAAAAAATATGAGAGAAAGAAGAAATAAAAGCAGGAGAGAAAGAAGGGAAAAACAGAAGAGAAAGAAGAAAAAAAATCAGGAGAAAAAGAAGGAAAGAAGTAGGAGAAAAAGAAGAAATAAAAGCAGGAGAGAAAGAAGTAAAAAACAGGAGAGAAAGAAGAAATAAAAGCAGGAGAAAAACAAGGGATAAAACAGGAGAGGAAGAAGAAATAAAAGCAGCAGTGAACAAAGGAAAAACACAGGAGAGAAAGAAGATATAAAATCAGGAGAAAAAGAAGGAAAAAACAGGAGAGAAAGAAGAAATAAAAGCAGGAGAGAAAGAAGGGAAAAAGAGAAGAGAAAGGAGAAATAAAAGCAGGAGAGAAACAGGGAAAAAAACAGGAGAGAAAGAAGAAATAAAAATAGGATAGAAAGAAGGGAAAAAAAGAGGAGAGAAAGAAGAAATAAAAGCAGGAGAGAAATAAGGGAAAAAAAACAGGAGAAAAAGAAGAAATAAAAGCAGGAGAGAAAGAAGGGAAAAACACAAATGAGAAAGAAGAAAAAAATGCAGGAGAAAAGAAGGAAAAAACAGAAGAGAAAGAAGAAAAAAAGAAGGTGAAAAAGAAGGAAAGAAGCAGGAGAGAAAGAAGAAATAAAAGCAGGAGAGAAAGAAGGAAAAAAACAGGAGAGAAAGAAGAAATAAAAGCAGGAGAGAAACAAGGGAAAAAACAGGAGAGAAAGAAGAAATAAAAGCATGAGAGAAAGAAGGAAAAAACAGGAGAGGAAGAAGAAATAAAACCAGCAGTGAACAAAGAAAAAAAAACAGGAGAGAAAGAAGAAATAAAAGCAGGAGAAAAAGTAGGAAAAAACAAAAGAGAAAGAAGAAAAAAAGCCGGAGAGAAAGAAGGAAAAATCAAGAGAGAAAGAAGAAATAAAAGTAGGAGAGAAATAAGGAAAAAACAAACAGGATAGAAAGAAGAAATAAATGCAGGAGAGAAAGAAGTCAAAAAAATATGAGAGAAAGAAGAAGTAAAAGCAGGAGAGAAAGAAGGAAAAAACAGAAGAGAAAGAAGAAAAAAAGCAGGAGAAAAAGAAGGAAAGAAGCAGGAGAGAAAGAAGAAATAAAAGCAGGAGAGAAAGAAGTAAAAAAACAAAAGAGAAAGAAGAAATAAAAGAATAAGAGAAACAAGGGAAAAAACAGGAGAGAATGAAGAAATAAAAGCAGGAGAGAAAGAAGGAAAAAAACAAGAGAGAAAGAAGAAATAAAAGCAGGAGTGAAAGAAGGAAAGAAAACAGGAAAGAAAGAAGAAATAAAAGCAACAGGGATAGAAGGAAAAACAGAAGAGAAAGAAGAAATAAAGGCGGCAGATAAAGAAGGAAAAAAACAGGAGAGAAAGAAGAAATGAAAGCAGGCGAGAAAGAAGGAAAAAAACAGGAGAGAAAGAAGAAATAAAAGCAGGAGAGAAGGAAGGAAAAAAACAGGAGAGAAAGAAGAAATAAAAGGAGGAGAGAAAGAAGGAAAAAACAGAAGAGAAAGAAGAAAAAAAATCAGGAGAAAAAGAAGGAAAGAAGTAGGAGAAAAAGAAGAAATAAAAGCAGGAGAGAAAGAAGTAAAAAAACAGGAGAGAAAGAAGAAATAAAAGCAGGAGAAAAACAAGGGATAAAACAGGAGAGGAAGAAGAAATAAAAGCAGCAGTGAACAAAGGAAAAACACAGGAGAGAAAGAAGATATAAAATCAGGAGAAAAAGAAGGAAAAAACAGGAGAGAAAGAAGAAATAAAAGCAGGAGAGAAAGAAGGAAAAAATCAAGAGAGAAAGAAGAAATAAAAGTAGCAGAGAAATAAGGAAAACACAAACAGGATAGAAAGAAGAAATAAATGCAGGAGAGAAAGAAGGGAAAAAGAGAAGAGAAAGGAGAAATAAAAGCAGGAGAGAAACAGGGAAAAAAACAGGAGAGAAAGAAGAAATAAAAATAGGATAGAAAGAAGGGAAAAAAAGAGGAGAGAAAGAAGAAATAAAAGCAGGAGAGAAATAAGGGAAAAAAAACAGGAGAAAAAGAAGAAATAAAAGCAGGAGAGAAAGAAGGGAAAAACACAAATGAGAAAGAAGAAAAAAATGCAGGAGAAAAGAAGGAAAAAACAGAAGAGAAAGAAGAAAAAAAGAAGGTGAAAAAGAAGGAAAGAAGCAGGAGAGAAAGAAGAAATAAAAGCAGGAGAGAAAGAAGGAAAAAAACAGGAGAGAAAGAAGAAATAAAAGCAGGAAAGAAACAAGGGAAAAAACAGGAGAGAAAGAAGAAATAAAAGCATGAGAGAAAGAAGGAAAAAACAGGAGAGGAAGAAGAAATAAAACCAGCAGTGAACAAAGAAAAAAAACAGGAGAGAAAGAAGAAATAAAAGCAGGAGAAAAAGTAGGAAAAAACAAAAGAGAAAGAAGAAAAAAAGCCGGAGAGAAAGAAGGAAAAATCAAGAGAGAAAGAAGAAATAAAAGTAGGAGAGAAATAAGGAAAAAACAAACAGGATAGAAAGAAGAAATAAATGCAGGAGAGAAAGAAGTCAAAAAAATATGAGAGAAAGAAGAAGTAAAAGCAGGAGAGAAAGAAGGAAAAAACAGAAGAGAAAGAAGAAAAAAAGCAGGAGAAAAAGAAGGAAAGAAGCAGGAGAGAAAGAAGAAATAAAAGCAGGAGAGAAAGAAGTAAAAAAACAAAAGAGAAAGAAGAAATAAAAGAATAAGAGAAACAAGGGAAAAAACAGGAGAGAATGAAGAAATAAAAGCAGGAGAGAAAGAAGGAAAAAAACAAGAGAGAAAGAAGAAATAAAAGCAGGAGTGAAAGAAGGAAAGAAAACAGGAAAGAAAGAAGAAATAAAAGCAACAGGGATAGAAGGAAAAACAGAAGAGAAAGAAGAAATAAAGGCGGCAGATAAAGAAGGAAAAAAACAGGAGAGAAAGAAGAAATGAAAGCAGGCGAGAAAGAAGGAAAAAAACAGGAGAGACAGAAGAAATAAAAGCAGGAGAGAAGGAAGGAAAAAAACAGGAGAGAAAGAAGAAAAAAAAGGAGGAGAGAAAGAAGGAAAAAACAGAAGACAAAGAAGAAATAAGAACAGGAGAGAAAGAAGAAATAAGAGAAAGAGAAAAAGAAGGAAAAACAGGAGAGAGAGAAGAAATAAAAGCAGGAGAGAAAGAAGGAAAGAAGTAGAAGAAAAAGAAGAAATAAAAGCAGGAGAGAAAGAAGTAAAAAAACAGGAGAGAAAGAAGAAATAAAAGCAGGAGAGAAACAAGGGAAAAAACATGAGAGGAAGAAGAAATAAAAGCAGCAGTGAACAAAGGAAAAACACAGGAGAGAAAGAAGAAATAAAATCAGGAGAAAAAGAAGGAAAAAACAGGAGAGAAAGAAGAAGTAAAAACAGGAGAGAAAGAAGGAAAAAATCAAGAGAGAAAGAAGAAATAAAAGTAGGAGAGAAATAACGAAAAAACAAACAGGATAGAAGAAGAAATAAATGCAGGAGAGAAAGAAGGGAAAAAGAGAAGAGAAAGGAGAAATAAAAGCAGCAGAGAAACAGGGAAAATACAGGAGAGAAAGAAGAAATAAAAGTAGGATAGAAAGAAGGGAAAAAAAGAGGAGAGAAAGAAGAAATAAAAGCAGGAGAGAAATAAGGGAAAAAAACAGGAGAAAAAGAAGAAATAAAAGCAGGAGAGAAAGAAGGGAAAAACAAAAGAGAAAGAAGAAATAAATGCAGGGGAAAAGAAGGAAAAAACAGAAGAGAAAGAAGAAAAAAAGCAGGTGAAAAAGAAGGAAAGAAGCAGGAGAGAAAGAAGAAATAAAAGCAGGAGAGAAAGAAAGAAAAAAAGAGGAGAGAAAGAAATAAAAGCAGGAGAGAAACAAGGGAAAAAACAGGAGAGACAGAAGAAATAAACGCAGGAGAGAAGGAAGGAAAAAAAAACAGGAGAGAAAGAAGAAATAAAAGGAGGAGAGAAAGAAGGAAAAAACAGAAGACAAAGAAGAAATAAGAGCAGGAGAAAAAGGAGAAATAAGAGAAAGAGAAAAAGAAGGAAAAACCGGAGAGAGAGAAGAAATAAAAGCAGGAGAGAAAGAAGGGAAAAAAACAGGACAGAAAGAAGAAATAAAAGCAGGACAGAAAGAAGGAAAAAAGAAACAGGAGGGAAAGATGAAACAAAAGGAGGAGAGAAAGAAGGGAAATAAACAGGAGAAAGAAGAAATAAAAGCAGGAGAGAAAGAAGAGAAAAACAGAAGAGAAAGAAGAAAAAAAAGCAGGAGAAAAAGAAGGAAAGAATTAGGAGAAAAAGAAGAAATAAAAGCAGGTGAGAAAGAAGTAAAAAAAACAGGAGAGAAAGAAGAAATAAAAGCAGGAGAGAAACAAGGGAAAAAACAGGAGAGGAAGAAGAAATAAAAGCAGCAGTGAACAAAGGAAAAAAACAGGAGAGAAAGAAGAAATAAAATCAGGAGAAAAGAAGGAAAAAACAGAAGAGAAAGAAGAAGTAAAGCAGGAGAGAAAGAAGGAAAAAATCAAGAGAGAAAGAAGAAATAAAAGTAGGAGAGAAATAAGGAAAAAACAAACAGGATAGAAAGAAGAAATAAATGCAGGAGAGAAAGAAGGGAAAAAGAGAAGAGAAAGGATAAATAAAAGCGGGACAAAAACAGGGAAAAAAACAGGAGAGAAAGAAGAAATAAAAGTAGGATAGAAAGAAATGAAAAAAAGAGGAGAGAAAGAAGTAATAAAAGCAGGAGAGAAATAAGGGAAAAAACAGGAGAAAAAGAAGAAATAAAAGCAGGAGAGAAAGAAGGGAAAAACAGAAGAGAAAGAAGAAAAAAAAGCAGGAGAAAAAGAAGGAAAGAATTAGGAGAAAAAGAAGAAATAAAAGCAGGTGAGAAAGAAGTAAAAAAACAGGAGAGAAAGAAGAAATAAAAGCAGGAGAGAAACAAGGGAAAAAACAGGAGAGGAAGAAGAAATAAAAGCAGCAGTGAACAAAGGAAAAAAACAGGAGAGAAAGAAGAAATAAAATCAGGAGAAAAAGAAGGAAAAAACAGGAGAGAAAGAAGAAATAAAAGCAGGAGAGAAAGAAGGAGAAAATCAAGAGAGAAAGAAGAAATAAAAGTAGGAGAGAAATAAGGAAAAAACAAACAGGATAGAAAGAAGAAATAAATGCAGGAGAGAAAGAAGGGAAAAAGAGAAGAGAAAGGAGAAATAAAAGCAGGAGAAAAACAGGGAAAAAAACAGGAGAGAAAGAAGAAATAAAAGTAGGATAGAAAGAAGGGAAAAAAAGAGGAGAGAAAGAAGAAATAAAAGCAGGAGAGAAATAAGGGAAAAAACAGGAGAAAAAGAAGAAATAAAAGCAGGAGACAAAGAAGGGAAAAACACAAAAGAGAAAGAAGAAATAAATGCAGGAGAAAAGAAGGAAAAAACAGAAGAGAAAGAAGAAAAAAAGTAGGTGAAAAAGAAGGAAAGAAGCAGGAGAGAAAGAAGAAATAAAAGCACGAGAGAAAGAAGGAAATAAACAGGAGAGAAAGAAGAAATGAAAGCAGCAGTGAACAAAGAAAAAAAACAGGAGAGAAAGAAGAAATAAAAGTAGGATAGAAAGAAGGGAAAAAAAGAGGAGAGAAAGAAGAAATAAAAGCAGGAGAGAAACAAGGGAAAAAACAGGAGAGACAGAAGAAATAAAAGCAGGAGAGAAGGAAGGAAAAAAAACAGGAGAGAAAGAAGAAATAAAAGGAGGAGAGAAAGAAGGAAAAAACAGAAGACAAAGAAGAAATAAGAGCAGGAGAAAAAGGAGAAATAAGAGAAAGAGAAAAAGAAGGAAAAACCGGAGAGAGAGAAGAAATAAAAGCAGGAGAGAAAGAAGGGAAAAAAACAGGACAGAAAGAAGAAATAAAAGCAGGACAGAAAGAAGGAAAAAAGAAACAGGAGGGAAAGATGAAACAAAAGGAGGAGAGAAAGAAGGGAAATAAACAGGAGAAAGAAGAAATAAAAGCAGGAGAGAAAGAAGAGAAAAACAGAAGAGAAAGAAGAAAAAAAAGCAGGAGAAAAAGAAGGAAAGAATTAGGAGAAAAAGAAGAAATAAAAGCAGGTGAGAAAGAAGTAAAAAAAACAGGAGAGAAAGAAGAAATAAAAGCAGGAGAGAAACAAGGGAAAAAACAGGAGAGGAAGAAGAAATAAAAGCAGCAGTGAACAAAGGAAAAAAACAGGAGAGAAAGAAGAAATAAAATCAGGAGAAAAGAAGGAAAAAACAGAAGAGAAAGAAGAAGTAAAGCAGGAGAGAAAGAAGGAAAAAATCAAGAGAGAAAGAAGAAATAAAAGTAGGAGAGAAATAAGGAAAAAACAAACAGGATAGAAAGAAGAAATAAATGCAGGAGAGAAAGAAGGGAAAAAGAGAAGAGAAAGGAGAAATAAAAGCGGAACAAAAACAGGGAAAAAAACAGGAGAGAAAGAAGAAATAAAAGTAGGATAGAAAGAAATGAAAAAAAGAGGAGAGAAAGAAGTAATAAAAGCAGGAGAGAAAGAAGGGAAAAAACAGGAGAAAAAGAAGAAATAAAAGCAGGAGAGAAAGAAGGGAAAAACACAAAAGAGAAAGAAGAAATAAATGCAGGAGAAAAGAAGGAAAAAACAGAAGAGAAAGAAGAAAAAAAGCAGGTGAAAAAGAAGGAAAGAAGCAGGAGAGAAAGAAGAAATAAAAGCACGAGAGAAAGAAGGAAATAAACAGGAGAGAAAGAAGAAATGAAAGCAGCAGTGAACAAAGAAAAAAAACAGGATAGAAAGAAGAAATAAAAGCAGGAGAAAATGTAGGAAAAAACAAAAGAGAAAGAAGAAAAAAAAGCCGGAGAGAAAGAAGGAAAAAATCAAGAGAGAAAGAAGAAATAAAAGTAGGAGAGAAAGAAAAAAAAAACAAACAGGATAGAAAGAAGAAATAAATGCAGGAGAGAAAGAAGTCAAAAAAATATGAGAGAAAGAAGAAATAAAAGCAGGAGAGAAAGAAGGAAAAAACAGAAGAGAAACAAAAAAAAGCAGGAGAAAAAGAAGGAAAGAAGCAGGAGAGAAAGAAGAAATAAAAGAAGGAGAGAAAGAAGTAAAAAAACAAAAGAGAAAGAAGAAATAAAAGCGGCAAATACAGAAGGAAAAAAAGAGGAGAGAAACAAGAAAGAAAAGCAGGAGAGAAGGAACAAAAAAACAGGAGAGTCAGATGAAATAAAAACAGGAGAGAAGGAAGGAAAAAAAACAGGAGAGAAAGAAGAAATAAAAGGAGGAGAGAAAGAAGGGAAAAACAGAAGACAAAGAAGAAATAAGAGCAGGAGAGAAAGAAGAAATAAGAGAAAGAGAAAAAGAAGGGAAAACAGGAGAGAAAGAAGAAATAAAAGCCGGAGAAAATGTAGGAATAAACAAAAGAGAAAGAAGAAGAAAAAGCCGGAGAGACAGAAGGAAAAAAAACAGGACAGAAAGAAGAAATAAAAGCAGGACAGAAAGAAGGAAAAAAGAAACAGGAGGGAAAGATGAAGCAAAAGGAGGAGAGAAAGAAGGCAAAAAAATATGAGAGAAAGAAGAAATAAAAGCAGGAGAGAAAGAAGGGAAAAACAGAAGAGAAAGAAGAAAAAAAAGCAGGACAAAAAGAAGGAAAGAAGTAGGAGAAAAAGAAGAAATAAAAGCAGGAGAGAAAGAATTAAAAAAACAGGAGAGAAAGAAGAAATAAAAGCAGGAGAAAAACAAGGGATAAAACAGGAGAGGAAGAAGAAATAAAAGCAGCAGTGAACAAAGGAAAAACACAGGAGAGAAAGAAGAAATAAAATCAGGAGAAAAAGAAGGAAAAAACAGGAGAGAAAGAAGAAGTAAAAGCAGGAGAGAAAGAAGGAAAAAATCAAGAGAGAAAGAAGAAATAAAAGTAGGAGAGAAATAAGGAAAAAACAAACAGGATAGAAAGAAGAAATAAATGCAGGAGAGAAAGAAGGGAAAAAGAGAAGAGAATGGAGAAATAAAAGCAGGAGAGAAACAGGGAAAAAAACAGGAGAGAAAGAAGAAATAAAAGTAGGATAGAAAGAAGGGAAAAAAAGAGGAGAGAAAGAAGAAATAAAAGCAGGAGAGAAATAAGGGAAAAAACAGGAGAAAAAGAAGAAATAAAAGCAGGAGGGAAAGAAGGGAAAAACACAAAAGAGAAAGAAGAAATAAATGCAGGAGAAAAGAAGGAAAAAACAGATGAGAAAGAAGAAAAAAAGCAGTTGAAAAAGAAGGAAAGAAGCAGGAGAGAAAGAAGAAATAAAAGCAGGAGAGAAACAAGGGAAAAAACAGGAGAGAAAGAAGAAATAAAAGCATGAGAGAAAGAAGGAAAAAACAGGAGAGGAAGAAGAAATAAAACCAGCAGTGAACAAAGAAAAAAAACAGGAGAGAAAGAAGAAATAAAAGCAGGAGAAAATGTAGGAATAAACAAAAGAGAAAGAAGAAGAAAAAGCCGGAGAGACAGAAGGAAAAAAAACAGGACAGAAAGAAGAAATAAAAGCAGGACAGAAAGAAGGAAAAAAGAAACAGGAGGGAAAGATGAAGCAAAAGGAGGAGAGAAAGAAGGGAAATAAACAGGAGAGAAAGAAGAAATAAAAGCAGGAGTGAAAGAAGGAAAAAACAAGAGAGAAAGAAGAAATAAAAGCAGGAGTGAAAGAAGGAAAGAAAACAGGAAAGAAAGAAGAATTAAAAGCAACAGGGAAAGAAGGAAAAACAGGAGAGAAAGAAGAAATAAAAGCGGCAAATACAGAAGGAAAAAAACAGGAGAGAAAGTAGAAAGAAAAGGAGGAGAGAAGGAACAAAAAAACAGGAGAGAAAGAAGAAATGAAAGCAGGAGAGAAAGAAGGAAAAAAACAGGAGAGTCAGATGAAATAAAAGCAGGAGAGAAGGAAGGAAAAAAAACAGGAGAGAAAGAAGAAATAAAAGGAGGAGAGAAAGAAGGGAAAACAGAAGACAAAGAAGAAATAAGAGCAGGAGAGAAAGAAGAAATAAGAGAAAGAGAAAAAGAAGGGAAAACAGGAGAGAGAGAAGAAATAAAAGCAGGAGAGAAAGAAGGGAAAAAAACAGGACAGAAAGAAGAAATAAAAGCAGGACAGAAAGAAGGAAAAAAGAAACAGGAGGGAAAGATGAAACAAAAGGAGGAGAGAAAGAAGGGAAATGAACAGGAGAGAAAGAAGAAATAAAAGCAGGAGAGAAAGAAGGGAAAACAGAAGAGAAAGAAGAAAAAAAAGCAGGAGAAAAAGAAGGAAAGAATTAGGAGAAAAAGAAGAAATAAAAGCAGGAGAGAAAGAAGTTAAAAAACAGGAGAGAAAGAAGAAATAAAAGCAGGAGAGAAACAAGGGAAAAAACAGGAGAGGAAGAAGAAATAAAAGCAGCAGTGAACAAAGGAAAAAAACAGGAGAGAAAGAATAAATAAAATCAGGAGAAAAAGAAGGAAAAAACAGGAGAGAAAGAAGAAATAAAAGCAGGAGAGAAAGAAGTAAAAAATCAAGAGAGAAAGAAGAAATAAAAGTAGGAGAGAAATAAGGAAAACACAAACAGGATAGAAAGAAGGGAAAAAGAGAAGAGAAAGGAGAAATAAAAGCAGGAGAGAAACATGGAAACAAACAGGAGAGAAAGAAGAAATAAAAGTAGGATAGAAAGAAGGGAAAAAAAGAGGAGAGAAAGAAGAAATAAAAGCAGGAGAGAAATAAAGGAAAAAAACAGGAGAAAAGGAAGAAATAAAAGCAGGAGAGACAGAAGGGAAAAACAGAAGAGAAAGAAGAAAAAAAGCAGGTGAAAAAGAAGGAAAGAAGCAGGAGAGAAAGAAGAAATAAAAGCAGGAGAGAAAGAAGGAAAAAAACAGGAGAGAAAGAAGAAATAAAAGCAGGAGAGAAACAAGGGAAAAAACAGGAGAGAAAGAAGAAATAAAAACAGGAGAGAAAGAAGAAATAAAAGCAGGAGAAAAAGTAGGAAAAAACAAAAGAGAAAGAAGAAAAAAAAGCCGGAGAGAAAGAAGGAAAAAATCAAGAGAGAAAGAAGAAATAAAAGTAGGAGAGAAAGAAGGAAAAAACAAACAGGATAGAAAGAAGAAATAAATGCAGGAGAGAAAGAACGGAAAAACAGAAGAGAAAGAAGAAATAAAAGCAGGAGAGAAAGAAGAAAAAAAACAGGAGAGAAAGTAGAAATAAGAGCAGGAGAGAAAGAAGAAATAAGAGCAGGAGACAAAGAAGAAATAACAGAAGGAGAAAAAGAAAAAAAACTGGAGAGAGCGATGAAATAAAAGCAGGACAGAAAGAAAGAAAAAAGAAATAGGAGGGAAAGAAGAAACAAAAGGACGAGAGAAAGAAGAGAAAAAAACAGGACAGAAAGAAGAAATAAAAGCAGGAGAGAAAGAAGGAAAAAACAGGAGAGAAAGAAGAAAAAAAACAAGAGAGAAAGAAGAAATAAAAGCAGGAGAGAAAGGAGGAAAGAAAACAGGAAAGAAAGAAGAAATAAAAGTAGAGAGAAAAAAGAGAAAAACAGGAGATAAAGAAGAAATTAAAGCAGGAGAGAAGTAAGAAGATAAAAAAAAGGAGAGAAAGAAGAAATAAATGCAGGAGAGAAGGAAGAAGAAAAAACAGGAGAGAAAGAAGGAAAAAAACAGAAGAGAGAGAAGAAATAAAAGCAGGAGAGAATGAAGGAAAAAAAACAGGAGAGAAAGAAGAAATAAAAGTAGGAGAGAAAGAAGGAAAAAAACAAGAGCGACAGAATAATTAAAAGCAGGAGAGAAGGAAGGACAAAAAACAAGAGAGAAATAAGAAATAAAAGTTGGAGAGACAGAAGGGAAAACCAGGAGAGAAAGAAGAAATAAAAGCATGAGAGAAGTAAGAAGAAAAAACAGGAGAGATAGAAGAAATAAAAGCAGGAGACAAAGAAGGAAAAACAGGAGAGACAGAAGAATAAAAGCAGGAAAGAAGGAAGGAAAAAAACAGGAGAGAAAGAAGAAATAAAAGCAGGAGAGGAAACGGAAAAAGCAGGAAACAAAGAGAAAGAGAAAAAGAAAGAAAAACAGGAGAGAGAGAATAAATAAAAGCAGGAGAGAGAGAAGAAATAAAAGCAGGACAGAAAGAGGGAAAAAAGAAACAGGAGGGAAAGAAGAAACAAAAGGAAGAGAGAAAGAAGGGAAATAAACAGGAGAGACAGAAGAAATAAAAGCAGGAGAGAAGGAAGGGAAAAAACAGGAGAGAAAGAAGAAATAAAAGCAGGAGGGAAAAAGGAAAAAACAGGAGACAAAGAAGATATAAGAGCAGGTGCGAAAGAAGAAATAGGAGAAAGAGAAAAAGAAGGAAAAACAGGAGAGAGAGAAGAAAAAAATGCAGGAGAGAAAGAAGGGAAAAAAACAGGACAGAAAGAAGAAATAAAAGCAGGACAGTAAGAAGGAAAAAAGAAACAGGAGGTAAAGAAGAAACAAAACTAGGAGAGAAAGAAGGGAAATAAACAGGAGAGAAAGAAGAAATAAAAGCAGGAGAGAAAGAAGGTAAAAAAATATGAGACAAAGAAGAAATAAAAGCAGGAGAGAAAGAAAGACAAAACAGAAGAGAAAGGAGAAAAAAATGTAGGAGAAAAAGAAGGAAAGAAGCAGGAGAGAAAGAAGAAATAAAAGCAGGAGAGAAAGAAGTAAAAAACAGGAGTGAAAGAAGAAATAAAAGCATGAGAGAAAGAAGGAAAAAAACAGGAGAGGAAAAAGAAATAAAAGCAGCAGTGAACAAAAAAAAAAACAGGAGAAAAAGAAGAAATAAAAGTAGGAGAAAAAGAAGGAAAAAACAGGAGAGAAAGAAGAAATAAAAGCAGGAGAGAAAGAAGGTACAAATCAAGAGAGAAAGAAGAAATAAAAGCAGGAGAGAAGGAAGGAAAAAACAGAAGAGAAAGAAGAAAAAAATGCAAGAGAAAAAGAAGGAAAGAAGCAGGAGAGAAAGAAGAAATAAAAGCAGGAGAGAAAGAAGTAAAAAAACAGGAGAGAAAGAAGAATTAAAAGCATGAGAGAAAGAAGGAAAAAACAGGAGAGGAAGAAGAAATAAAAGCAGCAGTGAACAAAGGAAAAAAACAGGAGAGAAAGAAGAAATAAAAGCAAGAGAAAAAGAAGGAAAAAACAGCAGAGAAAGAAGAAATAAAAGCAGGAGAGAAAGAAGGTAAAAATTAAGAGAGGAAGAAGAAATAAAAGCAGCAGTGAACAAAGGAAAAAAAACAGGAGAGAAAGAAGAAATAAAAGCAAGTGAAAAAGAAGGAAAGAAGCAGGAGAGGAAGAAGAAATAAAAGCAGGACAGAAAGTAGGAGAGAAAGAAGGAAAAAACAAACAGGATAGAAAGAAGAAATAAATGCAGGATAGAAAGAAGGGAAAAACAGAAGAGAAAGAAGAAATAAAAGCAGTAGAGAAACAAGGGAAAAAAGAGGAGAGAAAGAAGAAATAAAAGCATGAGAGAAAGAAGGAAAAAAACAGAATAGAAAGAAGAAATAAAAGCAGCAGTGAACAATGGAAAACAACAGGAGAGAAAGAAGACATAAAAGCAGGAGAGAAATAAGAAAAAAAGCAAGAGAGAAAGAAGAAATAAAAGCAGAAGAGAAAGAAGGAAAGAAAACAGGAAAAAAAGAAGGAATAAAAGTAGGTGAGAAAGAAGAGAAATAACAGGAGAGAAAGAAGAAATAAAAGCATGAGAGAAGTAAGAAGAAAAAACAGGAGAGAAGGAAGAAGAAAAAACAGAAGAGAAATAAAAAATAAAAGCAGGAGAGAAAGAAGGAAAAAAACAGGAGAGACAGAAGAAATAAAAGCAGGAGAGAAGTAAGAAGAAAAAACAGGAGAAAGAATAAATAAAAGCAGGAGAGAAAGAAGGAAAAACAGGAGAAACGGAAGAAATAAAAGCAGGAGAGAAGGAAGGGAAAAAAACAGGAGAGAAAGAAGAAATAAAAGCAGGAGAGAAAGAAGGAAAAAACAGGAGACAAAGAAGATATAAGAGCAGGTGCGAAAGAAGAAATAGGAGAAAAAGAAAAAGAAGGAAAAACAGGAGAGAGAGAAGAAAAAAATGCAGGAGAGAAAGAAGGGAAAAACCAGGACAGAAGGAAGAAATAAAAGCAGGACAGTAAGAAGGAAAAAAGAAACAGGAGTTAAAGAAGAAACAAAACTAGGAGAGAAAGAAGGGAAATAAACAGGAGAGAAAGAAGAAATAAAAGCAGGAGATAAAGAAGGTAAAAAAATATGAGACAAAGAAGAAATAAAAGCAGGAGAGAAAGAAAGACAAAACAGAAGAGAAAGGAGAGAAAAATGCAGGAGAAAAAGAAGGAAAGAAGCAGGAGAGAAAGAAGAAATAAAAGCAGGAGAGAAAGAAGTAAAAAACAGGAGAGAAAGAAGAAATAAAAGCATGAGAGAAAGAAGGAAAAAAACAGGAGAGGAAAAAGAAATAAAAGCAGCAGTGAACAAAAAAAAACAGGAGAAAAAGAAGAAATAAAAGTAGGAGAAAAAGAAGGAAAAAACAGGAGAGAAAGAAGAAATAAAAGCAGGAGAGAAAGAAGGTACAAATCAAGAGAGAAAGAAGAAATAAAAGCAGGAGAGAAGGAAGGAAAAAACAGAAGAGAAAGAAGAAAAAAATGCAAGACAAAAAGAAGGAAAGAAGCAGGAGAGAAAGAAGAAATAAAAGCAGGAGAGAAAGAAGTAAAAAAACAGGAGAGAAAGAAGAATTAAAAGAAGGGGAGAAACAAGGGAAAAACAGGAGAGAAAGAAGAAATAAAAGCATGAGAGAAAGAAGGAAAAAACAGGAGAGGAAGAAGAAATAAAAGCAGCAGTGAACAAAGGAAAAAAACAGGAGAGAAAGAAGAAATAAAAGCAAGAGAAAAAGAAGGAAAAAACAGGAGAGAAAGAAGAAATAAAAGCAGGAGAGAAAGAAGGTAAAAATTAAGAGAGAAAGAAGAAATAAAAGTAGGAGAGAAAGAAGGTAAAAACAAACTGGATAGAAAGAAGTAATAAATGCAGGTGAGAAAGAAGGGAAAAACAGGAGAGTAAGAAGAAATAAAAGCAGGAGAGAAAGAAGGGAAAAAAAGGAGAGAAAGAAGGAATAAAAGCAGGAGAGAAAGAAGGAAAAAAAAACAGGAGAGAAAGAAGAAATAAAAGCAGGAGAGAACGAATGGAAAAAACAGAAGAGAATGAAGAAATAAAAGCAGGAGAGAAGGAAGGAAAAAACAGGAGAGAAGGAAGACATAAAAGGAGCAGAGAAAGAAGGAAAAAAACAGTAGAGAAAAAAGAAATAAATGCAGGAGAGAAAGAAGGAAAAAAACAGTAGAGAAAAAAGAAATAAATGTAGGAGAGAAGGGAAGAACAGGAGATAAAGAAGAAATAAAAGGAGGAGAGAAACAAGGGAAAAACACAAGAGAGAAAGAAGAAATAAAAGCGGGAGAGAACGAAAGGAAAAAAGAACCAGGAGAGAAAGAATGAACAAAAGGAGGAGAGAAATGAAGAAGAATAAACAGGAGAGAAAGAAGAAATAAAAGCAGGAGAGAAAGAAGGAAAAAAAGAAACAGGAGAGAAAGAAGAAGAACAAAGCAGGAGAGAAAGAATGGAAAACCAGGAGAGAAAGAAGAAATAAAAGCAGGAGAGAAAGAAGGAAAAAACTGGAGGGAAAGAAGACATAAAAGAAGGAGAAAAAGAAGGAAAGAAACAGGAGAGAAAGAAGAAATAAAAGCAGGAGAGAAAGAAGAAATAAAAGCAGGAGAGAAAGAAGGAAAAACAGCAGAGAAAGAAGAAATAAAAGCAGGACAGAACGAAGGGAAAAAAAGAGAGAAAGAAGAAATAAAAGCAGGAGAGAAGGAAGAAATAACAGGAGAGAAAGAATGGAAAAAAACAGGAGAGAGAGAAGAAATAAAAGCAGGAGAGAAAGAAGGAAAAAAGAAACAGGAGAGAAAAGAAAAAAAAAGCAGGAGAGAAAGAAGGGAAATAAAGAGGTGAGAATGTAGAAATAAAAGCAGGAGAGAAAGAAATAAAAAAACAGGAGAGAAAGAAGAAATAAGAGCAGGAGAGAAGGAAGGAAAAAAACGAGAGAAAGAAGAAATAAAAGTAGGAAAGAAATAAGGGAAAAAATCAGGAGAGAAAGAAGAAAAAAAGCAGGAGAGAAGGAAGAAGAAAAAACAGGAGAGAAAGAAGGAAAAAAACAGGAGAGAAAGAAGAAATAAATGTAGTAGGGAAAGAAGAGAAAAAACAGGAGAGAAAGAAGAAATAAAAGCAGGAGAGAAGTATGAAGAAAAAAACAGGAGAGAAAGAAGAAATAAAAGCAGGAGAGAAAGAAGGGAAAAAAACAAGAGAGAAAGAAGAAATAAAAGCGGGAGAGAACGAAAGGAAAAAAGAACCAGGAGAGAAAGAAGGAACAAAAGGAGGAGAGAAAGAAGGGAAATAAACAGGAGAGATAGAAGAAATAAACGGAGGGGTGAAAGAAGGGAAAAAAACAGGAGAGAAAGAAGAAATAGAAGCAGGAGAGAAAGAAGAGGAAAAAACAGGAGAGAAAGAAGAAATAAAAACAGGAGAGAAAAAAGAAGAAGAAACAGGAGAGAAAGAAGAAATAAAAGCAGGAGAGAAATAAGAAAAAAAACAGGATAGAAAAAAAATATAAAAGCAGGAGAGAAAGAAGTAAAAAAGAAACAGGAGAGAAAGAAGAAGAAAAAAGCAGGAGAGAAAGAATGGAAAAACAGGAAAGAAAGAAGAAATAAAAGCAGGAGAGAAAGAAGGAAAAAACAGGAGAGAAAGAAGAAATAAAATCAGGAGAGAAAGAATGGAAAAAAACAGGAGAGAAAGCAGAAATAAAAGCAGGAGAGAAAGAAGGAAAAAACAAACAGGAGAGAAAAGAAAAAAAAGCAGGAGAGAAAGAAGGGAAAAAAAGAGGTGAGAAAGTAGAAATAAAAGCAGGAGAGAAAGAAGGAAGAAAAAAAACACGAGAGAAAGAAGAATTAAAAACAGGAGAGAAAGAAGAATTTAAAGTAGGAGAGAAAGAAGTTAAAAAACAGTAGAGAAAGAAAGATTTAGTATTGAGTGGATAATTCACTACTAAACTTTTCTTTTCTCCTACTTTTTCTCATTCTTTCTCTCCCCTCTAATTTAACATACCATTTTTGGATAACCATCCCGCCCCAAGCAAGGCGATAAAGCAACTAGGACGCCGGAAGTGAAAGAAAATGAGAAGACTTTAATGATGCAAATGACAATAAAAAAAATACGAATTCGAGAAGAGAGATGGCGATTTATTTAAATTTTGGAAGATTGTATCTGGTAGGGAATCAAGTAATCGGAAATGAGTTCCACAGGTGAGAAGTGCGCGGAAAGAAACTATTAGAATAGAACTGGCCGTTGAATCGAGATAGATCAACAGTAAGTCAGTGAGACCTAGTTGCGAATGTAGTTGCACGCTTAAATTCCTGCAGTCGAGAAACTAAAGAGGAAAGCTCATCAGGACAATCTCCACGAAAATATTTGTAGAAAAGACCGAGTGAAGACTTCACCCTTAACCCCGAGAGGAGCCGTTGGGGCGCCGCCATGTGGCGTGTCTTGGGCGTTTTAACATGATGAAGCCCATCCCTCTCCAGGTTAGACCACTGTCGATGTCCTCCAACTCGCTGGCTCGCTTTGGTCACGAATGCGTGGCCGTTGTAGTACAGCTGAGAAACCTTTCTGACTCGGCCGTTGACCTGCGTCGAGGCGGTCCTTCGCCCAGAGGTGATTGAAGTCGATATGTCAGGTGAGGATCGATTATAAGCGTATCCTAGAACTTGATTGGCGGTTAAAACGCCAGCTATGTTGTCTTCAACTTCCGGACTGACTGATGACGTCTAATTTTAGGATTTAGATCCTCCATAAGACTCCTGCAGCTTGGTTTCTTGAAAGTATCTTGCCAAGATCGACAAGACAATATACTGACTGGGCATTTACTGTTGCTGTTACTATGGATAAGGTAATGGTTAAAGAATAATTTACCTAAGTGATCATTCAGCAACTACATTGTAGCATACCCGTGACGAGAAGATATTGTCAAGATAACTGACATTAGAAGAGAACGCAGGGAAAAGTGGATTTATGACTCCACTCCAAGAACATTAGTCTAAAGTGAAAACCGCCTCAGCCGTAAAAAATACTCTGTCCATTACCTGTCTAATATGTGTATGAATACAAATCGACAATAATTGACCTATTAGAGATTTTACAAGTATATGGATATACCAATGGAATACTATTGGTATATTCGTATACTTGTAAAATAGTTCAATCATTTGTAATTTAACGTTTCAATTATCCTTCTCAAACAATCTTTACATCAATGATTGTTCGAATGCCAATTTAGGATGGAATCATATTAAGAAACTATTGGCTGAATGGCAAAAGCCGATTTTGAACATAGTTTGTCGCAGATTTCGTCCACTTAACTGAAATAATCTAAACCAGACATTCATGCAAGACGATTGGTGCGTCCTATGTAATTTAATATGGCAAATTTAGAAAGCATCGGATAAAAAAAACAGGGAAGTATGGCCGAAAACGGACCTTTTGAACAGTTTTTCGTTATACACAGAGAAGCGAGCAGGATTATCTTATCCTTTTGTATGTCAATTATTCTGCGACATGTTTGAATAAAATTGGATAAAAAAATTAGGAATTTATTTAAGTTTTCATTTTAAGTAGAACGAAAAACCCGATTATTTCAGTTTTTTGCAATTTTTTGTATGACGCCAATGTCGTAGGAAAACTATGAAGCCCTCTATATAAACCTCGTAACATGAGTTATGTTTTCCTTTAAGTGCAAAGAACATCAACCCGTCCAGTAAAAATTTTGTTCGCGCGTAACTTTGTTTTGGTTTTTGCAAAAAGTTGCACCCACCTTCAGTTTTATCAATTTTTTCTGCCAAACCCAGGGAAAACTGGAAATTAAAAGTTGGTCTTGACAAAATATAACAAATTTGCAATACGTGTGTACAATGTAACCAAAATCGATCGAGAAATATGGAAGTGCGTAAATAGCATACACACACACAGACAGAAAAACACACAGATACACATACAGACACAGACATGTAGACTCACACACAGACACACACAGACATTTTCACTTTTATATATATATATATATATATATATATATATCGCTTTCCGAGCATATGATCCTCGTTCGAATCTTATCATGGATGATCTATGAGAATGATGATTTCGTAGTGTTAGCAGTCTGAGGAGACGTTCTCAAAAAGTCTTCGTGACCGAGGGGTTGATTGTACTAGCGTTGTTCAAACTGCTAATCATGACAGATTATGCCCGCTCTAGGAACTGCGAAAAAGCTCCCCTCAGCGCTGTTGCAATATAAACCACATCTGGTCTCTGTGCGTGTTGAACAGACACAAATGTGCCGAAGCTGGTGTCTGCAACACATTTTGGCAAGCCACCGTAGATCAAGGGTGTCATCGGAAAATGAGAGTAGTTGGTCATAGTGAATGTATATATATATTAGGCTTCATCAGATGTAAAGTAGGGAAGCAAAAGTAATTACATGTTTTTTCGGTTTTTAATTGTTTCGGTAGGGATCACTCATGAGTCCCTACATGCTTTTGAAGATTACGTAATAAGCTGCTTAGTGTATCTTTTGATAATCCGATATATTCTAAATATTTTCAAGTGCTACTGGTGGCCAGGTTCTCTTCTACCTTACTTTTTCAAAGTAACATAGTGGTGGTTGGCTAATTCTGGGTTTTGTTTCTAGTAGCAAATCAAAACCTTCAAAAACTCTTCAAAACCGTCTGGGAGAGTATGGTTAGATAATGGTTCATTTCTGTGCTTTTCCCAAATCATAGGCTGCATCAGCTTTAGCTTGAGCTTTTGAATTTCAAATAAATCATAATAATTTCAAGAATCTAAAAGATTTTAAGCACTATTATGAAAACCAAAAATGACAATTAAATCATATTGATAATTCTACAAGGTGGGCCATAAGTTTCCATACAGATGGAATTCTGTGAATGAGTATTAAACAAATTGAACGAGAATGCAAACTTTTCAACAAAGATTTTGTTTACGGATGAAGCAAATTTTTATGTCAGTGGAGAGGTTAATCGGTAAAATCTGCATTTTTGTATTTACTCAACCCCCCGCGAGGTCAGATTGTGACACTAGGTCGGTTTAATGTGGGGAGCCTGAGCGCGTACACCCTGACTAAGAACAAGAATTGCCCGAGCCCCCGTAAACGTCGGTTGCCTCTGTGCGAACACCGATCCCTCTATCTAGTGCAATGAGAGGTCGCGGCAACTTTTCCCCTGGGCCGGCACCTCTCTGTATAATTTTCCTCAGTTGCGACTCTGCCCTTTGACGAAGCCGCCCCTGAGCGCACTCTGCCCAAAGAAAGAGATGCAAAAGCCTACGTTATTGGAGTAACGAGAACCCTAACTGTCTGAGTTCGACAAAGACACAAGGTGCGGATAAATTGATGTTGTGGGCTGGAATATGGAGTGGGTTGACAGAATTACTTGACCAATTTTTGTCAGTGAAAATCTTAATGGAGAAAGATATCTTAACATGTTGCAAGAGGAAATTCTCCGATCCCTTATAAACAAGGAAGGTGACTACCCAGTTTACTTCCAGTAAGATCGAGCTCTACCTCATTAAGATCATGAAGTGATGTCGGCATTTTTAATTCGCAGTTTCCGGATTCTTGGACTGGTCGGCGTGGTCCTGTATAGTGGCCTCTAAGACCCCTAGCTCTCTCCAACTATGATTTCTATCTTTGGGGTCACTTGAAGGCCATGGTGTGTCAGGTGAAGATACGATACATAAATCATCTCAAAGAACGTATCACCAACGCCATTACAAGAATAACTTCAACTGTGCTAATGCATGTTCATCAACAGTGGGAAACACCTATTAATGCGTGATTTCAAAGCAATGGCAATCATACACAGCACATTAAGTAAATAAAAACGGTTGTCCAACATAAAATGTTTATTTTCTTCTATGTATGGAAACTTATGGCCCACAATGTATAACCATTTGTCGGATACAAGTTCTATTGCATATCTAAAACACATTCATTTCCACCTTCACAATACAGGAAAATACTTCGTAGCAACAACAATATACTACACCACGAAAATAATAAACAAAAGCTTCGAATTTTCGAGGCTCTCTATATCAAATGCAACCAACCAACACTCAACAAAATGTATTACCAAAGTAGCAGCAACGTGTTGAAGTGCATATAACAAATATTTAATGCCATTTTGCATTTCTACTAATTTCTGGTCAACTCTCTTAAATTGGGACGCTTGTTTTGCAAAAAAATCCATAGCTACAACAGATAGATTTAAAATGTTAAAATAAGTACAACAGCGCGTATGCATCTGTTTTTGTTTTTTTAAATCACCATCACAACAAAATACAGATTTTGTCAGTTAAAATAAGTTTGTCATTGTAATTCACCCCTGAAGCTGAGTTTGTAGGTTGTCGAAAGTACTTGGGTAGGAAAAACTAAAGCGCCTTCCTTTATGAATTTCATCAACATCAAGAAACTGATTAGAGAACCGGAAGGGATCATAATAAAAATAGACACAATGTGTATATATTATTCAATGAAACACGTTATCTATCTATCTATATATATATATTAAGACATTCAAGCCGGTAAATTTTGTTTAATACTGTTTATTATAAACAGAGCATTTACTTAAATATTTGTATCTATAAAAAGAATGTATAAACATAAAAATATCTTAAAATAATTGTTAGGCTTTGTCAATTTCATAATGTGTGACGTCATTTGTTTACATTTGATACGCCATGAGCAGATATGAACGTACGTGTGAGATTCATAGAAGATTGAAGTTCAAACACAGTAAATTCGACCTTGCTAACCGAACGGTCCTTCCTGGCCAAATCGGTAAAGGCACGTCAAGCTAAATGACGGTTCCGTATAGGATAGTTTCGAATCCGAGTTTCCCTTACCCATAGGACTGTGCCCCCACGAGCCACGACTACTATCCCCAAGCTGCTCCATGCAGGGCATTAGAAGCCGGTTCAAGCAAGAATATACAAGTGATAGAAATTATTTGAAGATTTGAGATAATCATAATTAAGTATTTCACCATAATTAATTCATATATATATATATATATATATATATATATATATATATATATATATATATTATAGCGTCGCATCAAAAAACGTATTCCTCCATATCTTAAAAGTAACAAATCCCACAGTAGGATCTTAGTTTTGTTCAATGTTGAAAAACTTTTTACCAACGTCCCAGTTAAAGAAACAATCAATATAATTAATGACTGTATCTGCAAACACCCGTCAACCCCTCTTCCCAAAATTCAAACAGCAACTCTTCGGAAACTACTCAGTTTCGTGGTGCTCAGCATTTATGGGCGGAATATCATTTAATATTTCTGCCAAGTTGATCTAAAGCACTGCAAAGTGGAACACGAGTTCGATTCCTGCATCTTATCTTTAATAAGATTTCTCGAATATTCGGGCCGGTAGAGAAAAATATACCTACTGTTTCATTAATACGGAGCGTCTACTCAAATATGAGTATCCAATAAAAATAACATTTAAAATGATAACACCACCAAACACATATGTGTGTGTGTGTGTGTAATAAACCAAAGTATTGGTAAAACCAACACTAAGTCTGACAAGTGACTAAAGAAAATAAAAAACAAATAAATAAACAAAAAGGAAACATAAACTGAGGAGAAGAAATTGAAGACAGACACCTCACGAAATAGTAAAAATGTGGTAGGTTGAGCAAGAGAGAGGAAATACGCTACCCAGCGACACTACTCACAGACCGCTACTGAAGATCACTGTAGCGTGATCTTCAGGCGACTAGAACGAATGAATACAGAATATATATATATATATATATATGTTTTCTCTTATTTTTATTCATGTTTACAAAAGCATATATATATGTGACGTCCCCCGGTGTCGCTGCGCCAAATGTGACGTCTGCCTGGCCGCGTCCGTCGTGCTATCCTGTCCTGTGACGACCAACTGGCTTGGTATTGGTCGCGGCACCGAATGTGACGTTCTAACCTTTTGGTGATTCGGATGGGAATCTGGTTAGGTTCGGTATCAGCCTTGTCGTTCCCAGCTCGCCTCCAACGTCTGGTTACCGAAGTAACTGTTTTGATTTCCAGTCTAACCTACCCACGTTGTGATTTGATCTTAGGTAGACGAAATCAATCAGTCGCCGGGCCGTAATGCAAGCCAAGTTCGATCAAGGACAACACCGCACAAGTATATGTAAAAGAAAATAAAGTAATAACTCGAAAAGTTCAAATGTGTTATAAAAGGATAACAATATTTTATATCTGGTTGCTGAATACAGGACTGCGTCTTTCTCCCAAACCGCTATATGGATTCGTGACACTTTATGTTTGTTAGGCGAGTCTTAACATCTTAAGTTGTTTGTTTTAAGAATAATTCTAAATCCACTTCTTTGTTTTCGGTCAGGAAAATTTATTGTTTTCCATTTTTGGAAGTCTTTTCGTCCTTCCACCTTCTTTTGTTCTCATATTGTTATCTCACCATACCCTCAGAGGGTGTCAACGGGTTTCCCCTCTCTCTGACAGTGGCATCTCATACCGTTCTCTTCAATGGGGGCCAACAGGCCTCCCCTCCTTCATCACATGATTTCCTTCGCCTGCCGCTCACGCCAGCATTCAGCCAATGGGCGCCCAGGAGTGTGGGTGTGGCCAGACTAGCCTCGGTTTAAAAATTCTGGCTCAAAGAAAAAAGAATTATCTTCCTTTTACTTTTTCTTTTTCCTTTCTTCCCTTTCTTCTGCCCGACAACAAACCTTAGACTCTTATCTTAACCGAATCATATGGAATTCGTCAACGAGATTTTCGTCAATTATGAAAGTGGGTGGTCAATTGGACGTATCGCACCTTGGTGCCAATTATTCATTCTGATAAAATAATTTTGCTATCATAGCCAGCCCTGACAATAAACAGGTGTTTTTCCCAAATGACATGGAGGTGGTTCCACGGACATTTTGGTTTCGGTCAAGCTTGACCTAATTAATTTTTATCTCCCAGCAACCTGCGAGGGGTCCAGCGGGCATTTTGTTTTTCGGTCAGTGCGTGCTTAATTAATTTTTATTTTTATCTCTTTAGAATTCTGCGGGAGGTCGCTTGTCCAACTTGAAATTTTTACCATTGCCATGGGCAGATTGGATATATCTTACTCGCCGCCCCGTAACATAAATCAGAATAAATCCGAAACATCCGCCACCTTACTTTCCTTGCTAATGAGAATAAAACCTTTAGCATTTTCTTTGTTAAAAAGAATAACATCGCTTAGTGTCCTTTTCATGATGGCTTCTTATTACCTAAATTTAATTCTCGCCTTTCTTTTTTTTCTTTCTTTCTAGCGACCTAAATAGTGTCACAGATAGATAGATAGATATTTGATTGCGATCGTCAAAAGCATGAAACCCTACTGCTGGAAAAATCTGCCTCGTCAGTCATGTAGCTTTCGATACATGATTGCCTAGGCGTGTATCACGTGTTTGCTCTATCACCAATATTGAGCGCTTTCCAATAAGTACCGCGTATATAATATATATATATATATATATATATATATATATATATATATATATATATATATATATATAGTTAGTTAGTTTATGCAAAACTAGGCAATCCGCATGGGTAGACCCAAGGAGGATGATATCCAGAGAGCTCAATGTAAGATTCAGAGCAGATATGTTTGAATAAAAACAGACCACTTTAAGGTTCCATGTAATAAGTTATTTCACCACAACCCCTTTAACAGGGCTCTGGATCATCAGACTTTACTTCCAAAGGTTGAAAAAAAAAACTCCAGATCCCTGTTAAAGGGGTTGAGGTGAAATAACTTATTACATGGAACCTTAAAGTGGTCTGTTTTTATTAAAATATATATATATATATATATATATATATATATATATATATATATATATATACACACATATATATATATATATATATATATATATATATATATGTATTTCGATTATAGGTGCAGTTCAATTTATAATTACATGAATCAATCATACAAAAAACAAATATAGAGGTTAATGATTTAAATGGCGAGAATACATCTTCGCAAACAATTTCAATAAGATACACTAACCCCGAACCTGTATATGAATACTGTAATCCCTGTTTATAAATTCCACTCTCATAAGGTCTTTTTTAGTTTTTACAAGCTTTCGTCTGTTCCTACAGACGATAGGTGCAGTTCAATTTATATAATCAAAATTAAAATAACTGATCCAACGTGCAACTTTCGGATAATAAGTTTGACATTCCTGTAATTATTGAACAATATAGTTCATGCCACATTGACGGAAAATCTACCAGTACAAAAGAATTCTCTTATTACTATATTTGTACAAAAACGCACAACCTTAAAATTTAAAATTCACACTCAGCGTTGCGACCGCACGTTCCAAGACAATAACACATTTCTCATAGCATTTTTTCGGATTACATCTATATTTTCGTTATCGTCCATACCTGAGGATGTCTGCAGGAACAAACGAAAGCTTGTAAAAATTAAAAAAGACCTTATGAAACTGGAATTTATAAACAGGGATCATATCATTCATATACAGGTTCGAAGATGTATTGTCGGCTTTTAAATCGTTAACCTCTATATTTGTTTTTGTATTACAAAAAGCTTTTAAAAAATAAAAAAGAAGCAGGCCTGTATGTGGATGACATCATTATGCTCTCGAAAAGTTTCGGCAGAGCACTGTTAACAGATAGGCTAATTTTAAATAGCAGCAGTCTCCGCTAATGCAATGCGCTTCATTGAAAATGAATTGAGCACTATAGCTGTCTGTCGTTTGTTTACATTCTGCCGTACGCTGACAATTCAGGGTTAAAATCTGATTTAAAAGTTAAAAGTTCAACATGTTATTTTATTATTTTTTATTCTCACGTATATTGAACACTTTTTAATACCACTGTTTCTAGGCCCGATTCAACTCTGACCATTAACCTTTTATGTATTAGATAGATAGATAGATAGATAGATAGATAGATAGATAGATAGATAGATAGATAGATAGATAGATAGATAGATATGATAGTAATATGTAAGTAATATATTCAGGTACACATGTACAATTCTCGATAGATAGATAGATAGATAGATAGATAGATAGATATTAATAGTCTTACAGACTGACATACGTACAGACATACGTACAGACAACAGAGAGATAGATAGGGGAAAAGTGCTCAATATCTGAGAAAGAGCGTTTTTCTCTATAGACTATGTGAGGATAGGAATCAACACTGTATAGTGACTGTCAGTTTCATGTTTCAATGACTTATTCAAACCAACACTTCACCTGAAGATCACGCTGAAGTGTGAAACTGACAATCGACATGTCTCCCACTATATATATATATATATATATATATATATATATATATAGGTAACTATACTCGTTTCGAAAAACCTTCGAATTTTTGATTTGCCAATAATCAAATCAATCACGAAGGAAAAAAAAGGTTTTAAAAAAAGAAAGAGCTAGAAACATGAAAGTCTGTCGAAAAAAA
>OZ010586.1:46492449-46497449 GCA_963932145.1 Acanthosepion lycidas
TCTCTTTTTTCCTTTGATTCATTCTCTTTCCTTTGTCTATCATTCATTCTTTCTCCCTGAACGCTTCCTATCGCTTTTCGATTCTGCGGCTCTATTTTCATAAAAGAATGAACAGATCTGCCTAATTTACACACCAGCCAATCTGTTTTCTTCATATTTCCTCGCCCGCGTCGCCGATTATCGCCAGCTTACTAATCTCTCGCTTACAACAGCCTCGACCGACTCATCTCAAGACGTCCCATTTCTTTACCAACCACAACTTAAAGACTCCAACCGTGGCAGTTATCAACGTCTATCCACACCAACACCACACGCCAACTACCACGGCCCATCACTAAATCTACCGCAGATTCAATTATGAAACACTGATCTGTCAGCATCCGATTACACGTTTGACGAGTTGGCGCGTAATATTCGATCTGGTCGGATTCCCAAAGAAATCCCGAAGACAGGGACAAGACCAAATGACGGACGTTCGCAACCAATAAAAAATTTGATTTTCCAATCAGAAAACTGATGTAAAGCACATACGAAACCCCGCACCCGAAGGTGAAACGGTAAAGCAATTCTCTTAGACTTGACACTCGTACCGAAACCCCCACCCACCTACCCACTAGGTGCTGCAGTTTCTTATGTTACACCTCCCACCCAACTCTTTAGCTCTATTTCCCACTTATACGTGCCCGTCATGACTTACGCACAGCATCAATTGACGGTATCTTCGTGGTGAGCACTATTTTGTCATTGGCGGTCAAACTCCTTCTGGGCCGTCGCTGTGAGTAAGATATATTTTCAATTATGGACGGTAGATGCTACTTTAATGTAAAAACCATTCCCCCATACCTGATAAGCGATGCGATTCTCTGGAATTAAGTTTCGTCAGGTGATTAATGAAGAAACAGAAAGATATAATTACGCACGTGTAAACCAGACACATATACAGGCGAAGATATGTAAGTGGGGGGGGGGAACAGATACATATGCATACATATCTGATGGGGTGTTGTAAAGAATGGGTGTCTATCGCCCAGTTCACGCTTCTTCCTGTTTTTTTTAACAGGAGTAGAGGGTTATTCCTTGTTTTCTGTTTAGAATTGAGTTCCCGGTTCTTTTTAAAGTCTATTTACACACTATATTTCTAATGTCTCCAACTGAATTCTGAAATGTTATTCATAATTAAATCTTGACCTCTTCAAGTCTAGAGTTAGCATAACTCTAAGAACTTCACTTCTTGCTTTTTCTTATGTTCATGCAATATCACACAGAAACCCTCTGCCTTGAGTTGCTCTTGGGTCATGTATTGGGTGAACATTAATAAAGTAAAAAAAAAGTAAGTTTTTCATGTATCTAAATTCTTCAACTATTACATAAAATATCAAAAGGTGTTTTATTTTAATGATTCCATATCATCATGTTTTCGACATTAGTTAAGAGTATATTATTGACTAAAACTAACATAAAAATTAATTAATTACTAGCTTCAAATATTGTAAAAATGAAGTCATATATGAAAGACATGTGTCTTAATCAGTCAGTTAAATGCCACATATGATATGTGCTTGGGTAATCATATCTCTTTCTGTTCACGACTTACTATGGAGAAGATTTTCCTGCAGTAGGTTGCCATTTCTACACCTATTGTTCAGTTCACACTCCTCCCCGGTCTTTTGAACAGGAGTTGAGGTTTATCCCTTGTTTCCTGTTTTCCATTCTATTTCCAGTTTCTTCTAAAGTCGACTGCCATACTAAGATCTCCAACTGAACTTTGAAATGTTATTGACTAATTAAATCTTAACCTCTTCAAGTCTACAGTTAGCATAACTCCAAGAACTTCACTTCTTGCCTTTTCTTATGCTTATGCAATGTCACACAGTAACCCTCTACCTTGAGTTGCTCTTGAGTCTTGTATTGGGTAAACATTACTAAAGGAGTAAAAAGACAAGAAAAGAAAAAAAAGTTTTTTATGTTTTTAAAATCTTCAACTGTTGCATAAAATATCTAAAGGTTTTTTATTTTAATGATTCCATATCATCGTGTTTTCAACCTTAGTTAAGATTATATTATTAACTAAAACTAACATAAAAAATTAATGAATTACTAGTTTCAAATATTGTAAAAATTAAGCTATTATGAAAAACATGGGTCTTAATCATTACAGACCCTTCTCTGGATTTTGTTGAAAATTTTGGTATATATATATATATATATATATATATATATATATATATATATATATATATGTCTATATTTCTGAGATGAGGTATTATGTACATTATTTACATTATTCTGACTATTGTCCTCATCTTTGTCGCCATATTTATCACAACGTTTCGGCCGTTGTACGCTCCGGCCTTCTTCAGGTGAAATAAAGGGTTCAGTTCGAAATTCCAAACATGAGGACAATAGTCCGAATAATTTAAATATATATATATATATATATATATATATATATATATATATATATATATATTATGGCTTTAATTAACTTGCAAAATGTTGATAAGTGTATCTTTAAAAACGAATCGAGCAATTATAAAAATTATGGTAAAAATGATATATAATATTTATATACCAGAAAAATGTTAGGCAAACTAATGACAAAGTGGAAAAAATTTTTCGTGTGACTCGTTTCGTCCTTTCGTTAAGTCCGATGAAGTCCCTAAGGACAAAACACGTCACACGAAAAAATGTTCCACGTTGTCATCAATAAATTATTATATAACTTACTATTGCATTCTATAAGTTAATATTGTATTGTTATGTGAATCATTATTGCCTTATTGTATAAAATTATTGTATAAATTCTTGTATAAATTATTATTATATTATGATATAAAATTATAATTATAATTATATAAAATTATTCCTAAAATTATTCCATAAGTTATTGTTTTCTATAAATCATTATTGTATTAATTTAATTAAATTATTGAATAAATTATTTTAAAAATAAATGACTTTGAATTAGTTTATGTTTATATATATATATATATATATATATATAAATAAAAAATAAAGATAAAAATTAATTAAAAGTCATTTGCGTAATAACATATTTTTATGTTTATACGTTCTTTTTATAGATACAAATATTTAAGTAAATGTTCTGTTCATAATAAGCAGTATTAACGACATTTACCGGCCTGAATGTACGAAAAATTTCATAGAAAATATGTGCCCTCCAACAGGAATCGAACCTGTATCATACACGGAACCATCGTACATTCAAACGTGCTATACTATTTAGCTACAGAGGAAGCGTCTGGTTAGCCAGGTCGAATTACTGCTTTTAAATCATGGGAAATGTGTAGTTTAAAAGCAGTATTCAACCTTGTTAGCACGACGCTAACTCCGTGGCTAAATGATAGAGCACGTCAGGATATATGATGGTTCCGTGTAGGATACGGGTTCGATTCTTGTCGGAGGACACACATGTATATGTGTGTGTTTTTTATGTTGTGGGCCGTTTCGATCTATAAGGATGAAACAATTCAGATTAGGACTTAATTATCAGGTCATCCCATAAGTTCTGTCCGAATTTTAACTTTTTGTTAAAATGAACGAAATTTAAAGAGTATTTTATAATGTCTAATGGAGCTGAACATTATTTTTATGTTTAGATGCATTTAAACTGATCAAATTTTATTTCAGAGAACAATAAAATAAAATTTTGTTTAATTAAAACCCTGCTAACATGGAAGTACCCAAGAATCATTTGAGGCACATAATGCTTTATGAGTTCAAGAAAGGAAACTCAGCAGCCGAAGCGGCTAGAAACATTCACTCAGTTTATGGAGAGGAATGTGTGAATGAAAGAACTTGTAGAAGATGATTTGAAAAAGTCAAGGTGGAGATTTCACCCTTGAAGTTGAAGATCGAACCGGACGTCCAGTTGAGTTTGATGAAAAGCTTCTTGAAACAGCCCTTGAAGAAAATCCTGCTTTATCAGTTGAGGAATTGGCAGTGGTTCTCAGTTCAAACCATACAACTGTTCATCGTCATCTTCAACAACTTGGAAAAGTTCCTAAACTTGGAAAATGTGTCCCTCATGAATTGTCTGAAAACAACCTCAAATCCCGAGTTGACATCTGCTCTTCTCTCCATTCTCACCAACTTGGTTCACCTTTTTTGGATAGAGTTGTGACTGGCGACGAAAAATGGATCTTTTATCGAAATGTTAAGTGTCGTAGACAGTGGCTTGGTAAAGGGGAAGGACCCCAGCCACAGCTGAGAAGGGAAATTCATGGGCAAAAGGTTCTTCTTTCAATCTGGTGGGATCACCAAGGAATAATCCACTTTGAATTTTTACCACCTAATGCAACAATTAATGCTCAAATATACTGTCAGCAATTAGAGCGTTTGAACCAAGCTTTGAGGAAAAAAAACTGCTCTAGTGAATCGAAAAGGGGTGATGTTTCATCAGGACAATGCGCGACCCCTTACAGAATCATTTGGAAGAAACAGTTTTTGTAAGACAGGAAGAGGTTAAAAATGACATTTGTGAGTTCTTCGAATGAAAAACAAAAGAATTTTGCAGTAATGGAATTAGTAAGCTTGTTAATAGATGGAAGTCATAGATAATCAGGGAAAATACATTGTTGATTGAATCTGTAATTAAATGTAACATTTGGTCACTTGTTTTCTTTATTCAAAATTCGGACAGAACTTATGGGATGACCTGATATCTATCTATCTATCTATCTATCTATCTATCTATCTCCGTCTTTATATTATTACAAAAGAAAAACCGCTACGAATCGCTACGACACCAAGATCCGGACACTCAGCGAAAGAGGCATCGCAAAAGCCAAGCTATGTGCTGAGAAATGAAAGACCTGCTCTAGTGAATCAAAAAGAGGTGATGCTTCATCAGGACAGTGCGCGACCCCACACAGCAAGAATCACGTCACAAAAGATCGAAGAACTTGGTTGGGAGAAAATTCCTCATCCACCTTATTCTCCCGCTCTTGCTCCTTCAGACTACCATTTGTTTCGTAGCT
>OZ010586.1:46502449-46617449 GCA_963932145.1 Acanthosepion lycidas
GTATAACTAATTTCTTTTTTCCCATCTTTACACTATATCAGTTTTGTCTTATAAGTTACTCCTTCTGAACCATGAAAGCAACGATATTGGCTAGTATAATATAATAATACATATTTTTAAGCTCGCATAGTCTGGCAACCCTGAATCTGAGCTCAATGAAAATCCTTCCCAGCGCCTAACTTTTCTAGGGCTTTTGAATAAGCTGTGAATAAATGAAATCGGACCAGTGGGAACAGAAGAGTTGCTTGGATACACATACATATACTGTACTTTATATATAAGATTATTATATTACTTTAAAGCAATATTTACTTTTTTTTTTTACTTTATCTTAAACTCTGTTAATTTCCTGAAGCTTCTTAAAAAAGCGGCCTTTTCTCCTTGAATTTAGAATGAGTTCAAAATCTCTATATGGAGATCATTTTAATTACTATTTAATTGAAACGACTACATCTGCGTTTTAAGTTGAATTCCATTATATGTTGGGTTAATGATGATCCATGATTTGATGGTATCATGTTGAATTTAAGTTGATGTGAATTATATTAATTCATTTGTGCTTATAAATCTGACTATTCTGTTCTTGTATTGAGAACGTTTTATTACTTGATTTTATTAAGCTGGACTTCTTTGGCAAAGGTTAAGCATCGTACCCGCAAAAATAGTGTGTCAAATAGACGCTTTTTTTTCTGTTTATTGTTGTAAACTCTTTCGACTCTCATGGCAATGTTTATTATTGTTTCCATATTTATTCATAAAATAATGAATATTGCCTTATAGTCGGTTCACATATTTTTTTTATAATTTTGTAAATTTTTATAAAGTTTTGCATAAAAAGATTTGTTTTCAGATTTATTTGTTTATATTTGTCATGAAAACACTCCAACGAGTGTTCAGGATTGCCTCGTCAGTCATGTTATGACTTGGGGTCATGACATGTTTCGGGTCTTCCAATATCATACTTGTTCGCCCAAGAGACCCTACCGAAACAGTACTTATTCCGGCAGGCGATCCTGAAGCAAAAAATCCGCCAAGCATGCAACAAATAGACACATTAAGTAACTGCTCCTGCTGATCTTAAAATTACAAGCGACCAATCATTAACGACTTACGTCACTTCCTCCTCAGCCAAGATGATACAAAAAAGAATAGACAGCATGCGTGTCTTTTTTCCATCTCAGGTTCACCACGCGGAAAGACCCATATTCTCAACGAACAGTTTGATATAACAGGTAAGTAATGGCAAGAAAAGTTTTCTTTCATATGAAGCGTTGCTTTAACAAAAAAAAAATTAAAAAAAAATAGTAAATAATACATTTTTTATAAAATTGTAATTAATAAATATTGCGTTAAATAATATTTTAGCAGACTATTATTCATAGGAGGAAGTGTATCTCTGCTCCGACTTCCTTACATTGATCTTTGAGGTCAGATGGAAGATAAAACAAGGAAGTCGATTTTGATTGCGTGAACGAGCGTAGGAATAAGTATAGAGAAAGGGTTTGCAGTGAGTTGTTTCTGAACCGTCAATGTAGCCGTGTTTTCTTTCGTGTCTGGAGACTGCTTCGCAGTAAAGGGAGAGAGCGACCGCACTGGCTAATTAGAAAATGTATACGTCGACGTTAATAAACTAGCTAAGTTAAAATTCCCTGTGTTGAAGTTCTTTCATCTCTGTCCAAAACAACTAGCGATCAACGGCCGAGAGAGAAGAATGCAACTTTATTATTATCGAGCGATCACCGTCACCCCAAGTCCACCCCCACCATCGAGAGAATATACAGCGGTGTCAATAAGCGGTGTCAAGAGAAAAACCGTCCTTTTCACACACTTTTTTTGGTGGGTACTTAGATTAAACTTTTCCATTCTTTTTATATACCAATTGTATGTATTTCAAGATCATAGCTCTATGCACACCTTTTGTAAATATGAATTACTTTTGATTCTTTACCAACTCTCTTTGATCTTGATATCCGTTTATAAAATTTTCCACCTGCTTCTTTGGCCTTTGGTATGTTCTGCGGGTGTTACATTCTATAGACCTTCTTTCTTCATTATGTGTCGCAGAACAATTGAGGATTTTGTGTAATTATTATGCATAATAGTTGTACAGGATAGGATATAAACTGTAAAGTCAGGAATCTACTATCAATTAATGAAGAATCGAAATCAAGTTGAGTCAGGATTTGCTAATAATCAAAATGGATTTGTATCGATGTCTTATAGCATATAATGTTGAAAATTTGGTTACACTAATGTAGTACGCCATAATTTTAATCAATATTATCACATTATGATCTATTTTTAGCTTTTCATCCCCAAACAAGTCAATAAAGACACTAAGACACAGGGGCGTCATTAACTGTGAAAGAATATGAGAAAAAGAAAACATTATTTAGGAGCGAGAACAACAAAAGAACAATAACAAACAAGGCAGAAAATAATGATTGGCATTGTATTTAAAATTTTCACGATCAAACTTGATTGGAAAGTAAGAAACCACAAGAAATTTCCACAAGAAAAAGTGCGAGAAAAGAAACTGTTACATAGAACATATGGCTGCATCTAACCATTCCATCTGTAAAATGATAAAATCTTGCCGCCAATCTATTCAGTCAGTCATGCCATGCGTGATACACGTTTAGGCAATCATGTATCTTTCGATACATAACTGACGAGGCAGATTTTTTCTGCAGTAGGTTGTCATTTCTTTCTGCGGTAGACCAGTTGCCACCCAATACTATAGAAGCAGGTCTTTCCTGCTATTTACACCTAGCTGGGAGGAGGAGAAGAGGATTCATACCTTTCCCAAGGGTATTAGCACGTAAGTGAATGTAATGGATTCGACAGGAGAGACAGGCTGCCCCCTCAAGGTAAGGCTTCAAAAACACCAGAAAGCTGTAACACGAGGGGAAGTGGAAACATCAGGCGTGGCTGACCACATATGGAGAGAGAAGGGAGATCACCGCCCTCTCTGGGATCAGATTGAGATCATAGACAAAGAAGACCATTGGAAAATTCGTAAACTTAAGGAATCAACACATATGCTAGGCCACAAATATCTCCTGAGCTGACCAAGCATAGAAATGAATACAATATGGGAAGCAGTAATAAGGAGTGCCAGAGAAAAGCAATGATAACGACAAAGTTGCAATATGAGCTCTGGTAAAAACATGTAATGATAACAGCAAAAATTGCAATATGAGCACTATTAAAAATGGTTGCTGAAGACATTAGGTTAATAATACCCAAAAATTCATACCCAGATGTCCTCATGGCACAGTGGATAAAGGCTCGTTAGATCCAGTAACAGGATAAACCCCTCGTTAGATCCGGTAACAGGACCCAAAGAGTGTGAGTTCAATACTCGGTTAAGGCAGTGAAGAATTTTCAGATGGAAAGGAGATAACTGATAACTGACGTCCATCAAACATGGCACGTGGAATTAGAGAGCGACACCTGAAGAAGGCCGCAGCGTACAACGGCCGAAACGTTGTAATAAATATGGCGACAAAGATGAGGACAATAGTCCGAATAATGTAAATAATGTATATATATATGTGTGTGTGTGTGTGTGTGCGTGCGTGTGTATTAAACGTATGTATGTATTACATGTATTAAATGTGAATGTAGCAAACCCTTACACACACACACACACACAAATATATATATATATGTGTGTGTGTGTGTGTGTGTGTGTGTGTGTGTGTGTGTGTGTGTGTGTGTGTGTGTAAGGGTTTGCTACATTCACCTTCGCACTAATTGCCTTGGGAAATGTATGAACCAATCTCTTTCCCTTCCAGCTATGGGATCTCGACAGCAGGCTAGTACTGCGCTTAAATTAAAAAAAGTACAGGTACCATAATGAAGAGCTCATCCAAACAATTACCATGAAAGTATTTATAGAAAAGGCAGAGGGAGGCAATCCTACAACGTTGGCAAAGTGACTAAATCCAAGGTACCAGATAAGGATTGATAATATTGCTGATACTTTTTGAAATTTTATCAAGGAGCTCAAGGTAAATGGTAGGACCGTATGTGGCAGCAATATTCTAAGCATGAACGAATGGTACGCTTAAAGATTTTTATGATAGATTTAGGAAAGGAAAATTATCTCGCACGATAAAGTGAACCAACTTTCTTCGTATTATAGCTGATGGATTCAATAGAGTCTTTCCACTTCATGTCAGCTGAGACTGTTAGCCTGAGAAGGCGCAATAAGTCACTTTCCAGGAGGTTAGCCTCAATTTAACCATTAAAGAAGAAACAACAGACCATAGGTAGCAGCCATATTCCAAACATGGACGAATGATAGATATGTAAGATAGATTCTGGAGAGAAAAATTGTCACAAACAACACAGTGAACCTACTTTCTAACCTAGCAATGGATTCAATATCGTCTTTCCACTTCATGTCAGCTGGAGGAGTTTCCATCAACATGTGACATTTGTTTAACTTACAAAAAGCAAAGCCAAGACTCTCATTAGCCACGCTGGATTCTCATTAGCCACGCCGTTCATTGAGCAGGTTGTGATGGATATTAAAGACAATCAAGGTCATAAGGTGCTCCATATGATCGATCATGGCACTAGGTATAATGTTAACCTGAGAAAGCGCAATAAGTTACTTTCCTGGAGGTTAGCCATAACCATGCTTATTGGGGGTACAGAGGCGGGTCTATGACTCTGGGAAGGCACGGGGGACAATGTCTACACTGACTAAATTTATTAAAAGTATAAAAAGTAAAAGATTTTTAATTCATTGTAGAATTGTAAATACCCTAAATTCAGTGTATATTTCAGTAAATGTCCCTTATTTTCTGTATCTTTTAACCACTGTGTGTTACCGTTGGAACGTCCTTAGGGTCTCAGCATAACCATTTGTGATTCCTTCTGTTGACCTTTTAGTATTGATCAAAGTTTTTCTCGTCATCAGAAGAAAACAAAAGCATTCCAGGCTCTTGATCTTTTTAACTTGCCCAAGCGCTTTGCACCATTCAGATGGTTATTTTTGTCTTTGCACACAGAAATTGGCCTCTTCGCATTATATATGGTCCTCAAAATTCTTCCAATAGAGAGCCTTGTAACATTGAGTGTCTTAGCAATGGAATTGAATTTCTGAGGTTATTATCGATAATTTTTGGTACCTTTCGTACAAATCTGTGCATTCTTGTGGTATTACAATCCTTAGCAAATCTTTTACGTTTGGCTACAGCTCTCGTCGGAGGCTTGCAAACTTTGACGTGCAATTTTCAGGAAGCGTGCAATTTTCAGGAAGCGCGCAATTTTCAGGAAGCGCGCAATTTCTAAATGACTATGCCATGCCTTTAAGGCAACTGTTCCAGCGTGTCTTTCCGTTTTATGAGTTAACTTGACGTGTATTATCATTTATGGGAAAAGAAATTATAATCAGAACAAGTTAGAAAAATGTTAAACTTATTAAAAGACGTCTCTTCAAATAACTGAGAAACCCTGTTGAAGGTTGCGTGATTTTTTACAAAACTAATTTACTAGCCCACTTCGCGCAAAAGGGACTTTCCCTTCCTGAAAGTTTTTTTTACACATATTCAGTAATAATAATAATAATAATAATAAGGAAGAAGAAGAAGAAAAAAGAACGAACAAATGAACATACGGACATAATCTATTGTTGCTTTAAGTTTCCTTAAAACTCCATCTCTTTTTTTGCTTGCTCTACCTTGCTGGCTGGCCAGTCTTAGGGCTGGCGGATTTCAAATTTGTTTTAACCCACATTCCTACCCGGTATTTTGGGCAGAAGTAGTTTGCTTTGATGTGTTTTGTTTCGTTTTACGTCATATCGATCTCAATGAGTTATTTAATGCCAACAAGATTTTTAATGCTGGTAAAAAAAAAATTTTCAAAAATGTATTGCTGGTAATAACATATTTCTGGTAATATTTATCTGCAATGTATTTCTGTTATTAAAACCTATTTTTACACTTTCATGGTGTTTTGATCCCAGTCTGGTGATTAACTATACCACTCTGGGTCAGGGTAGACCTGGAAACAACAACAACAAAGAGATGGTTCCATGCTCCTCAAAACCTCCTGATCAAGGGCCTTGCAGATGGACGTAGTTTATCGTCATACACAGGACGGACAAAAGTAGTGTTCTATTCCTTGTTTCCTGTTTAGTCTTAAGTTTCCGGTTACTTCTAAAGTGTTCTCATATTCTTTCACTCCCAGTAGCCCCTTGCGTCTTAGTGGTATTATCGCCTTACTTTGAATGAATTGATTAAAAACAAGCTCTCTAAAAAATGCACTAGTAGCTTAAATAGTTTCAGCATTTTACTTATTAGGAGTTAATTAAACCAAAAATGGTAGGAACCCTACTTTTAGGTTCGGTTTGGTTTGGTTTGGTTTGTTTTACGGTATGTCAATCTCAATAGGTTATTTAATGCCGACAAAAAATTTTATTCCTGGTAATATTTTTTTTCTTTTTTCTTCAAAATCTATTGCTGGTAATATTTTTTCAAAAATATATTGCCGGTAATAATTTTTTACAAAAAAAGTATTTCCGGTATTAAAACCTATTTTTACACTTTCATAGTGTTTTAAACCCAGTATAGGTGTTAACTATTTGCCTATAGCTGGGACCCTAACAAGGTGTACCTGGCAATTTAGAGATGGTTCCACGCTCCTCAAAACCTCCTGATCAGAGGCCTTGCTGTCGGATGTAGTTTATCGTCTTACCCAGGACGCGGATGTAGTTTATCGTCTTGCCCAGGACGCGGATGTAGTTTATCGTCTTACCCAGAACGGTCCTACTTTTAAATCCAGAAAGGAGCCCAAAACTTTGGCTTATAGTGTATAAATAAACACATGCACACACAACATAATTACTGTTTGAGTAATGGGGATGTAGCTTATATCTCTTTCCCTCTCCGTCTACCTCTCTCTATCTCTATCTCTCTATCTCTATCTCCCTCTCTCTCTCTGTCTTTCTATCTTTCTCGATAGACAGTTGCATATTAAAGGAAGAGAGTGTGTGAAAGACAGCGATGACTTGACGAAAAGATTCTATATAGAAGCAAATGTGAACAAAATTCATCTCTATCAAACTGTATATTAGCAAAGACAGTAAAACACGTTGAAACAACAGCAACCATAAAAATACTGAGACGCTGAAAGTCCGTCATGCTCTTTACACATGAGATCTCGTAATATGAACTCGCGCATGCGTACAAAAAGGAGCACATTTAATTTTGAGACAAATTTTATCGGCACTCACACACGGAGACTCGCACAAACAGGTATCAAAACTTATGCATAGATATTTTTACATGCGAGTGCTGTCTGCCGATTGAAATAAATTATTAATAAACTGCTCGTAAGTATGCTTATAAGGTATCTAATTACCTTCTGTTGGTCGTGGACCAGAGATGGGTCTTTGCTCATTTTGTTCCCGGACAGATCATCTTTCAGTAAAAATTGTTTTTGCCTTACCACTAAAGGTCGAATTAGAAACTGTGCTTTCTCATTCCGAAAAACTAACTTATGAAAATAAACACATTTGCCATCAATCATTTTTTTTTCTTTGAGAATTTTCGGGGAAATGGTTGCACATTTCCTATGTGGAATGTCGGGGCAAATCGCCACAAATATTCACTTATGCTTTACTGCTGACAGACTTGCTTTTTTACAAAGATGGGTGAAAATCACTTTCAGACGCACATACACACACACACATACATATAAATGGATGAGCATCACATTTATACACAAAGATAAGTATATGTAGATAGATGAAAATAGATCTCACTTACGCATACACATAGATAGATAGATAGATAGATAGATAGATGTGAACGAACTGACACATATATATATATATATATATATATATATATATATAGAGAGAGAGAGAGAGAGAGAGAGAGAGAAAGAAAGAAAGAGAGAGAGGGGGAGATGTGAACGGATTGAAATATATGTGAACGGATTGAAATAGACAGGTAGATTCAGAACAAAATAATAATAAGCTAAAACTTGAAGGAAGAATTTAACCTATCATCAGTAATAATTATCACAAATAATACATAGGTGAAACCTTGAGGAATTTAAATAAAATATTATATGAGCACAAAAGAATCTCTTAAAAAACGACATATTCACTGTATTAGTTATTCGCCGCAATGAGTCTAATTTCGATTTAAAAAATGCTAATTTAATTCAAATAGAAAGCAATTAACTAAAATGCAAGTATATAGAAAGTGCTTTAATCGTTAGATCATCCACGGGAAATCTGCGTCCAGTTTCTTAAAAAGTTTTACCTTTTTTTGGCAGATCGTCTATTATCATAATGTGGGATAATTCATGAGAAAATTGATAAAAATCATAAAAACTAAAAAGAAACTAAATAAAATTGGCCCGACTATATACCCAAACACATTTAAAAACAAAATTAATTTAGAAGTTTAAAATTGCAGCATCTCCCCCACTACGCACACGCATGTGACGTTCTATCAACACTGATCCGATAAAGTCCTAAAGAAAGAAACGCAACACACGAAAAGATTTTTTTCCAATTTAATTAATTTTTCACACACACACACACACACACACACATATATATTAGGTTGGTGCAAAAATAATGACGTAATAATGTCGTTTTTTGACGTTAAAAAATACGTCAAAAAACGACATTATTACGTCATTATTTTTGCACCAACCTAATATATATATATATATATATATATATATATATATATATATATATATATATATACAGTCTGTCAGTGGAGAAAGTTTTCTTTAAAAAAAAAAACAGCGGCTCCTACTGCTCCTATACATTTATAGAGATGGATGCCCATAATTTTCGTATACACACGCGCACACACATACATCCGTAGCGATTCAAGCTCATCTTTATTATTCCATCTGAGTATATTTTTTGTTTTTAACAAAATCTATTTCGTGGACCAAGCGTGTGAGCAACGATGAGGTCTTGGAGAGGATGCAGACAAGGATGAGACTTATGCTTAACATCAGGAAGAGGCAGTTGAAGTTTCTGGAACACATAATGAGGAAGGAAGGCCTTGAGAATCTAATACTCACAGGTCGAATCGAGGGAGAAAAAAAGATAGAAGGAAAAAGAGACAAGGAAAAAACGCATGACATACCTAGCGGACTTGAGTAGGTGGATGACAGAACGTGGGAGATAGCAGAGGGAAGGAACTTGTTGGGAGCCAGGAAGTTTTTCTCCCCGGAGTCGATCCTCCAGATCTACAAATCAACAATTCGCCCTTGCATGGAGTATTGCTGCCATATATGGTCTGGGGCCCCTTCTGTTTGCCTCGGGGTTCTTGATAGGCTCCAGAGGCGGATATGCAATGTAGTTGGCCCTGCCCTGCCCTGGCGTCTCGTCTACAGTCACTTTCTCACAGACGCGCCGTCGCCTCTCTCTGTCTGTTCTACAAATACTTTCATGGAAATTGCTCCGAGGAGCTGCATTCGCTGGTTCCCAGACGTCATGAGTTCCAGCGCCTTACGAGGCTGGCATCCCGCTCTCACCCCTTCACTGTCGAAACTCCTAAATGTAGCCGTCTCTTCTACTCTAATAGCTTCATGTCTCGCACCTCCCGCCTGTGGAACTCCCTTCCCTTTTCCTGTTTCCCTGTGAGCTATAATCTCCAGCTATTCAAGTGTAATGTCAATCGACATCTCCAGTTGCCTTGATCTATCCACTACCCTCATCCTTTCTTCTATCACTCCTATCTGATCTTGCTCTAAATCTTCTGTAACCCCTTGCGTCCTAGTGGCTTCCCGCCTTGCTCGGGGTGAAATGCTTAAAAAAAAAATCAACATCTCTATGGGTTATTTAATGCCGAAATTTACATATGAAAATTCAAACTTTATAACTAATTCAAGAAGATGATATTATTTCATGATTAAAGCTTAATTGAAGTCCTTATACCGAAAAATTCACCTTATTTATTGAATGCCCCTCGTATATATATATATATATATATATATATATATATATATATATATATATATATATATATATATATGCAAAATGTATGTAAAATAGGCCGGAAAATTTAGCGTGCCAAAGACGGATATATAAAAAGTGATCAATGCACTGTTCCGAAAATTGAACAGAACAGAGCAGGTTGATATTTTATCTCATTAAAACCTATACTACGGTTTTAGCTCATCAGACCAAACATTTTCACAAAAAAATTATATAAAAAAACCTACCGTCGAAATGCGGTTTGTACAGAAGGGTAAACTATTTTCTTCTTTGTATATATATATATATATATATATATTAGGTTGGTGCAAAAATAATGACGTAATAATGTCGTTTTTGACCTATTTTTTAACGTCAAAAAACGACATTATTACGTCATTATTTTTTAACGAACCTAATATATATATTATTATTATTATTATTATTATTATTAAATGGAATAAGTCCGAAAATTATTTTAATATATTTTCTGTTAATATGATATTTTTATAGATACAAATATTTAATTACTCTGTTATAATAAACAATGTATTTAATACTGTTTATTATAAACAGATCATTTACTGAAATATTTGTATCTATAAAAATAACGTGTAAACAATATATATGTTGAAGAGAGTGAGATAATCCTGATTTCTCAAACTGTGGAGAAAGCAACGATAATCCACTCTACCTTATTTCTCTTGAATCCATCGCAATTCACAGATAATAAAGAAAAGGAAACTGTGGAGAGTCATGATCGCCTACCGCTTGAAGTGACCTCCTGTTAAAATGGTTATCGTGTTAATCAAGTATACATTCCCGTAACCGATACTTTTTGTATTTACTCATCAGAAAATTAGACTCAATCAATATTTTAAATTCATCAATATTTTATATACAGATAGATACTTTCACTTTCTTTGAAAAATAATTTTAATAAAGACAGATATTTTGAGCTGAAAATCACGTGATATATTTACTCTATAAATAGAAGTATATGTTTTTTTTATCAACATCGGTTTGTTAATACCAAGTTTATTGCGAAAACATCCATTCACTAAATAAAATCGACTCCCGCAGTGACAACAGCAGAAGGTCAAAGCGCTCATATGAACGAGAAACAGAAATGGCAATTTGAAAATTCTCATTACATTAAGGAATTTCAAAACGGCCTTTGGCATGCGCCGAGCTCGCCGCCGGGAATTAACCGCGAACTGTGAGAGCTTAATGGCAGGTCAAAAACGCGGGAGACATGATAACTGCCCGGAAAATGGGGCTCAGAGAAAAGAGTCACACGTGACTGGATCCGTACGGATAAATAAAATATGAAGCAAAAACAAAACTACTGAAAAGGCTCTTAGAGATAACGTATTTCGGGACATATAACACGCACCGGCGTATAACACGCACCTTTAATTTAGCAAGGAATGTTTGATGGGGGGGTGCAAATAATATCAATCTGATGAGTCATCCATATTTAGTGTTATTTTAATTTCATACCATAACGTAATCATTTATAATCATATAATTTAATTTTATTCGGCTTTTATTAATGAATCAGTGAGTCAAACAGAGGTGTTTACATTTGAGGCTGGTAATACCAACCAACTATCAAGGTATAGTACGCACATTGACTTTCGAAGGACTTGTATGACGAGAAATACAATACTTGCACTGTGCGAAGGTATATTTTTATTTTAAGGAGAATTTCTATTTTTTTTTTGTTTTTTTTTTTGTTTTTTTTTACAGTAATGCTCAGCCTGTACAAGGCCCGGGAGAGTAACCATAGAAATTCCATCTGGAGTAAGAATGGTAACTTGAGATTCACCAAGACTGAAAAATTAAGAATATCTGGAACATGATAGAGAATTGGGAAAATGGTGGAATTTCCAAAAAGTGACAGTAGCGCCCATCACTATTAGAGCACTAGGAACAGTCCCGAAAATGCCTGTACAAAATAAAATTAAATTACGTTAAGAAGTAGTTCATATGGATAGGAGGGGAAGAAAACGATTAACTCTAGACTTGAACAGTTTAAGATGATCGGGGAAACATCCTCTTAGGGGTCCGTCCCATAGAGTCGCGGTTCGCTGGAAGAAGCTGTTTGAGTGGAACTTCTCGCATCAGATAACCAAAAGACAAAAAGGAAAATTTATTTTCATAAGAGAAACTTTGAGGATTTTTAATAAAATATTATGTAATAAATTTGGGTATATAATCCCGACAGAGTTATAAGTTATTGACATTTGGAAAAGCGTTCATGAAAGTATGTTTCGAAAATAATCTCCAATAATGCATTTCGCCTCTAATAGCTTCATCAGATGAATAACGAAAAGATGCGTTGTGTGTGTAGGCATTTGTGTGTGTTTAAAATAGTTAAATCTTATATTATTTTTCCCAGGATGGCGTTGCTCGAGACTAAAAAGAGAAAGAAAATGAATGACTTTAAAAAAATCGCTAAACATTTTATATTTTCCGCTTTAAGAGATCGAGTTTTGAGATGGAAAATCCTTCAGAATGGATACAAAATAGATGAGAGAATTTTTTATATCCATGCGTTCTCCAAATCGACAGTATGTAATAAGTTTGTCTATGTAATACCGAGAAGTTATAAGTTATTGACATTTGGAAAACCGTTCATGAAAATATGTTTCGAGAATAATATCCAATAATGCATTTCGCCTGTAATGGCTTTCATTTTTCGAAATATACTTTCAGGAAAGTTTTTCTAATTGTCAATAACTTATAAAATATTAAATAAACACAAAATAAACTTTTTGCAAAACAGGATACTCAAAGCATTAACCGTTCATCGTAATGAATCTGATCGTATTTTCTATTTTAAAAAAATTCTATTTTTACTAAAGGAAACAAAAAGTGATTTATTAATGTATAGAAAGTGCACGGATTTCTGAGTTTTCCGCGGAAAATTTGAGTCCAGGTTCTGACAAGATTTTGCCTTTGTTAACAAGTCTTCTGTTCTCGCAGTGTTGGTGTCATATAGGAATAAAGTGTCGCAGCCGACACTTGGATTTGAACACGGATCGCCAGAGAGTAAGCACAGTCGACCTCATCTTGAAATAATTAGATAACGTGAAGGGTAAAGGAAGAAGATAGATAGATAGATAGATAGATAGATAGATAGATAGATATGTATATGGGAATTAGCAGCGTCTAACCGAGTATCGTTCGAAGGCGTTACTATTGTTGTATCTGTGATTTACAAAGTCTCTCCTACAAACGGGCATTACAAAAGTTGGATATTGAAAAACATCGATAAAGATTAAAAAAAAAAAAAAAAGCGTTGTTAAATCGAATGAAATCTGTTGGACTGTGCGTCTAGACACGTCGGACGTCAGATATTGTTAAAATTTAAAATTTAACGTCTCTGCATCTTCAAAGTTTCACTTCCGTGTATAATTATAACCGACGTTTGCGTTTATATTTCCTCCTCCCCATATATATATATATATATATATATATATATATATATATATATATGTATGTGTGTGTGTGTGTGTGTATTAATAAAAAGAAAGAACAGTAAGATATATAATCCGGTGTTCTTATAGATATTTTTATTTTTACAAAATAGTGCTCAATGTAAATTTACAGAGCATTAATATTATAAAAATTCGCTTGAGGATGAAATAAAAGTGATGTCTTTAATTTAAGTACAAAATTAAATTAGGGGCTTTTAGCTTCCATTTTTGAAACATGGTTGGAACTGTGTAGCGAAAAACCATATTTTAAGTCTATTAACTTATAATATATATATATATATATATATATATATATAAATAAATAAATTTTCATCAATGAGAGCGTTACTTTAGTCTGATGAAATTCTTTTAGAAGACGAAACACGTTACATATAATTTTTTCCAGTTTGTCATTTAATTACCCAATATTCGTTATTAATATAATTGTTGCATTCAGTTTTTTCTATTAGCATGACGATAAAATAATAAATTGAAAACATTTCCCTACAAACCAACAAAAAATTAAAATGATAGACAATTATTATTAATAAAATCATGAAAATAACAAGACTGCGTGCGCACAAATGCTCATTTGGAACGATGCAAAAAAAATCTTGATTCGGCCATCAGAACAAATGGTATGAACATATAAAATAGCCGTTGACAATTAGAAAAAATACTTAGTAACCATAGAAATTCCATCTGGAGTAAGAATGGTAACTTGAGATTCACCAAGACTGAAAAATTAAGAAATTCTTGCTCTAGTCAATCCAGTTTTCCAAAAAAATAAGAAAGAAAAAGAAAATTTGCAGAATATCTGGAACATGACAGAGAACTGGGAAAATGGTGGAATTTCTAAAAATGACAGTAGCGCCTATCACTATTAGAGCACTAGGAACAGTCCCGAAAATGCCTGTACAAAATAAAATTAAATTAAATGAATTTAACCTATCCAATTTACCATGATTAAAACAACAACAAAAAATGCTGAAAACAGTTTTGTTTATTTGAAATCAATCCACCCCAAGCAAGGCAGTAATACCACTAAGGCACAAGGGTCTACAGGTAGAGAAAAGGATCAAGAAAATTTTAGAGAGAACCTGAAACACAATTCTAAAGAGGAAACGATGGATAATCTTCTACTCCAGTTCAAAAGACTTGGTAGGATTGGGGATACTTGTTGTCACTTGATCTCCAGTAGCAATAATAACTACAGAAAAAATGATAACGTCTCGGAACTGGAACTGAGTTCCATTTCCAATCGGATTCGTTATTTACGAGCAAATACTCTTGGCAAAGGCATGAACTCACCTCTTCTGCCTCCGGCTACGGTAATGATAATGGTGATATTAGCGATTTCCCTACAAGGAAACATTTCGCATTCATTGACCGAACAGCTGGTACTGTTTTCGGTTGAAATATATAAAAAATACTAGCTTAAATGCTGCTCAATAAGGCGGTATTTAAGCTAGCTCCTGTGGAGAACAATTGATATTTCGACTTGTTCAAGTGTTTAAGAGTCTCTAAGTCTTTGCATATTCTCAGCATTAGAAGCTCTCATGCTAGCCGTTTGTTCTGGGTTTTCATTTGCACAGGACTTTCTTTTCCTCAATGCATCCCTAGCTCTTTTGATTGCAATATCATCCTCTTGTTGGTGAAGATTTCCTTTTACGATGCATACTGCTGCCGAATGCGACAGGCAACAATAAACTACAGAAGAACTCAAAAATGGCCACCGCATTTAAGTATAGTATTAATATTTATGCTTACCTTTTAAAAGTTCAACGATAATTCTTCTGCCGACACTTAATTTAACGACAGTTTGACGTGCGTAGGTTATTACTTTCCGTACAAACAATTATTTTTATTTCATGGGTGACTTTCGCTGAATTTCGCAATTAATTTCGATTATTTTCAAATTTATTTCCAAGTTATAAAAATTGTTATCGTACCAAAAAATACGTTGCAAAAAAATCACGTAAAATAATCGCCGAAAACAATCGCAGTAAAGAAAACTTGAAAATTCAAGATTTCTTTAACATGAGCTATTGATAGTTAGAGAGTTGCGTCCCTTTAATTGAAAAAGTGTGACGTACTTACACACTGGCATTCGCATTTATTATATAGACTTCTCTTAAAATTTATAAAATCTTTCTCTTCAGGAAAATAGATTTCTCAAGTCCAGTAGCTGTTATCACTCTTTCCAGTATTGATTGCAGTTCCCTTCCTAACCTTTTACTTGAAGTACAATGGAATGTTAATATCTTTATGTCATTATTTTCTCTTTAACTTACATGTTTTATTCATTTTAGTTGTTTCTACTGTTGAACTTGGAAATCGGAAAGCCGTGTTCCAGTTCCAGTGAATGGTGGGAACGACTATCAAAAGTGAACTGTGCAAATAACTGGAACTTGTCTACGTCAAACAACTGCATATTCAGAAATCAGAATCTTAAAAAATAAAAAGAGAATTTGCTTGGATTTGGCAATTCAAACTCCAGATCTGAAAACCAGATGTATTAGGTTGGTGAAAAAATAATGACGTAATAATGTCGTTTTTTTACGTTAAAAAATACGTAAAAAAAACGACATTATTACGTCATTATTTTTGCACCAACCTAATAGTTATCTAGTCATCTAGTAAACAAAGATAAGATGTGATGGATGACGCTGTTCCAGCTGACCAGAGAATAAAACGAAGAAATGAAAAGCTAGAAAAATACCTAAACCTTACAAAAGAACTGTAAGTACTATGGCAAATTTCAAGTACCAATCAAAATTATTGTAGTATATTTCAGAATAGACTCAGTGCCCTTCAGATAAGCCAGACACAAAGTTGACCTTTGGTATCATGCTAGCTGCCGGGTGCAGATTCGCGTAATCGACCCATCTGCACCAAAGATGTCTTCGCGGGAATGAACCACATGTCATATAAATATATAAACACCCACCCAAGAGATGAGAGGGACAGTCTCGTTCAGACATCGCACATGAGTATGCCAGAGTATGAATGCCCGGGATCGCATACACATATTGGCTAATGACAATGAATGAAGTCTCTAGTTGAATAAATTGGTATTCCCAAGCGTCCACCCATCTAGGTATTAACCAGTCACGCCACTGCTTAACTTCCTTGATCAGAACCAGTGTTTCAACATGACGTGGCCGTAAGCACCAAAGAATGCTCGCCTCTCAATATACATACATATATATACACACACACACATATATATATATACATATATATATATATATACACCTAGTGAGCCAGACAAACCTACCTAGGTTTCACCTAAACGGATCGTCAGAGAAAGTACGGCTAACGAGGGAAAGGGAAACGCATATTTATAGGCGATAATTAAAATTATACCACGTGACCAAAGAACCACAAACACAAACACCTAAATATGCGTTTCTCTTTGCCTCGTTAGCCGTACTTTCCCTGACGATCCGTTTAGGTGAAACCTGGGTAGATTTGTCTGGCTCACTAGGTTTTATCTAGGTCTGCTCTACGGTTGTATTGAGCTCTGTTGTTAGTTAGTTGTTTACTCGTATCGGGTTTTTTTCTTTGGGCTTCAGACCCGCATCTGTGCGATTTTTTTCGGCAGTAGTTCATGTTTGTAGCTCTTTCTTTTTTTTAAACCTTTTTTTCCCTCGAGATTGATTTGATTATTGGCAAATCAAAAATTCGAGGGTTTTTCGAAACGAGTCTAGTTATCTATATTTGTATCTATATATATATATATATATATATATATATATATATATATATATATATATATATATGTATGTATGTATGTATATATTGAAAGGGATTCAGTCTGACAATTATTTAATATATTTTCTGTGTATACGTTATTTTACTGATACAACTTATTTAAGTAAATGCAATGTTTTTAATTAAATACTATTAATTACATTTACTGGCCTGAATGATTGAAAAATTTCGTAGAAAATATGTGTTCTCCGACGGGAGTCGAACATGTATTCCTATACGGAAACCGTCATTTGGCCTGACGTGCTGTACCATTCAGCTACAGAGAAACGTCTGATTAGCAAAGTCCGAATTGCTGTTTCTAAACACACAATCTTCGACGCTTTTTCTCGATTGATTATATTTGCACACGAAACGTATCTTAATGTAAACATATAATTAAATGGATTAAGTCAGACAATTAATAATGTAATTAATATTGTTTTATTAAAAACAGGGCATTTACTTAAATAAATTGTATCTATAAACGTAACGTGGAGTAATAGATAGCGGCTTGGATTGAGGAATCGGAGAGCCGAATTTGAATTCCAGGGGAATCCATCACATTCACTTACGTGCTAATACCCTTGAGAAACGTATGAAGCCTCTTCTTCTCCCTCCAGCTATGTGTAAATAGCAGGACAGACCGTGTTCTATAGCCCTGGATGGCAACCGGTCTAGTCAACACTGAATTCAAAACCTGTGGAGGGTCGTTTGGGGACCTTGTGGCACGTAGTGAACCAGATCTCTGTATTCGGCCCTTCAAAAAGTGTGGATGGTCCTGCACGAAACCTTCACCACTATAATCAAATCTCATGTGCTGGTGTCGGGCTGTCGGTTCCTAGGAACTGATCTGCTTGACCCTCATACGTCGAATTCGGTGGAAGAGTCGAATATATATATATATATATATATATATATATATATATATATATATATGCATTGTGGACAAATCTATCAGCACTAAATGGTGGCAATCTCTTTCCCGCTATTTCAAGTCCTCCTTTAAACCTAAAGTAGTCTTTCGACATCCAGTGCTAATATCTACGTCCACATTGCTTATATGTATATACCTGATGTTCAGCATTTTTCTCTTAGAAATACAGGATGCCTATATTTTATCCTATATATCTGTGTGCGTGTGTATGTTTGTGTGTGTGAGGGAAAGAGAGAGCAAGAGAGTAAAGTTGGATATTAATCCGACGGAACAGTAAATATATAGGACAAATGAAAAACTTCTAGCTGTACCTTGTTCCACCGGGCTTAAGGTGAAAAGATAAATTATATGAGACTTGTCGCTGAAATGCTGAAGCAACACAAAGGCATTGCGAGACGTGCTAAACTCAATAACTATTTTATTATCAACACTATTAATATTGTTACAAACAGACGTCACGTCGATGAACTGACCTCACCAGAAAACGTATCTTTTCGCAGGAACAAAATCTCCATTTCATTTACACCACAGTACCATGATCTACAAATGCCTTACGATTAATATACAAACTGGTTATGTCAATCTTTCCGCCGTTCTTACTAAATCAGTAAGTCCAGGCTGTGACGATTAACTACATTCGGCAGCAAGACATATGATCGGACATTGGCGGTTTTGAGGACTGTGCTGTTGTTCCAAGGTCCACCCTGACCCGAGGTGGTAGCACCTGTTAGGATCCCGGCTATGAGCAAATAGTGAGCCCCCAAACAAAAACAAAATACTATAAAAGTATAAAAATACATCTCATAGTAAAATTTCCATCAATACATATTTATAGTAAAAATTACCAACAATACATGTTTATAGTAAAAAAAAAAAACAATACATGTTTATAGTAAAAATAACTAACAATACATATTAATAGTAAAAATTACCAACAATGCATATTTATAATAAAAATTACCAACAATGCACATTTATAGTAAAAATTACCAACAATACATATTAATAGTAAAAATAACCAACAATACATATTTATAGTAAAAATTACCAGCAATACATATTAATAGTAAAAATTACCAACAATACATATTAATAGTAAAAATAACCAATAATACATATTTATAGTAAAAATTACCAACAATGCATATTTATAGTAAAAATTACCAACAATGCATATTTATAGTAAAAATTACCAACAATACATATTAATAGTAAAAATAACCAACAATACATATTTATAGTAAAAATTACCAGCAATACATATTAATAGTAAAAATTACCAACAATACATATTAATAGTAAAAATAACCAATAATACATATTTATAGTAAAAATTACCAACAATGCATATTTATAGTAAAAATTACCAACAATGCATATTTATAGTAAAAATTACCAACAATACATATTAATAGTAAAAATAACCAACAATACATATTTATAGTAAAAATTACCAACAATACATATTAATAGTAAAAATAACCAACAATACATATTTATAGTAAAAATTACCAACAATACATATTAATAGTAAAAATAACCAACAATACATATTTATAGTAAAAATTACCAACAATATATATTATAGCATAATTGCTAACAATACAATTTATATCAAAATGAACAACAATACATTTTATTTGTAGTTGAAGGCATACAATTGCATTCAAAATATTAAGATTTCGTCATTAAATAACCCATACAGGTTAATATGCCACTAAACAAAATCAACTAAATTAGTACAGAAACAATGAAGGTGCATAAACTTTGAAAATAAAGATTATATATATATATATATATATATATATATATATATATATCCGATCCGAGCTAGAGGCAACCGGATGTCTAGACACACTGATGAGCTGTGAAATAGCGAAACAGTCTGTCTGTGGATGACGTTATATATATATATATATATATATATATATATATATATATATATATATATATATATATAAAACTGAGCTAAAATTAGTTAAATCTAATTTCAGAAATTATGCAGTTAAAGTTAAATATGAAGAATTCATCTACTTAACGTGAATCCCGTTTCGTCTCGCTAATATAAATGTTGTTTTATCTATATAAACCCCTTTACCGATGATGTCTAATAACACATTTGTCCTTGAGTAGCAACTGTTATTTCCTATTTGCTTACGCCTAGAAAGTATGAAAAATGAGTATATATTTCCTTCAAACTTTGCTTTTGTGAACAGCATAAAATGTTACCTATTGCCATTGGGAAAACTAGCAAATTCTGGTTCATGCAAAGTAGGAACAAAAAGACATATAATTCAAAAGTAGCATTTATTTATTCTAGGATTACACAAGAGAGACCACAAAAATTTAGAAGTGAGTAGTTTTTCACGATTTTCGCTTATACTGTAAATTACTTTCACGAATCGAACCCCATCATGTTTTCGTTATACGTAGCTAGAACATTCTAGAAATTCTTGAAACTTTTAGAAACTTCTTGAATGTTATAGAAAGTTCTGTAAAATTCTCCTTCAGCAACTCAGCGCTGAATCTGCCTGGAATGTATTGGAAAATAGGTTAGTTTCAAAACATCGATGTCTAAATCACAAAAGCAAAGTTTTAAGAGAATAAAAGCCATTTCCTTTGCTTTCTAGACAGAAGCAATTAGGAAATGATACTTATTGATCAAAGACTAAAACAGTCAAAAAATTTTTACATGATGTAATCAACGAAACAAGTCAAATAATTTTTTTTCAAATTGTCTTATACATTTACCATAACTCCTTCGCTTTATTAAGTACATGAAAATGAAACCTTTTTTTTTATCTGTGTAGATTTTGATAATTAGAATAAACTATGGTATACTGTCCGATGCGCATTGAAAGCCTGACCAAAATATTCTTTCACGAAATTTGTTCATTTGGTCAGATTTTTGGAAGTTTTTTGAGCCGAGAATTTTTTAAAACCTACTAGTTTATTGAAAAAGTAATTTTATGAATAAAATAAAATAAACATGATCATATTTGAGTTTAAGTAATTCTGGGTATAAAATTTGAACAGCAGGAGAGAAGTTGTCGTGATTCGTTTTGAAAATATTGTACTGAGAAATGGACGAATACAAATCGAATGAAGAATGAAGTGATGGATGTCACTATGATGGTCAGGGGGTTACTGGGTACGAAACAAATATGAGATTGGGAAAATAAATAAATAAAGAAAGAAAGAAATCGTAATAGATGTGATCTGAAGTAATTTTGAAAGAAAGAAAGAAAGAAAGAAAGAAAGAAAGAAAGAAAGAAAGAAAGAAAGAAAGAACAAACGAAAAAAAAAAGAAATTGTCATGGATATGATTTAAAAGAAAGAAAGAAAGAAGAACGAAAAAAGAACGAAAAAAAGAAATTGTCACGGATATGAATTAAAAGAAAGAAAGAAAGAAAGAAAGAAAGCATGTCAAATAATTATGAAAAATCGTTAATTAAAAAAGAAAAGAATGGAGAAAGAAAGAAAGAAAGAAAGAAAGATCATTAATTAAAAAAGAAAGGGATGGAGAAAGAAAGAACAATCAAATAAGAAAGAAAGAAAGAAAGAAAGAAAGAAAGAAAGTTGACAGTAAAGTCCGCAACCGTTATGTCAGATTGCAGCGGACGGATTGCAATCACTTGGAATGGCGTCCGTTCCCAATCTGACAATGGCTGGGGGTGTCACATCACTCATCTTGTATTTCCGGACTATCATTATGCCTTCCAATCCGTCAAGCCACTGGAATTATCGGTTTGAGACATAACTTGGTATTTGTTGATTAAATGATTAGACACCAACTCCCCACCTCCTCTTCTGTCTCTCACACTTTCTGCTTAAGTACCACTTCCTCTTCCTCCGTGCTTTCTGTCACTTGCCCGCCCGCATCGTTCTGCTCTTCACCGGCACCCGTACCGCCGGTCTTTTTCCCGCCTTTCACTTCCCGCCAGCCGCCATTTTTCAACCATCGGCTATCACTTGCATTTCTTTCTTTTCTTTTCTTTTTTTTTTTTTCATTTTTTTTTTCTCTCACTAAAGGCCGTTACAATTTCTTCTCATTTCAATGCGCGCCTTGTAAAACATTATTACTCACCGCAATTACATATTTCTCTGATTGAAGCAATTATCGTGCAGTGTTCTTTCAATTTGATAAAGTGATTTTTCAATTTCGGTTCCTTTGACGTTCGGATTTGTCATACCGCATGACAGATGAGAGGAAATGTTTCCAGAAAGGTAAAAGCGAATAATCCTTGTGAAGATTGTCGGACGGTCTTTGTGGCATGATTACGAGTCTTTAATTTGAATGCTAGTGTCACCATTCGCAATATGGCCACTTCGAAGTCACTGCCTATCAACCAGAACAGCAACGAAGACACCATGGTTGAAAAGTACGAGTACTATTTTTATTATACTTGGGTAAAGGAATTACCATTACTGAGATCGGGAATTAGCAGCTTTAGTTATCGATCTGTTCAGACTAATTTCCTCGTCCTGGTTGTTATAGAAAAAAAAAGTTTACGCCGCATTCTTCATGTCTGCCGTATTTCGTAATCCTTCTAAGACTTTCGACAAAAACCCTTTATTCGGTCCATGAACGTGGATTTGTTTCTTTCGCTGCCCTAAGCTAGGAGAGACAACTGGTATCAGTTAATTCTTCCCAGTTTATTCATCTTTGTGAAGTCGCTTTTGCAATTCTTTTGCTAAGCATCCACAGCCGGACTGAATGATCGAACTCACAACGTCCAGGTATTAGGTTGGTGCAAAAATAATGACGTAATAATGTCGTTTTTTGACGTTAAAAAATACGTCAAAAAACGACATTATTACGTCATTATTTTTGCACCAACCTAATATATTTACCCTGCCGCCCGACTAAGGCTGGATGTGACGCAAGGTCGTTTTAAGGTGGGGAGCGTCATGCATATATACTTATGCATATGAGACAAAGACAAAAATTGCTTTTTTTTTTAATTTTTTGCCCAGCCCCCGTGACCAGCGCCAAGCTGGCATCGGTATTACACAGATCCAGTGGAATGAGGGAGATGCTGCCGTAGGGTTGGAAACCACGGGGCTGAACAAGTTTTCCCATCTAAGATGAGGATAATCTTAGTTCCAATTACAGCACAGGGGGTGCCATTAAGCACGCCTCAGTAAACCGTAATTGAGTAATGTTTAACTATTCTGACAGCTAACCGTATTGTGCCACATCTAAGCTACGCTTGGAAAATCATTATATTTAGTTTGTGCACCTCGAGGCGGTGTAATGGTTTGCATGCTTGACTCGCGAGAATAATTATGACTGAGTAGTGAGTGCGATCCTCACTAGGTGCCCCCTACCTTTGGCTCTTTTATACGTTCGATCATACTTCAAATACATGTAACAAATAACATACACTTTCTTAAAGCTAACGGCCACAAATCACGTTGTAACAACGGTTCCTGTACGATGACGGAAGTTAAGTAAGGTCTAGCCTGATCAGTACTTAAAATGACGATCGCTTAGGAAGGCTCTTGTAAGCTTGGATGTGCGGGTGGTGTAATGGATAATGACTCGGAATCAGAGCTGAGTTCCAATTCCATTTGGGATCGTTACATTCACTTACGCGCAAATGCCCTTGGGAAACGTATGAATCCACTTCTTCACTCTCCAACTATGGGCTACTTAATAAGACTTTTATCACTAAAACATTATTATTTCACACCGCCCCCAATTGTTACAATCTAAAAATATCTCCTGGCTTTAAATAACCTACAAAGAGTTGATGATCCATAGAAAATGAATCAATCAAAACTTTCTTAAATTCGGCACATACATTTTAAATAACTTTATCTGCGTTGTTGAAAAGTGCATTTTCAGAAGTCCCCCTCCCCCGAATTAATTGAACTATATTTTCTAAAAACTTGTTTATATTCAATATATATAAATATGTTTTTGATTCATATCTACAGATAACTTGATGTCTCTAACTTTGACGTCTTGAGAAAGGCCAAACCAACATCATGAAAGTCACTATCAATAAACATCGCCTTTTATTCTGCATCAAACGTGACAGACTTCCGTAAGATATGAACTCGCAATAAATTGTTGTTCACTCTGACGTCAGATTACTTTTGACTTCTTAAAGAATCGGCAAAGAAAGAAGGCTTATCAAATCCGGATCGGATAGGATCGGAAAGGATCGGATCGGATCGGCTGGGCTAGGATCGGTTTCGGATCGGTTCGGATCGGATCCGCTCTAACGATTAACCGTAACTTGTGTTGACAGAGGACCATTAAGAAAGTAGAGCAATTCAGTCAGCAAAAGCTCAATTCTGAACATTAATTTGAAGGATCGTATCTATAATTTCGCAACCGTTGAGAAATCTCAATCCAACAGCTTCGAAGCCATCATCACTAAAACCGCTTTCGATGGACAGGCCATGTATTCCGCATGAGCAACGACGGAAATCCGCGCCAAATCCTTTAGAGTTAACGAAGCACAAAGACCCTGCAGCTGCCCTTTACATTGCTATAAGGTCAACTAAAACAAACTATGAGAAAAGGGGCGATATCACTCTGAAAAACTTACAACAAATCATCCTCGTGTGGCGTCAAACTATTTGACTGTTCGAAACCTTTTTGAACAAAAACGATGGAGAAATGTAAAGAAGAAGCAGAGGAAGGACGAAAGATTCGACAAATACAGTTAGAATTCGCTCAAACGATCCGCATGACGAATCTTCCATGCAAGGATCGCTCTTGCCAGCCACCAAAGACATGAACATTGGAACTGTGAAGGGACGAGTAAATCACGCAAATTAAACTGCCGTATATATTCGTGTATAGAATGACCCCTAATTTTTTGTGTGTGAAAAACCTCAGTGTTTCATATATCTCGTGGCTAATGCGAAACCAGCTTTTTTTCAAATACTGCATCATTCCTGAATATATTTGACAGTAAATAAATGGACTAAACTATAGGAGACAGGCTAAAGGTACTTACATATACCATTATTGTTTGGGCACCTCGAGGTGGTGTAATGGTTAACAAGCTTGTCTCGCTAGAACAATTATGACTGAGTAGTGAGTACGATCCTCAATGGGTGCCCCATACTTTCGGCCTTGTGCCACATCTAAGATACACTTGGAAAATAACTATATTCATTTTGGGCACCTCGAGGTGGTGTAATGGTTAACAAGCTTGTCTCGCTAGAACAATTATGACTGAGTAGTGAATGCGATCCTCACTGTGTGCGCCACACTTTCGGCCTTATGCCATATCTGAGCCACGCTTAGAAAACCATTGGGCATCTTGACGTGGTGTAATGGTAGCAAGCTTGTCTCACTAGAACAATTACAAGTGAATAGTGAGTTCGATCCTTACTGGTTGCCCCCTACTTTCGGCCTTGTGCCACATCAAAGCTACGCTTGGAAATTCACTATACCATTATTGTTAGCCAAAGGTACCGTGATAATGTAAGCTTACCAGGGAGGTTACGATTACCCAAAAATGCATGAATTTTAACCTCTCCAAAACAATATATCTGTGTATAATTCAATCGATCGATGAAAATGGATGATTTTTAAACTCTTGAAAAATATAACATGTATGTAGTACGACCTCCTACATTTTTTTTTTTTTGCGTACAAAACAGATCGTAAAAACTCGAACTATACTCGAGTATATGCGATAAATTTAGAATACACACACACACACAAGACAAGTAGGTAACAGGAAGTGATATAAATGCCCGACCCGCAATGGTAGGTGAATCCCTCACAATAATCGCAAGAAAATCGAACGTTTGACGCAAAACCGACGTTAATTTAACGGAGTCTAGAAATGAACAAACTATGTTTTAGATAAGGAAAATTTAATTTAATTTGATGTCGTATTTTTATCAGAGGTTAGTTACTAACCGTACACTATTTTATTTTCTTTAATTCCACCCCAAGTCAGGTCACTGAGAATGAAAGAACCTGAGAAAACATTACTGAGGAGAAAGAACGGAATTTTAAAAAGACAGGTGACGATCGACGCTACATTTAAATGTTTGAAGATCGTATTTGACAGGAAAGCAATAAACTCGAAGTGAGTTTCACAAGTGAGAAGTGTAAAAGAAGAAACTGTTAGCATAGAACTTACGGTTACATCGAGCGATTTCAACAATAAAATGATGAGACCGAAACGCCAATCTAGTACTGTACTTAAATTGATAAAATATAGGTACCAAAGAGAGAAGCTCATCGGAACAATTGCCACGAAAGTATAAGTAGAAAAGTCACGGGAAGCTACGATACGACGATGGGAATATGATTGAAGCCGAGGATGTTCTAAATATGTTTAGATGGAGCCACGGATTTTACTAGATGATTCTTTGAATGATTAATGTATAAGTAACATTATCTAAAGAACAGTGTCACACAAATAATGACAATAGCATTGCCATATTGTGACACTATAAAGAGTCACTGGTGGTGGTTGAAAGGAAAATGTTACCATCGTGTCACTCGTGGTGTGAAATTAGGATTAAAAGGGTACATGCGAAAACCCCGTATAGAATTGGAGCATTGGACAGGTTAAAGAAAACTTTAAACAATAAAACGTTAAAGTAAGAAACAGGAATTGAAATATGAAACGAAGAAAAAAAATTTTTTCCTGATAAACTAATCGGCGAATCAGTTATGTTATGAATACGAAAGTCGGAATGTAAAACAGTAGAAAAATTCTTTTACCGATTTGAAATAATTTTGTTTTGAAATAAAAAAAAACGGTCCATTGTCGCAAACAATATTTAGATCGTATTGGAAATGTAAACAAAGAAAAATTCTTGCAGGTGACTATCTTGTTAATTGAATGTCGTTCAAAGCCGGGAAGAGAATGTTGATAAAGCAACAAAATGTAATCAAAAGAGATTGCCGAATGGAATGTCGAGTCCAGAATATGGTTTGGAGAAATGTAAATAATTTGGTGTGTGTTTTAAAAATTGACAAAAAATTGTTTGAGATCAAGATTTGGTACATCGAGAAAAAGTTGTGGTTTGAAATAAAAATTTGTTGGCGAAAAAAATTATTGTTAGGAAAAGAAAGGAATTTTTTTTTTAAATAGAGAGAATTGTTTGTCGATGCGAAATAAATTTTTAAACACAAAAATTTATTAACGTAAACAATAATTATGGGGTAATAGGAATGTAAGAACAAAGTTTATTGTTTTGAGATACCATCCGCTTTGATTTAGAGTCTATGTCATGACTCCAGGGTTGGAGAAAATAGTTAATTGGTGAATACGTAATGAGTTTGGAGGGGTAGTAAGAGTAAGACGAGAAGCATATAAACCGAACAATCAGTTGAAGCCGGTAGTAGGAGCCGCCGTTGGAGAAGGCTGAGACGAATCAGAAGCAGCGAAGAAGCTGTTGAATTCACGTGACCTGCCGTCAAAGTCCCGCCAACCTAACATCTCGTGTGACTGTTTAACCCACTCCAAGTTTTAGAATCAACAGATACAGTGTCACGATAGAGAGGCGAAAGGGATGGATTAATTTTGTTGTATCGACGATTATATAGACCAATTGGAAATTAACCGAGCGGCCTTTGTATTTATGATGGTTGTGTTTTCACCGGCGGGAGAATTCTTGTCCTTTTTTTCATAGCACGGTTCCTCCAGCTCGATCCAGCGCTTAAGTGCAGTTTGAAATTCGATCTTCATTGCACTGTGATCACAGAACACAACGTGGGCAGAGCAGATGAAGGAACGAAGCGATCAATAAAGAACCATCTGTTGACCGGCGCCAGTACTGACCAGCGTGGGAAAGAGCGTGGATCAACCCGGGCCGGCCGTGTTATAACGTAGCTTTTATTCAACAACATTTACCCTTAGCGTTCTCTTTAAAAGATTATAATTTCAATATAGTTACAAGGTAATCTATTAAAATGCGTGTGTTAACCTTTCTTGTCAGTCGGTCATTACACTTGCATCCTTCGATTAAGTGTCTAATCATTAAGCTGTATGCACCCGTCCGAAGTTTAATAAAAAAAGAAGCTGAAATGTGGACTGAAATCCATAACAAGGATTTAAATTTCCGTGAGATATAATACTAACATACTTTAATAATTATATATACGTGGGATGTCCGAAAAATACGTTAAAAAATTCAGGATTGATGCAGTTTTCCTAAAAGCACATAAATTACATTCTTCGACGAACGTGGCGTCAAGCGGTTGAACCTAAGCTTACGCATTTGCAACAAGAGCGTCATCTGTATGGATCCTCATCCCGAATAAATGTCGTTTGAGGCGTCCAGGTAGATGATTATCTAAAGGGGCCAAGTCACGACTATACGGTGACCGAACAGATAACACGAAGAAGCTAACAAGTATGGACTTATATGGTGACCAACCATGATAATCTAAAAGTGCCAAGTCAGACATTTTTCAAGGAGCGTAAGAGAATAAAAAGAGCCGAACTGGAATGCGGCTCTACGATTAAGAATTCCGAGCCGATATCTACTACACCAACAGCAAAACCAAGCTTACCTTGTATCCCGATGCGGTCACCCATCAAGTTACTGACCCGCCTCGACGTTGCTTAACTTAGGTGGCCATACGCGAGCTGGTGTTTCTACGTGATGTGGCCGAAAGCACATTCCCGTGAGATAATGATATAATACTTACATAATTTAATAATTATATATACGAGGGATATCCGAAAAATACGTTGCAAATATTTACTAATCCAACATATTACAATAAAGATAAAAAAAAACTTAGTGAATATACTACCTGCAGTATTGATGCAGTCAGCGTCGGGATTGATGCAGTCACCATCGGGATTGATGCAGTCAGCGTCGGGATTGATGCAGTCACCATCGGGATTGATGCAGTCAGCGTCAGGATTGATGCAGTCACCATCGGGATTGATGCAGTCACCGTCGGGATTGATGCAGTCACCGCCTGGATTGATGCAGTCAGCGTCGGGATTGATGCAGTCAGCGTCGGGATTGATGCAGTCACCATCGGGATTGATGCAGTCAGCGTCAGGATTGATTCAGTCACCATCGGGATTGATGCAGTCACCGTCGGGATTGATGCAGTCACCGCCTGGATTGATGCAGTCAGCGTCGGGATTGATGCAGTCAGCGTCTGGATTGATGCAGTCACCGTCGGGATTGATGCAGTCACCGTCGGGATTGAGACATTTGTCCCAAAGCGCATAGATGGGATCCTTCGAAGAACGTGACGTCAAGTTGTTGGAGTTATCCTTGCATTTCTGCAACAACAGCGTCCGCCTTTCGAGTAAATATCATTCCAGGCGATAATGTGAAGGTGTCAAGTCAAGACTATAGGATGAGCAAACCGATGATACCCTGAAGGAGCCAAGTTAGAAATATACGCTTACCAAACAGGTAATACTAAAACAGCTGTCAAGTCTGGACTATGCGATGACCAATCAGATGAAACGACGAATATACCAAGTATGGGATATAAGGTGACTAAGCAAATAATATGAAGTAAGTGTCATGTCTAGACTATGCGGCGACTAAAGATATGACACTATTAAGCGGACAAATCGTGACTATGCGAAGACAGATGGCACTCTGAAGATGCCAACTCAGAACTATGATGTGATCAAAACTTTCATAGAAGCTTTCGTAGAGGCTTTAATAAAGCTTTCATAGAAGTCTCATAAAAGCTTCCGTAGATGCTTTTGTAGAGACTTTAATAGAAGCTTTCATAGAAGTCTCTTAAAAGCTTTCGTGGAGGCCTTAATAGAAGCTTTCATAGAAGTCTCTTAAAAGCTTTCGTAGAGGCCTTAATAGATGCTTTCATAAAAGTCTCATAAAAGCTTTCGTAGAAGCTTTCACACAAGCTTTATTAGAAATGCTTTCATAGAAGCTTTTATTAGGTTGGCGCAAAAATAATGACGTAATAATGTCGTTTTTTGACGTTTTTTTAACGTCAAAAAACGACATTATTACGCCATTATTTTTGCACCAACCTAATATAAAAGCTCTCATAGGAACTTTCGTAGAAGCTTTCATAGAAGTTTTCTTAAAAACTTTATTAGATTTCATGGAAGCTGTCGTGTCTCTAACACTAAACCAGATGTTGACTACTCAGCGACCCAAGACAAAATGCGAAAACACGTCTCTGCGCATAATGGCTCGATGCATGTTTTCGGTATTAAATGAAAAAATGAACTTTATATATTGGCCAGTAGAAATAACTTCTGCTAAAAGACCCAGACTGTGATTTGGAGCATATACGACGGATATAAATTCCTTGATTCAACGCCGAAAAGGGCAGACAGAGAAAAAGAGACCAGGCTGTGATTTCCACACGCAGATGTTGGTCAAGAACGCCACAGGCAGACTGAACGCGATACTTTTCAACTTTCATCCTTCGCCGCCGCCGTCTTCGCAAAGCATCAGCCGACAGCCATGACTAAAATACTTTCTCTTTCTTTCTTCCTCTCCCACTCTGTCACCTTTTACAACAGCAACGAGTAGTATGCTGGCTTTGTATATGTGTTAATATATTATACATTTATTTACCCAAAACACGATGTATTGCTTTTCCTTGAATTTACGTTTGCTGAGGCGAAGAAGTTAATCTCTTCTTCGTAGTAACAACAAGAGCGAAAAGGTTACCCATTTTTTGTTTCCGTAATAATGCTTTCATATAAGTTTTTAAAGAACTTTTCATAAAGACTGTCATAGAAGTTTTCGTAAAAGCTTTGATAGAAGAATTCAGAGAGGCTTCTATGGAAACTTTCGTAGAATCTTTCATAGAGGCTTTCGTAGAATCTTTATGGAAGTTTTCCTAACAGATTAAACAGAAGTTTTTATAAAGGATTTCATTGATACTTCCATAGAAGTTTTCGCAGAGGATTTCGTAGGTGTTTTTATAGCGGATTTCATATAAGCTTTCATAGTGGTTTTCCTAGAAGTTTTCATTGAGTCTTTCATAGAAGCTTTTATAGAAACTTTCGTAGAATCTTCTATAGAAACTTTTATAGAAGCTTTTATAGAGGCTTTTATAGAGTCTTTCGTAGAAATTGTTATAGAAACTTTCATAGAGGCTTTCGTAGAAGCTTTTATAGAGGACATTCTATAATAAACAGATTTTGTCACGTTTTCTTTTTTTTTTTTAGTATATCATATCACATTCCCTCATCCCAAATATATATATATATATATATATATATATATATATATATATATATATATATATATATATATTCTTAAATGCCTCTAATTGATACCAGAAGCCATTGCTTTATATCAACAGCTTCCCATACTTAATACTACTCGTTTTCACTTTCGCGTGGTCATGTGTGACATCACGAGCTGCGGTGCGATTTTCGCTTCTGCGTCTCGCATGCACGAGTTTTTCTTTCTTTGGAAATCATTATTGTTTTGTCCGTGTATTGCTTAATATATTGTACAGTAATTGTCATTTTTGATAATGGCTTATTTAAGCCGAAAGGTTAGATAGGGTCAAAAAACATGTATCAATATTGTGATTTTCTTTCATCTTTCAATGATAATGTTATCAAGTTTATCAGACAATATGAAAGAAATTTACTTAAAATAAATAGACAAAACTTGTCTATATTATTTAATGAAAGATGCATCAATGAAAAAATGCTGCCTAAATACACACACACACGTACACACACACACACAGACACACACACACACACACACACACATATATATATATATATATATATATATATATATAATATGACAAATTAAGAAAAAGGTTTTGTGGAGCGTTTCATTCGTTAGGATTTCATCGGACTGGACTTTGTTCATGTTACCAAGTCTACACATACGAATGAAACGACAGACGTTGTTAGTTTCAAACGTCTCTAGTTTCGTGCGCATATGCGCATGTGTAGACGCGACAACATCAACAAAGTCCAGTCCGATGAAATCCTAACAAAATCATATATCGTTATATCATATTCAATATATATATATATATATATATATATATATATATATATATAGCTAAAAAAAATGCTTTTGTTATAGTAATTGTAATATCAGCCGTTTCCTAATAAGAAAACATTCGGCATTCATTGACCGAGAAGCCAGTGCCATTATTGATTGAAATCGCTAAAATCTTTCTCTTAAAAAAAATTATCAGGAAAATAGGCTTCTCAAATACAGTGGCTATTATCGCTCTTTACAGTATTGATGGAGGTTTCCTTCCTAACATTTTATCCGAAGTAGTGTGGAATTTCAGCATCTTGATAATGTCATTATTTTCTCTTTCAGCTTCATGGGGAAAAATCCAATATAACTTTAATAAACTTCATTAAAACTGCTAAAAACGATAGCTCACTATTTTTACGAAAGCGAGTCTATTCTCACGTCAATATTGAAGTCATCACTGAATTTGTTTTTTGCTTATTTTTGTTTTTTAGTTTGTTTTCTGGAAGCTTCTTTTACAATTTCTTTATCGCCATGTTAAGGAAATTGCTTTATATATTACAATAGTTTTAGACAGAGAGAGGTTCAGAGAAAGACAGATAATTAGATTGTATGTACATGTGTGTAGGTGTGTGCGATCTTATCTTTTGTTGGCAAACCGTCCTAGTTTATCAGTACCGTAAGACCAGTGAACAAGCTGTAGTCACGCGGTTCCCAAAACCCTTTTTTTTTTTATTTAGCACTTTAAGTTGATATAATACGTCATCCATAAGGTGGCTGAGGGTTGTTGAGCCTGAAGCTCCGGGCATCACAAGCACATTTCACTGAAAGATTCAGCAAAAAAAATTAAAAGCAAAAGATTGCTGTATGAACGCAAAATGGGCACACATTGTAACTTAGAAGCATTGGGATGACAATAAGAAATCTGATGGTCAAATCAGCACCAAAATGGCGTACATTCTGTCGTTAACTGGAACACGGAATGGCTTGCTAACTTTAACGCCTCCAACAGAGAAACTTTCTCTATTAATTGTCTGAGAGAGCCTTTACTGCCTTCCATCAGCATGGCTGATGCTAACCTCTAGAAGAGTGACATATCGCGCCTTCTCGGGCTAACTTTTTACGGTGACATGAAGTCATAAAATTATGCTGAATCATTTGCTAGTTTAGTTGCTAGGAAAGTTGGTTTTCTCAAGTTTTCTCGCCTGAATATATCTTACATGTTTATAGGTCTACCATTCGTCCACACTTAGAAAATAATGTTGCCACATGTGGTCTAGTTCTCCTGCTATATACAGGGTGCCATGGATGAATTGTCGTCTAAATTACGGAAAAAACAAAAATTATACTGACATCTTCTTTTCACGGATATATTTACTAAAATTACACAAAAATATCTTGAAATACTAAAGAGTAAATTTATTCAATAAAATCGCCTTTGTCTTCTACCACAGCATCCAGATGACTTCGGAATCTTCTCCAACTCTTCTGGACGGTCTCCTTATTTAAGTTGGTGAATGCTGCCTTCAGCTCATCTTTATTGTTGCAAGAAGTTTTGTTGGTAACACGCTCAATTGCGCCCCACACATAATAACCAAGGGGATTGCAGTCTAGGTGGCCAAATGTAAGGGGTGATGTAGTCACAGAAATTGTCTGACAGCCATCACTAGATTTTCGTGCTTGTGTGGCATTGTGCAGAGTCCTGTTGCCAGACATAGGTTCTTCCAGCAGCCACCGTGTTGAATCTGAGGCTCTGTAGATAGATGAATGGAGGCATAACGTCGCCATTGAAGGTGATCACTACAACCACCTTCGTAAACACCATTAGACTCATCCAACTCTTTCCGAATCCTCTGCACTGTCTTCAGATTGACACCCAGACACTCTGAAATATTCGTATTAGACCTTCCGGTGCGAATGCCAAGCAGTACAGCATACCGTTTCCAACTTTCTGTTGGAATGAATTGCGTCATGGTGCACTTTTTCTCATAAACGGTGCTCAACTGACACTACTATCCTGTGCAGTCGACAAAATCAAGAACAAAAAACGCGCATGCGCGAAATTAAAAATATAAAATGATGACAATTTACCCATCGCACCCCGTATTTAGAGATCCTTGATAAAATCTAAAGAATCTTCAATATCAATGGTCCTGACCTGGTATCTCGGCTTCAGTCACTTTCCAACTGCTGTATTGTAGCTTCTTATGTGTTTTCTATAAATAATTTCATAGTAATTGTTCTCATGACCTTTCTTCTATTGTGGGTGGAGGGGTTACTACTAGCATTATTTTGTTTAGTTTCTTGCATATAAATTGTATTCATTGTAAATATTCATTGGGATTTCATTGTTAAATGTTGTTATTTTATCTCCCCAGGCGAATTGTACATATGAGTACTAGTTAAGACAACATAGAGACACTGAGGTATTATGGTGACTGTAGTAAGTATGTTAAAAATGTGTTGTTTTGGTATAAGGAATACCGTGGTATGTTTGGGTCAGTAATTGTTGCTAGCTAAGCCTTTCTCAATCTCCTCTCTTTTGGCCTTGTGCCAAATTTTTGTATTAAAGAAAATAAATATTACTTTCTTCTAAGGTACCTAGATTTTATGAATTTAAGCGCAATACTAGATTGGTAGTTAGGTTTTATCATTTTACAGTTGACATAGCTACATGTAACCGCAAATTCTATGTTGGCAGTTTCTTTTCTCACACTTCTCGCTTGTGTAACTCTCTTCCGGTTTTTTGCTTTCCACTCAAGTTTGAACTACCAAGAACGAATTGGCTAGAAAGAAGGCAATACACAAACCAATTCTTGAACATCAAAAATAACAATTAAAATTGTATTATTAAATCTAGATGCAAGACAGGCAAAATTTGAATAAAAATGCAGTACTGCATTGGAACAAAAGTTCGTAGAGTATTCCAATAGGCGACGTTTGAGCACATGATTTTTGGCACACACACACACACACAATTTGCAACATATATAAATGTAGGTAGAAAAAAGTAAATGTTGATATGATAACGAGAGTCACAAAACGCTTTATGTATATATGTATATACTTAAAGGAGACTTTTTAACGCGTTTTTCCATATGATACATGTGGATTGTATGAGTTTTTTTTTAATAAATCTAGAAATGAGATGTTTTGTCGGATTTTCTAAAAAATATTTGCCGTTTATGTAAATGGTGCCATAGCTGAGATAAACTTTATATTTTAAATGCAATGTCTATCGTTATCTTCATTTTTTTTAATTTTTGGCTCTTTTATTGTCCTCCAAACTTAATAATTTTTTTAATATTATATAACAATCAATAACCCTTTGCGTCTTAGTGGCTTTATTGCCTTGCCCGGAGTGAAATGATCAGAAAAATGTTGTTCGCTCAGTTTACAAGTAAAAATGTTGATCTTTCGCGTTAAACATAGATCTTTTTTTATCTAAGTCAGGCTTGGTGCTTTCTACAGCTATAAACAAAAATAATTTCCTTAAGACGTTCCTGAATAAGTCTGTGTCGTCAAATTCAAAATGGCTGACCGGAAATGCCGATCCACGCGTCGTTCCCACGCCGTATCACCAAAAAGAGAGATAAAAGTGTACTTCCGGATTTAAGCGCCTCTGTTCCTCTCATATCCTTTTGTTTTATCCTAAAGCAGTGACCGACCCTGCTCTAGGGTCATTGGGTACATGTCTTGTTGCAAGTGAGACTCATCACGCTGTCCCCACTTACATATACTCTGATTTGGTCATCCGGAGTCCGGAGTCGTTCCGGTTACGCCAATTAAGGAGCGGGAATAAACGAGTACGAACCTGTAAGATTTATTATTCACAAGAGACGTCTTCTCAGATTTACTTTTATACATATTATGTATTTTGTTCATATATATATATATGTGTGTGTGTGTGTGTGTGTGTGTATCTTAGTATATATGCATGTACTTTGAAATGTATATATCAATATACATTTGTTAGAAGTTATATAGAAAAATTTTTAAAAAGAGGGAATGAAAATGCATTTGTAAGAATGGATTTGTTGAGACAAAATTTATAGGTGGAATTTTCGAACTGCGAATAAAGAATTAAATGTTAAAATAAAAATATAATATTAGGAAAAGAAAGAAAGAAAGAAAGAAATGGCAAAGGAAAGGAGACAACAAAAAGAAATAAAAAAGAAAGAAACAACGAAAAAGAGGACAGTCATAAGATCAAGAAGAAAATATGAAAAAAGAACGAAAGAAAGCAAGGCAGCAAAAGAAAGAAAGAAAGAAAGAAAGAAAGAAAGAAAGAAAGAAAGAAAGAAAGAAAGAAAGAAAGAAATCAGTAAAGGAAATCAAAAAGAAAGTAAAACAGCAGACAGTAAAAGATGTCAAAAAGAAAGAAAGAAAAATGGAAAAAGAAACCAAAAAGAAAGAAAGAAAGAAGACAGCAAAAAGAAATAAAAAAGACGGTAACAAGATCAAGAAGAAAGAAAATATGAAAAGAGAACGAAAGAAAGCAAGGCAGCAAAAGAAAGAAAGAAAGAAAGAAAGAAAGAAAGAAAGAAGAAAGGATGAAAGAAGACAACAAAAGATATCAAAAGGAAAGAAGGAAAAGGAAGAGGGCAATAAATAGAAAGACAGCAAAAGAAATCAAAAGGAAAGAAAGAGATGGCGGAAAAGAAAACGTTGAAAACGGACAATAGAATAAGAACGATATTATCGTCCTACATTTTGACCTTCTGGCTCACACACAGACACAAACACACCCTCAGATCCCTCTCCCCCCACACACACATACACAAACCGGAATCTTAACTTGATGGTTCATAATGATGATATAACTATGAAGATGATAGCAGGAGTTGGGGGGGGGGGGTTATAGTCTCAACACCTCATCAAAAGATCTACGTACTCTTCAAAATTACCCGAAATGACTAGCCTATGTCAAGATTGACAATGAGTGTAACAGCTTTTTACTGTTGCTAAAGCCAGGTCAGACAGGCTATTTATAAGAGAATTAACCACCCATTTACTATCTTTTTATATTTTAAAGTTAAATACCCAAACGTCTGAACACTTTCAGCTTTCATAAGCTATTAACAGCGAGTTTTTGTTAATGTGTTTATAGGTACGTTTTGGCTTTACGTTACGCCAGTTTCGTCGTTTTTAAGCATTGCTTTTTAACAGGTCAGGTTATTTTTTTTTTTTTTTAAAGTATTGAGTTTTCATGCGCCAGTTAATGTCGTGTTGTTTTCTTTTTCAGTTTTTTGTTTGTTTTTCTCGTTTTTTGTTATAAAATATATTTTGTTTGTTCCTAAACTTATTTTATTAATGTTGGATTGTTTGATTTTTATGCTTAATGCTTCTAGGTTTTATAGTCGTTTTCAATCTATAAATCAACCATCTGTCCTTGCATGGAATATTGCTGTCATATATGGTCTGGTGCCCCCGCTGTACATCTGGCATCTAGTCTACAATCGCTTTCTCCCAGATGTGACGTGGCTTCCCTCTGTCTCTTCTATAAGTATTGTCATGGCAACTGTTCCGACAAGCTACTTTAGCTGGTTCCCAGACTGCATGAATGTAAGCGAGCTACTAGGTTGGCATCTCGGTCCCGCCTTTTCACTGTCGAAATGGTTAAATGTAACTGTCTCTTCTGCTCAAACAGCTTCTTCTCTCGCACTTCCTTTCTATGAAACTCCCTTCCCCTTGCTCGCTTCCCCGATAACTATAATCTTCAAATATTCACGTGTAATATCAATCGACATCTTCTGATACCTTGATCTTGTTCCCCGTCCTTCTCTGTATCCTATCCCCGAACACACCTCGTTACTCTTGTTCTCAATCTACTGTAACCCGTTGCGTGCTGGTGGCAGTTCCGCCTTACTTGGGGTAAATTACTTTAAAAAAAAAGAAATCACAAAGTATTTTTGTGATATTGGTAAGGATTTGTCGGACCTCTTGTTTTGTATTTTTGGTTGGTGATATGCGATTTAATTGAAAGCTAAAAAAATGGAAGCTAAAAAACCCAGGCGACATGCATTTAACGGATGTCAGAATTAGTTGAAAAATACATGCCTACCCTCCCTAAACTTAACCCCTTTTTCGAACGTAACTAATAACTGACACAACAAAATTTAATAAAAATGAACACGCTACCGCCCCTTGTCTGAATGATTGGATTTCTCTGTATCCTTGTAAACAGTGAATTATGAATTTTTGTGTGCGTTTAAAACTCAGTAAATTTAAAAAAATAAGTTACTCCAATATTCGCTTGAAGATGAAATGAAAGTAATATTTTTAATTTAATTACAAAATTAAATTTGAAGTTTTTAGCTTCCATTTTTGAAACATGGTTATTACTGTGTAGCGAAAAAACATATTTTAAACCACTTAATTATATATATATATATATATATATATATATATATATATATATATATATAATTATTCATTTAAAAATATGATTTGTTTAAAAATTATTATTATTATTTAAAAATATTTGTTGCGTGAAATAAATGTGTTTTTTTTTATCATGAAGATACCAACTTATTAGTAGGTCAGTATTATGCAATATTTGCTATACCTATAATATTCATCCCTCCTCTCTCCTATCACGTCAGTCTGTCAATGCATACACACACACACATATATATATATACAATATTCTATCTACCTATCTATCTATCTATATTCAAGTGCCTATTTCAATATAAACTATCAACATTAGCGCATACAGACTTAGACACACACACACAGACACACACACACATATATATATATATATATATATATATATATATATATATATATATATATATATATATATGAATGATAAGATAAAGGACATATACAAAACGGTTACCAATAGATTGATAAACGTTTCCTATTTGTTCACATCTTATCATTCTGTCGGATTTCAATTCATATTTGAACCTAACTTATATATATATATATATATATATATATATATATATATATATATATATATATATATACATACATATATATATATATATACATATATATATATACATATATATGTTACTGAAAAGATGGATAACTAAGTAGTGGCACCATTATTTCCACGTAGAGATTAATGATTTGATGTCAATTCTCAGATAGTGCTTCACTAAAAGGATAGCCCTTCGTGACAAGCGCAGGGACACTGTTCAAATCCACAATGCTGATTTTCAAAACACTTCAAGAATTAGCACAATACATATTTCCCCATCGTTATTTTCTCTTCACTTGTGTTTTTTTTTTTTTAACATACAACGTGTGTTAGCACGTGCGATACCCTGTCTTCATCAGCCACCGACCAGGGGTGATATCACGGTTTCGGTGGCTATGGCGGGACCGCCACTCCTGGCGCCACCAGCAGCGTTTGCCACCAGGCAGGGTATGAAGATATGCTAATTCTTCCTTTAAGTAAAATCTATCTGCAATGAATAGATTTGTACTGAAATAAGTCAATATCAGTAAACATATATATATATATATATATATATATATATATATAATTTTTACCCCAAGCAAGGCGGAAGTGTCAATAGCACGCAAGGGGTTACAGAAAATGGTAGCAAGAGTAACGAGAAGTGAGAGAGGAAAGGATGAAGAAAAGGACAGGGAACAGATCAAGAAATTTGGAGGTGTCGATTGACATTGCATTTGAATATTTGGAGGTTATAGCTATCAAGGAAGCAAGTAAGAGGAAGGGAGTTCCACAGACGGGAAGTGCGAGACATGAAGCTATTCGAGTAGAAGTGGCTGCTACATTTAACCGTTTCGACCGTGAAAGGGTGGGACCGATATGCCGACCTAGTAGAACGTTTAAATTCATACAGTTTGGGAACTGGTGAAAATAGCTCGTCGGGAAAAGTACTTGTAGAAAAGGCAGAGGGAGGCGACGGCACGTCTGTGAGAGAGCGACTGTAAACGAAATGCCAGATCAGAGCCAACTACATTGCATATTCGTCTCTGGATTTTGTCGAGGACCCTAAGACAAACAGCGGGGACTCCAGACCATATATGATAACAATATTCCACGCAAGGGTGAATGGTTGATTTATAGATTTGAAGGATAGACTCGGACGAGAAAAACTTACTGGCGAAACAACATTCCTTGCGGTAGATGAAGCTATTGGTTCAATTGATTCCATCTAAGGTAACCAAACAGTGTGAAACCAAGCAGTCGCAAAAGGTGCTCTCGTGGAGTTGTGCATCAGACATTCAGTTTTGTTTTGGAGGCATTAATGTTAACCAGCCATTTCTTATGATTTTAGTTTTACTTTTAACTGACTGTATGAATTATTTTCTGTACGTACGTAGAGGAATGTTTTATTTTCCAAACACGGTCAGCACATTTTGGCCATGTTCATAATTGATATTATTGATTGTTGGCTTTTTCTTTTTTTATTAATAATACTTCCATTATTTTTAGCCCTTTTTACATATGAAAGAGGCAATTATATTCGTACCAATGAGTATGTTACAGCTAGAGATTGGTAGGTCTCCATGTGTATTTAAATGAGACCTAATTGACATATGATCAGAGAGATGTAACGGGAGTCTTCTTGTTAGACATTATGTAGTATAACCAATATAATTATTTAAGAATATGGATTGATCAAAAACACAATTCTTTAATGGACATGTGAATTCTTAATGTTCTCTGTATTTTGGATCTTTGCAGATGAGTTATTATTGTTGACAATGAGGTTAGTAGTTTTCAACTGTGTTCCTAATCAATCAAAATTCTGTTTTTTGAAGATGTACAGCAGATACGTCCATCCCAAATCATAATAATCTCATCACAATTTAAACAATAATCATTCATTTAAAACATATTTCTTGAATAAAACTCGCTTATTTTTATCTTACCAAACTTTGTATTATAGCCCTTTTTGTCCTCCATATGTTTTGACTAACCTTTCATTCACCTGATGAATATTCATGAACTTTCTCAAATTTAAACCAATGATATCCTTGCTCTTGTATATAAACACGTGCAAGAAAATAAATCCTTGCATTTGCTTTAACAAAGTGCCTCACAGGACGAAACGCGTTGGCTAATAGTTTTCCCTCTTGTCTTTTTATTAATTATATATATATATATATATATATATATATATATATATATATATATATATATATATATATATATATATATCAGAGTTTTATTAAATTCAATCGAAAATGTCTATTTATTCATAATATTTTTACAATTTCCAAATAAGATCGAAATTATTAATATGCTATCAGAAGTTCATATCTTTAATGTTTTTTTATCTATTTTGTGCAAGTACTTTCAACTAACTCAGGTATTATCAAGAACTGGATGTTGTCAGTATGGTAAACATGATTTTCTTGAATACATTATGTCGTTTTTATATCGCTGGACTTGGAACTGGAATTAGTTCAAAATGACGTCATTTGTCACAATTAAACAGAAAAGCATGTAGCGGATTTTTGTATGTATATCAATTATTTTAAGACCCTTAAATATACCATCTACAGTTCTTATTAATGAGATACTCGAAATTAAAAAACCGACGAATAAACAGGAACTTTGAAACTTATTAATAACCAGCTTAAAAGCCACCCTATCAGGCGGTATTTCAACTAGCTCCTGCGGAGGGCTCTTCATTGGTATTTCATCACAATAGATGGGGAGGAGTAGATGCGATAGGAAACAAAAAACTGCAGAACTCAAACTTGATCGTTCCATTTAAATACTGCATTAATACTTAAGGTTAACTTTTAAAAGTTCAACTATAATTCTTCTGTCGCCACTTAATTTAAAGACAATTATATGTATATAGGTCCTTACTTTCCTTACAAACAATCATTTTTATTTCTTAGGTGACTTTCGCAATTAATTTCGATTATTTCCAAATTTATTTCCAAGTTATAAAAATTGTTATCGTACCAAAAAATTCGTCGCAAAAAATCGCGTAAAAAGTCGCCGAGAACAATCGTATTATTAAATAGTCATCACGTTCACCCGACTTAACAACAATGGAATTATTTGCCGGGTGTGCGTAATAAAGAATAAGGTCTATGAGCAAAATAATCACGCAGTAGACGAATTAAAAGTGTCCATCTTGGAAGCACTTATTGACATTGATGTGGATCGGAAGTTGTGTCGTACTGTGTGTCACAGTGTTCTGGAGAGGTTCGAGGAATTTTGCAAGGTTAAAGAAGGACATTTCGAGCACTTACGAGATTAAACAGTGTTAAACAATGTAATTGTAATAAATAGATGTAATAAAATGTAAAAAAAATTGTAAAGTGTGTACCTACTTTTGGCACGCCCTCTTCAAGTATGAAGCCACTGGCGTTTTTCGTTTCGAAAAAAACGTTAAAATTCCCTTCCTTTCTGCCGTGCAATGATAGTCTAGGGGTAAGATATCTGTCAAGTTTCGATCCCGGCTTAAAGCAATCGGACGTCTAGCTACACTGGGGAGCTGTGATACAGCGAAACAGTCTGTCTGTGGATGACAATATATGAGGTTGGTGCAAAAATAATGACGTAATAATGTCGTTTTTTGATGTTAAAAAATACGTCTAAAAACGACATTATCACGTCATTATTTTGCACCAACCTAATACACATATATATATATATATATATATATATATATATATATATATATATATATATATATATACTGGATGATATATATGTGATGACTATATACTGGACGCCCCCATCGTTTTCAAAGTATGAGTGTCAAGCAGCTTAGATCTTAGAACCAACAATCATATCATTTGATTATCGTGGTGAAGGCTTGTGCAGAACCAACCACACTTTTTGGAAGAACCTAATACAAAGAACTGGTGCAGACTATGCCATAAGATTCGCAAACTACGCTCTGCATGTTCCGAATTCAGAGTTGTATTTCTCCTAGACCGTTTGCCACAATGCTAAAGGGCCCATTCTTCCTGCTATTTACCTATAGATAGGGGTGAGAAGAGATGGATTCACACCTTTCCAAGCACGTAAGTGAATGTAATGAACTTGACTAGAATTCCACCGTGCATACATATATATATATATATATATATATATATATATATATATATATATATATACATATATATATATTAAGTTGGTGCAAAAATAATGACGTAGTAATGTCGTTTTTCGGCGTTAAAAAATACGTCAAAAAACGACATTATTACGTCATTATTTTTGCACCAACCTAATATATATATATATATATATATATATATATATAGAGAGAGAGAGAGAGAGAGAGAGAGAAAGAGACAAAGAAAGAGAGAAAGAGGAAGATGGTGTTTTGTCTATAAGGTAATTTTTTTTAAGTACACACATACACAGATATATGTATTTACATATAGAACCCACAATCATTTAATCTAATTTTCGAAGGTGGATATAACCTAACACTAAGCAATCTCCGTTTCTTTCCCTGTTTATGTAAGTAGACAGACGTACACACACACAGAAAACCAAACACACATCTATCTATATTTATATATATGTGTGTGTCTTTCACTGTCAGTGTAAGTGTGTATATCCGTTCAAGCGTGCATATATATATACATATATATATATATATATATATATATATATAATGGCAGTTTGTTCGTTTCATTTTGTTCGTTTCCGATACTACTTTCTACTAGGATGGTACATATAAAAATGGGATAAAAATTAGAGTAGACTCAGCTCTTTAGCCTTGGCTGGTAACCGGTCTAAGAGAAGAACAACTCTACGCCTGAATATATCATTAGTCATCTTGAACATTCTTGTTACAGTTATTATTGCTTAGACATTTGCATCCATCTTGTGCAGGTGTTTATCACTAGAATCTCTCTGAGTTACAGGTAAGAAAACGTATATGAAAAATGGTTATACCCTAAATCAAACAGACAACCCTTCAAGAATTAACAACGACAGTATATGTCCAGAAAACCTGAAGTCAAAATGGCTACACTTGAAAGAAAAATTGAAAAAGAGTGAAAAGGTTAAATAGTGAGTGTAAAGTGAAAAAAAAAAAACAAATAACAAGGACAATCTACACGCACACACGCGCATGCGCGTACACATACACTATGGAAAAACTTGCGCCAATTAAAAGTGCATATAAAAAAAGAAAAGTCGAGAAGTATAATGAGTCAAAAGTTGATATCCACTGACGATTGGACGGAGTGACTCACGAATAATCCGTCTACGAAACTCGGGATGCTGAAGCTAATATCAATCAGCTAAGTGACAAATATTTTACTTGTATTAATTATATATATATATATATATATATATATATATTAAACATGGACTTATCTTGAACGAATATTGCAAGTAACATATTTCATTCATTTGGGATTACACAAGTTATTTGCCTCTTTTGGTCAATGCTGTGGACTTTCAAAGCCAAAAAATTCACAGATTTCAAACAAAAACTATTCTAAAAATAAATAAAAGGTTTGACCCAGGATGTTAGCCGATATGCTTCAATGGTTAAGAACCTTCCGTTGCGCATGATAATCTGAAAAAATAAACGAAATATAAAATATTGTATTTTTCTTCAGACACTATTCATAGACGCTCCATTTTTAGATAAAGTGCAAAAAACACTGATATTTATAAACCTGATATTTGTAAGTGTATATATATATATATATATATATATATATATATATATATCTTACAGGTGAGATGACAGGATTGATTGAGGAGTATTGCCGAGTAACTCACTAAGGCCAGTTACTTCTGTAATTTTTGTTTCTGTTGCCCGATAGAAATAGCGTTCTTGTCAGACGAAAAGTGATGTGAACAATTATCCAGTCAATTTTCGCCGACCTTCGCTACTTCCCGTTGTCAATGTTAAAAATAAATTCCACAAAAATTATATTCTTTTTTTATCGTTAAAAAAAAATGAAGATTATCTAAAAAAAAAAGTATGCTTTCACAAAAGACTAAGACTTAATTCCTTTCAATGCCCCCAAAAGGCCAAATTACTCGCTTCAAGAGACGAAATTTCACTTTATTTCTCCGAAAAAAAAACAAAAAAAATGCCGTTTTCCCTAACTTGGAATCTGTACGCATCTTGCCAATTGTGATGACGGCTGTAATTACCTGATGGAACAAAGAGGGGAAAAATCAAAATGAAAAAAAAAATTCAGCAAAAGGGTTAGCTTTGGACGCACGCGCATGCGCCACGACCACTAGCGGTCTTCCGTTAAACAGGCTGACCTTGTGAACCTTACATTAACAAGTGAAGTTGTAATTACATCTGGAATTATGGTCGACTAAGGTTACGACTTGGCGCCGTATTACTCAAGTCTCGTCAAATTTTCTCGTGCAGATTTGTGCTAACGTGTGACGTTACACGTACACTCAACATATTAGCAATACACATTTCATTGCAGATTCAGTTCTGTCGTAAAGCAAAGGCGAGGCGACTAAGACATCTTGAAATTCCACCCATGCCAAAAGAGTTAAAGACAAATGTCTTTTCCACATAACCTTTTTCCTTTCTTTTACTATTGGTTGTTTGTCGGACGAGGGGTGGGGTCTGCCTCATAAGTTTCTGGAAGAAGGATCCTCTAAGACTGATTTCGACTACAATTGAGTGTTCCAATTAACTTCAAGCCATACTTTTGAATGCTAAAGTTCACCCGGTATAAAGCTCAGGAGACACTCAAAGTAGAGGGTTACTGTGAAAAAGTGTTATGATGATTGATATGCATGAAAGAGGAGTGGTAGAAAGTGAATATTATGAGGATGAGGAGGATAGATAACGATTGGCACTTAACTTGAAGTGGTTAAGATTGTAGTGTTTAGGGAAGCATTCATACAGGAATCTGTAGTGGCAGGTCTTGGGAAAAAAGACATCTGAGTGGAACTTTCTCCGAACAATTAGAATACGGGAGTAATAAGGGTGATTCAACTTCGTGGAAGTAGCATGACGTGTCCTTGGAGTAAATTGTGACTTGGTGGAGCTAGAAAATGGAGCTCGTTTGAATATTTGCCATGGAAATAGCGATAGAGTAGCGATTTTCGGTGACTAGGAGACTTGCGACGCTGCAGAGTAATATTGTACTATATAGAGTAATATAGAAGTTATATAGAAGTATATAGAGTAATATAGAAGTAATAGAGAACTATATAGAAGTATATAGAATAATATAAAAGTAATATAGAAGTAATATAGAAGCATATAGAGTAATATAGACGTAATAGAGTACATATAGAAGTATACAGAGTAATATAGAAATAATATAGAAGTAATATATAAGTATATAGAGTAAAATAGAACTCATATACAAGTAATATAGAAGTATATATAGTAATATAGAAATAATCTAGAAGTATATAGAAGTATATTGTGTAATATAGAAGTAATATAGAAGTATATAGAGTAATATAGAACTAATATAGAAGTATATGGAGTAATAGAGAAGTAATATAGAAGTATATGGAGTAATATAGAAGCATACAGAAGTAATATAGAATATAGAAGCATATAGAGTAATATAGAAGTAATATAGAAGTAGAGTAATATAGAACTAATATAGAAGTATATGGAGTAATACAGAAGTAATATAGAAGTATATAGAGTAATATAAAACTAATATAGAAGTATATAAAAGTAATATAGAAGCATATAGAAGTAATATAGAAGTAATATAGAAGCATATAGAGTAACATAGAAGTAATATAGCAGTATATAGAAGTAATACAGAAGCATATAGAGTAATATAGAAGTAATACATAGGTATATAGAAGTAATATAGAAGTGTATAGAAGTATATAGCGTAATATAGAAGTGTAAATCATTGGACTTCAACAAGAAAACTATATTTTATTTGCTATATTTTATTTGAAGTGATTATTTTGAAAATAAAATTGTACCATATGAACTTTAGCTTTTAAAAAATTATGGCAACACAATCATCACAAAATGATTGATTAATTTGTTTGTTTAACAGCATATCAACACCTTATGGGTTATTCAAAGCCGAAATGTAATTGTTTTGGGAGATTTGAAGCAATAAAAATGTGATATATGTTATTCCGCTTTCACAATTGAATACATGGTAGATGATACTCAACTTTTGGGCATATACATGTTTGTGCGGACATAATTAATAGAAATGGTGATATGTGTGTTTTATGTTGTAGTTTTGTTGAAGTTATATTTCAGAATACAGTTTGATTTCTTTAAGAAATTATAGGATATTATATGGATTAATTTCATGAAAGATTTCTTTCATGTTGGTTGATTATGTTTAGCGGGTTATCAACACCTCTATGGGTTATTTAATGCCTAAATCTAAATATTTTTACGTCATTTTAGGCCTTCAACTATAAATATTTTGTATATAATATTATACTTTCTGGTTAAAGGTATATATATATATATATATATATATATATATATATATATATATATATATATATATATATATATTCAATTAAAAGGTGCAATTATAATTTATAAATTCATGAAACATTCATACAAAAAAAATATAGAGGTTAATGATTTAAATGGCGAGAATACATCATCGCAAACAATATAAATAAGATACATCAACCCCGAACCTGTATATGAATGATATGATCCCCGGTTGATGTATCTTATTTATATTGTTTGCGACGATGTATTCTCGCCATTTAAATCATTAACCTCTATATTTGTTTTTTGTATTAATGATTCATGAATTTATATATATATATATATATATATATATATATATATATATATATATATATATATATATATCACAAAACATATATATCATAAATATATATTATATATGTATATATAATATATAATACATATATATTGTAGATCATAAATAGTATTGTTGGCTTTTTTTTAATAAAAAAATGCTGTTGATTTTTGTTTGTGTGTGGGGGGGTCACTATTTGCCTATAGATGGGCCCTAACAGTGATCTACCACTCTGGATCAGGATGGCACGACGAAAATCAGCAATGAAGAGGTGGTTCCACGCCCCTCAAAATCTCCCGATGAGAGGTCTTTCTGCCGGATGTAGTTTATGGTCATATTCAGGACAATTCGCAAAAACAAAATCTTTGAAAGTACATAACTTCAAACTATAGAAAAACATATTTTCATTTTTTTTCTTTATATTTTTGAGAAAAAATAATAAACTATTCTATAATGGCATCTCAAGAAGACAATATTTTAATACATTCCGGCGCTACAAATATCATCTTTTAATGTTTGAGTATTAATACAATATTCTACGACAAAACGTAAATAGTACTGCAAGATATGTTTCATTAAATTATAATTATACGGTTTATCAAGCTTTTGCAGGTTATTTAAAGACGTAAACTATCTTTAGGCTGTAAGAATATGGGGTGCGGTAGATGATACTGATTAACTGATTAGCCCATAGATGAGAGAAGAAGAGGTAAAGTTATACCATTCCCAAAGTATTCTCTCAAATATAACGAACCCGACTGGATTTGGAACTCAGCCCTCTGATTTCCAATTTCGAGTCGCTAAAGTACTGGATACTTGCGTGATATCTGTTCTACATTATGGCAATGTATACTTCACAATTTCTCCAAAGATGAAGAAGAGTTTTGAAAATGCGGTTTTACAGTAACATGCTGAGGATACTATGAACCAAACATGTGAGCAACGACGAAGTTTTAGAGAAAATGGAAACAAAAAAAAGAAAAGTTATACTTAACTTCAAGAAGAGACAGATGAAATTTCCGGGTACATAATGAGGAAAAAGGGCTTGGAAAATATGTTACTCACAGGAAGTATTGGGGGCAAGAGGGACAGAGGAAAACAACGCATAGCATAACGATATTTAGAAAATGGAGGGAGGAACAGGATTTAGAAATAAAGAAAAGACAGAAAAGTGTCTTGAAATTGTGGAGAGCCATGATCGCCTACGCCATGAGGGGGCACATCACATAAAGAGAGAGAGAGATTCATAATACCCCCTGCATATCCAAGCTTACATTACCTGATACTCCTAAGCGATCACCCATCTAGATCCTGACCAGTTGCTTAACTTCGATGATTGTACGAGAACCGGCGTTTCAACGTGATTTGGCGGTAAGCCGGAAGACAAGTGAAAGCCATGAACAAAGAAAGGTGTCGGTTGGGCCAAGAACATCACCTTCCTTGTGTTCAATGACGCAGATTTGTTAATCATGTCTGCAATGCTAACATTTTCAGTTTCCGTCCTCTCCATAATCATTTCTCATTCCGAGCCGAAATCCATTACGTCGCCAGTAGAACCCTATTTTTATTATGATATACTTAAAAGATAAATGAGAACTTTCGAGCTCAAGTGCCACTTGAGCAGAAGATATGGAATTCTGATCGAAGATTTATACAAGCGAACACAAAATAAGTCAGTTATGAGTCACTATTTGGTAGGTAGCAGGACGCAGGTGTAGATATAAAGATGGAGAAGCAGAAAGGCGAACGCTGGCGGTTAAAGTGACGGGAGAGAGACGTTTAGAGCAAGAGAGGCGTAGAGTGGGAAATAATTGGAATTCTTGTTGGCCGAGGGGAAGATATGGTCTGTTAGTCTTTCATGAGGAAAAAAAAACAACTTTTCAGCGAAGTCACCCCAAGTATTACTTACCAACCCTGTCTCCAGACCGCGACATGCGAAGACGTGAAAGAATAACCCCAATATATTAGAAAAATGCTTTTTTTTTTTTCCCTCGCTCTAGCGTTATTTTACCTTAACGCATATTGGGCCTCCCCCAGATGAAAATCTCTGCTTCGGTCACTTTCTCCACTGACGTAATTTAGCCTCCCTCTGCCTTTTCTATAAATATTTTCATGATAAGTGTTCTAATGAGCTTTCCCTCTGGAACCTTAGTAAAGTTAATAACTCGAAAAGTGTGAAACATTTTTTCGCAAAGTGTACTGTCCTAAAACGTACTTAAGTCATTAAATGAAACATCGGGCGTTCCCAACTCGATGGTCAATTGTTATTTTCAAAGAAATTAGAATTCGGCAAGTTCAAGTTTCATTGCATAAGATGCAAGGAAAAAACGCCCAGGAAAGGGCTCTCTGAATGTTTTCCAATTAATATACTAATTTTCTAATGCATGTGCATATATATATATATATATATATATATATATATATATATAGAGAGAGAGAGAGAGAAAGAAAGAGAGAGAGAGAGAACCATCCTAGTAGAAAGTAGTAATCGGAAACGAAGAAACTGCCATTATATATATATATATATATATATATATATATATATATATGCACGCTTGTACAGATATACACACTTACACTGACAGTGAAAGACACACACATATATATATATATATATATAGATAGATGTGTGTTTGGTGTTGTGTACATGTGTGTGTACGTCTGTCTACTTACATAAACAGGGAAAGAAACGGAGATTGCTTAGTGTTAGGTTATATCCACCTTCGAAAATTAGATTAAATGATTGTGGGTTCTATATGGAAATACATATATCTGTGTATGTGTGTACTTAAAAAAATTACCTTATAGATAAAACACCATCTTCCTCTTTCTCTCTTTCTTTGTCTCTCTCTCTCTCTCTCTCTCTCTCTCTCTATATATATATATATATATATATATATATATATATATATATATATATTAGGTTGGTGCAAAAATAATGACGTAATAATGTCGTTTTTTGACGTATTTTTTAAAGTCAAAAAACGACATCACTACGTCATTATTTTTGCACCAACCTAATATATATATATATATATATATATATATATATATATATATAAACTGACCAAATGACGAAATATCAGATTCATTTTCTTGGTGGGCCCGAAATGTTTGAAACATCTCCGTGTCCGAATCTATAAATAATAATAATAACAACAACAGCAACAATAATAATAGGTTTTTGATTTGTTTGTTGTATCGCTAATGGTGTTCATGTTGGAGCATTTTTTATAGTAGGTGTTGAATTTAATTTGTTATTATCCGTATGTATCGATGTAGTATGTTTTGTATACATAGGAAAATTTACATTTAAATTTTCACCGGAACCTGGAAAATAGTATGAAATATAGAAAGAAATTAATTTTGAAAGAACTTAGATTATATATATATATATATATATATATATATATATATATATATATATATATATATCCATATCCGTTTATGCGTTATTTTTATAGATATAATCTATTTAAGTAAATGATCTGTTTTTAATTAAACGCTATTAATTAAATTTCCCGGCTTGAATATACGAGAAATTTCGTAGAAGATATGTGCTTCTCTGACAGGAATCGAACCTGTAACAGAAATTCGTACTTTGCTAACAAGACGCTTCTTTGTGTCAGAATGGCTAACAGAACATCAGATCAAATGATGGTTCCCATTAAGAGTTACAGGTTCGATTTCTGCTGTAAGAGCCCGGCTGCAAATTTATCGTGGAGGATATTGCGATCAAGGCACTTGATCAAATGTTGATATATAAAGGATGATATATCGTTATATATATATATATATATATATATATATATATATAGAAGTGAACATAGAAGTCAAAACTTCGAGGCGACAGTCTGTTTCATGCTATATGCAATCGTCAGGCCACATATGCTGTTATTTTTCTCGGCTACTTATATATATACGGGTTAGTGGTGCATTGTGGGTATTCTATTATGGCGGTTATTTTACCGGAAGTCGTTTGTTTATTTATTTCGGTCAAAATAGATTGCTTGTTTTTATTTTTTATTTTTTTGTTTCTTATTTATTTATTTATTAACGTAGTAAAAATTTGTTTATATCACCCGTATATATATAAATAGCCGAGAAAAATAACAGCATATGTGGCCTGACGATTGCATATAGCATGAAACAGACTGTCGCCTCTAAGTGTTGACTTCTATGTTCACTTTTATATTTACACACGCTCTATCTCTGATATTGAGCACTTTATTCCATAAATATAGCAAACCTTGTGACCATATTTCTTAAATATATATATATATATATATATATATAACCTGTTTCACACACATATATATATATATATATATATATATATATGAAACAGGTTAGTAATGTACAAGATGTATGTGCAATGAAATAATGAAATTTTTCAAAAAACTGACTGAAAAGGCTGACGAAGGAATAAAAAAGAAATGACAAAATAATAAATAAACGCGTAGTCACAAATTAACTGATTTCATCTTTTGTTCTCTCTAATTTTAACGTAAAGGAGATATTGAAGGTGAAGACAGCGAGTGGAAAGCGGAAAGAATAACTTACCTAAGGAGACAGGACATATTGAAGATGAAGGACGACAGAGGAAAGCAGAAAGAATAACTTACCTAACGGGACAGGACATATTGAAGGTGAAGGAGGACAGAGGAAAGTGGAAAGAATAACTTACCTAACGAGACAGAACATATTGAAGGTGAAAGAGGACAGAGGAGAGCAGAAAGAATAACTTACCTAACGGGACAGGACATATTGAAGATGAAGGACGACAGAGGAAAGCAGAAAGAATAACTTACCTAAAGAGACAGGACATATTGAAGGTGAAGGAGGACAGAGGAGAGCGGAAAGAATAACTTACCTAACGGGACAGGACATATTGAAGGGGAAGGAGGACAGAGGGAAGCGGAAAGAATAACTTACCTAACGAGACAGGACATATTGAAGGTGAAGGAAGACAGAGGAGAGCGGAAAGAATAACTTACCTAACGGGTCAGGACATATTGAAGATGAAGGAGGACTGATGAAAGCGGTAAGAATAACCTACCTAACGAGACAGGACATATTGAAGGTAAAGTATGACAGAAGAAGGCGGAAAGAATAACTTACCTAACGGGATAGGACATATTGAAGGTGAAGGAAGACAGAGGATAGCGGAAATAATAACCTACCTAACGAGACAGGACATATTGAAGGTGAAGGAGGACAGAGGAAATCAGAAATAATTACTTACCTAACGGGACAGGGCATATTGAAGGTGAAGGAGGACATAGGAAAGCGGTAAGAATGACCTACCTCACGAGACAGGACATATTGAAGGTAAAGTAGGACAGAAGAAAGCGGAAAGAATAACTTACCTAACGTGACAGGACATATTGAAGGTGAAGGAGGACAGAGGAAAGCGGAAAGAATAACCTACCTAACGAGATAGAACATATTGAAGGTGAAGGAGGACTGATGAAAGCATTAAGAATAACCTACCTAACGAGACAGGACATATTGAAGGAGAAGGAGGACATAAGAAGGCGGAAAGAATAACTTACCTAACGGGACAGGACATATTGAAGGTGAAGGAGGACAGAGGAAAGCGGAAAGAATAACATACCTAACGGGACAGGAGATATTGATTGTGAAGGGGGACAGAGGAAAGCAGAAAGTATAACTTACCTAACGGGTCAGGATATATTGAAGGTGAAGGAGGACAGAGGAAAGCAGAAATAATTGCTTACCTAACGGGACAGGACATCTTGAAGTTGAAGGAGAACAGAGGAGAGCGGAAAGAATAACTTACCTAACGGGACAGGGCATATTGAAGGTGAAGGAAGACAGAGAAAGCGGAAAGAATAACTTACCTAACGGGACAGGACATATTGAAGGTGAAGGAGGACAGAGGAAAGCAGAAATAATTACTTACCTAATGGGACAGGACATATTGTAGGTGAAGGAGGACAGAGGGAAGCGGAAAGAATAACTAACCTAACGGGACAGGACATATTGAAGCTGAAGGAGGACAGTGAAAGCGGAAAGAATAACCTACATAACGAGACAGGACATATTGAAGGTGAAGGAGGACAGAGGAAAGCGGAAAGAAAAACTTACCTAACGGGACAGGACATCTTGAAGGTGAAGGAGGACAGAGGGAAGCGGTAAGAATAACCTACCTAAAGAGACAGGACATATTGAAGGTGAAGGAGGACAGAGGGAAGTGGAAAGAATAACTTACCTAACGAGACAGGACATATTGAAGTTGAAAGAGGACAGAGGAGAGCAGAAAGAATAACTTACCTAACGGGACAGGACATATTGAAGATGAAGGACGACAGAGGAAAGAAGAAAGAATAACTTACCTAACGAGACAGGACATATTGAAGGTGAAGGAGGACTGATGAAAGCAGTAAAAATAACCTACCTAACGAGACAGGACATATTGAAGGTGAAGGAGGACAGAGGAAGGCGGAAAGAATAACTTACCTAACGGGACAGGACATATTGAAGGTGAAGGAGGGCAGAGGAAAGCGGAAACTATAACTAACCTAACGTGACAGGACATATTGAAGGTGAAGGAGGACAGAGGAAAGTGGAAAGAATAACTTACCTAACGGGACAGGACATATTGAAGAGGAAGGACGACAGAGGAAAGCAGAAAGAATAACTTACCTAACGAGACAGGACATATTGTAGGTGAAGGACGACAGAGGAAAGCAGAAAGAATAACTTACCTAACGAGACAGGACATAATGAAGGTGAAGGAGGACAGAGGAGAGCGGAAAGAATAACTTACCTAACGAGACAGGACATATTGTAGGGGAAGGAGGACAGAGGGAAGCGGAAAGAATAACTTACCTAACGAGACAGGACATATTGAAGGTGAAGGAGGACAGAGGAAAGCGGTAAGAATAACCTACCTAACGAGACAGGACATATTGAAGGTAAAGTATGACAGAAGAAGGCGGAAAGAATAACTTACCTAACGTGACAGGACATATTGAAGGTGAAGGAGGACAGAGGAAAGCGGAAAGAATAACCTACCTAACGAGACAGGGCATATTGAAGGTGAAGGAGGACAGAGGAAACGGAAAGAATAACCTACCTAACGAGACAGAACATATTGAAGGTGAAGGAGGACAGAGGATAGCGGAAATAATAACCTACCTAACGAGACAGGACATATTGAAGGTGAAGGAGGACAGAGGAAAGCAGAAATAATTACTTACCTAACGGGACAGGGCATATTGAAGGTGAAGGAAGACAGAGGAAACGGAAAGAATAACCTACCTAACGAGACAGAACATATTGAAGGTGAAGGAGGACTGATGAAAGGAGTAAGAATAACCTACCTAACGGGACTGGACATATTGAAGGTGAAGGAGGACAGAGGATAGCGGAAATAATAACCTACCTAACGAGACAGAACATATTGAAGGTGAAGGAGGACAGAGGATAGCGGAAATAATAACCTACCTAACGAGACAGGACATATTGAAGGTGAAGGAGGACAGAGGAAAGCAGAAATAATTACTTACCTAACGGGACAGGGCATATTGAAGGTGAAGGAGGACAGAGGAAACGGAAAGAATAACCTACCTAACGAGACAGAACATATTGAAGGTGAAGGAGGACTGATGAAAGCAGTGAGAATAACCTACCTAACGAGACAGGTCATATTGAAGGTAAAGTATGACAGAAGAAGGCTGAAAGAATAACTTACCTAACGGGACAGGACATATTGAAGGTGAAGGAGGACAGAGGAAAGCAGAAATAATTACTTACCTAACGGGACAGGGCATATTGAAGGTGAAGGAGGACAGAGGATAGCGGAAATAATAACCTACCTAACGAGACAGGACATATTGAAGGTGAAGGAGGACAGAGGAAAGCAGAAATAATTACTTACCTAACGGGACAGGGCATATTGAAGGTGAAGGAGGACAGAGGAAAGCGGTAAGAATAACCTACCTAACGAGACAGGACATATTGAAGGTAAAGTATGACAGAAGAAGGCGGAAAGAATAACTTACCTAACGTGACAGGACATATTGAAGGTGAAGGAGGACAGAGGAAAGCGGAAAGAATAACCTACCTAACGAGACAGGGCATATTGAAGGTGAAGGAGGACAGAGGAAACGGAAAGAATAACCTACCTAACGAGACAGAACATATTGAAGGTGAAGGAGGACAGAGGATAGCGGAAATAATAACCTACCTAACGAGACAGGACATATTGAAGGTGAAGGAGGACAGAGGAAAGCAGAAATAATTACTTACCTAACGGGACAGGGCATATTGAAGGTGAAGGAGGACAGAGGAAACGGAAAGAATAACCTACCTAACGAGACAGAACATATTGAAGGTGAAGGAGGACTGATGAAAGCAGTGAGAATAACCTACCTAACGAGACAGGTCATATTGAAGGTAAAGTATGACAGAAGAAGGCTGAAAGAATAACTTACCTAACGGGACAGGACATATTGAAGGTGAAGGAGGACAGAGGAAAGCGGAAAGAATAACCTACCTAACGAGACAGGGCATATTGAAGGTGAAGGAGGACAGAGGAAACGGAAAGAATAACCTACCTAACGAGACAGAACATATTGAAGGTGAAGGAGGACAGAGGATAGCGGAACTAATAACCTACCTAACGAGACAGAACATATTGAAGGTGAAGGAGGACAGAGGATAGCGGAAATAATAACCTACCTAACGAGACAGAACATATTGAAGGTGAAGGAGGACTGATGAAAGCAGTAAGAATAACCTACCTAACGGGACAGGACATCTTGAAGGTGAAGGAGGACAGAGGATAGCGGAAATAATAACCTACCTAACGAGACAGGACATATTGAAGGTGAAGGAAGACAGAGGAAAGCAGAAATAATTACTTACCTAACGGGACAGGGCATATTGAAGGTGAAGGAGGACAGAGGAAAGCGGTAAGAATAACCTACCTAACGAGACAGGACATATTGAAGGTAAAGTATGACAGAAGAAGGCGGAAAGAATAACTTACTTAACGTGACAGGACATATTGAAGGTGAAGGAGGACAGAGGAAAGCTGAAAGAATAACCTACCTAACGAGACAGGGCATATTGAAGGTGAAGGAGGACAGAGGAAACGGAAAGAATAACCGACCTAACGAGACAGAACATATTGAAGGTGAAGGAGGACAGAGGATAGCGGAAATAATAACCTACCTAACGAGACAGGACATATTGAAGGTGAAGGAGGACAGAGGAAAGCAGAAATAATTACTTACCTAACGGGACAGGGCATATTGAAGGTGAAGGAGGACAGAGGAAACGGAAAGAATAACCTACCTAACGAGACAGAACATATTGAAGGTGAAGGAGGACTGATGAAAGCAGTGAGAATAACCTACCTAACGAGACAGGACATATTGAAGGTGAAGGAGGACAGAGGAAAGCAGAAATAATTACTTACCTAACGGGACAAGGCATATTGAAGGTGAAGGAGGACAGAGGAAAGCGGTAAGAATAACCTACCTAACGAGACAGGACATATTGAAGGTAAAGTATGACAGAAGAAGGCGGAAAGAATAACTTACCTAACGTGACAGGACATATTGAAGGTGAAGGAGGACAGAGGAAAGCGGAAAGAATAACCTACCTAACGAGACAGGGCATATTGAAGGTGAAGGAGGACAGAGGAAACGGAAAGAATAACTTACCTAACGAGACAGAACATATTGAAGGTGAAGAAGGACAGAGGAAACGGAAAGAATAACTTACCTAACGAGACAGAACATATTGAAGGTGAAGGAGGACAGAGGATAGCGGAAATAATAACCTACCTAACGAGACAGGACATATTGAAGGTGAAGGAGGACAGAGGAAAGCAGAAATAATTACTTACCTAACGGGACAGGGCATATTGAAGGTGAAGGAGGACAGAGGAAACGGAAAGAATAACCTACCTAACGAGACAGAACATATTGAAGGTGAAGGAGGACTGATGAAAGCAGTAAGAATAACCTACCTAACGGGACAGGACATCTTGAAGGTGAAGGAGGACAGAGGATAGCGGAAATAATAACCTACCTAACGAGACAGGACATATTGAAGGTGAAGGAAGACAGAGGAAAGCAGAAATAATTACTTACCTAACGGGACAGGGCATATTGAAGGTGAAGGAGGACAGAGGAAAGCGGTAAGAATAACCTACCTAACGAGACAGGACATATTGAAGGTAAAGTATGACAGAAGAAGGCGGAAAGAATAACTTACTTAACGTGACAGGACATATTGAAGGTGAAGGAGGACAGAGGAAAGCTGAAAGAATAACCTACCTAACGAGACAGGGCATATTGAAGGTGAAGGAGGACAGAGGAAACGGAAAGAATAACCGACCTAACGAGACAGAACATATTGAAGGTGAAGGAGGACAGAGGATAGCGGAAATAATAACCTACCTAACGAGACAGGACATATTGAAGGTGAAGGAGGACAGAGGAAAGCAGAAATAATTACTTACCTAACGGGACAGGGCATATTGAAGGTGAAGGAGGACAGAGGAAACGGAAAGAATAACCTACCTAACGAGACAGAACATATTGAAGGTGAAGGAGGACTGATGAAAGCAGTGAGAATAACCTACCTAACGAGACAGGACATATTGAAGGTGAAGGAGGACAGAGGAAAGCAGAAATAATTACTTACCTAACGGGACAAGGCATATTGAAGGTGAAGGAGGACAGAGGAAAGCGGTAAGAATAACCTACCTAACGAGACAGGACATATTGAAGGTAAAGTATGACAGAAGAAGGCGGAAAGAATAACTTACCTAACGTGACAGGACATATTGAAGGTGAAGGAGGACAGAGGAAAGCGGAAAGAATAACCTACCTAACGAGACAGGGCATATTGAAGGTGAAGGAGGACAGAGGAAACGGAAAGAATAACTTACCTAACGAGACAGAACATATTGAAGGTGAAGGAGGACAGAGGATAGCGGAAATAATAACCTACCTAACGAGACAGGACATATTGAAGGTGAAGGAGGACAGAGGAAAGCAGAAATAATTACTTACCTAACGGGACAGGGCATATTGAAGGTGAAGGAGGACAGAGGAAACGGAAAGAATAACCTACCTAACGAGACAGAACATATTGAAGGTGAAGGAGGACTGATGAAAGCAGTAAGATTAACCTACCTAACGGGACAGGACATATTGAAGGTGAAGGAGGACAGAGGATAGCGGAAATAATAACCTACCTAACGAGACAGGACATATTGAAGGTGAAGGAAGACAGAGGAAAGCAGAAATAATTACTTACCTAACGGGACAGGGCATATTGAAGGTGAAGGAGGACAGAGGAAAGCGGTAAGAATAACCTACCTAACGAGACAGGACATATTGAAGGTAAAGTATGACAGAAGAAGGCGGAAAGAATAACTTACTTAACGTGACAGGACATATTGAAGGTGAAGGAGGACAGAGGAAAGCTGAAAGAATAACCTACCTAACGAGACAGGGCATATTGAAGGTGAAGGAGGACAGAGGAAACGGAAAGAATAACCGACCTAACGAGACAGAACATATTGAAGGTGAAGGAGGACAGAGGATAGCGGAAATAATAACCTACCTAACGAGACAGGACATATTGAAGGTGAAGGAGGACAGAGGAAAGCAGAAATAATTACTTACCTAACGGGACAGGGCATATTGAAGGTGAAGGAGGACAGAGGAAACGGAAAGAATAACCTACCTAACGAGACAGAACATATTGAAGGTGAAGGAGGACTGATGAAAGCAGTGAGAATAACCTACCTAACGAGACAAGACATATTGAAGGTGAAGGAGGACAGAGGAAGGCGGAAAGAATAACTTACCTAACGGGACAGGACATCTTGAAGGGGAAGGAGGACAGAGGAAGGCGGAAAGAATAACTTACCTAACGGGACAGGACATATTGAAGGTGTAGGAGGACAGAGGAAAGCGGTAAGAATAACTTACCTAACGAGACAGAACATATTGAAGGTGAAGGAAGACAGAGTAGAGCGGAAAGAATAACTTACCTAACGGTTCAGGACATATTGAAGGTGAAGGAAGACTGATAAAAGCGGTAAGAATAACCTACCTAACGAGACAGGACATATTGAAGGTAAAGTAGGACAGAAGAAGGCGGAAAGTATAACCTACCTAACGGGACAGGACATCTTGAAGGTGAAGGGGGACAGAGAATGCGGAAAGAAGAACTTACCTAACGGGACAGGACATATTGAAGGTGAAGGAGGACAGGGAAAGCGGAAAGAATAGCTTACCTAACGGGACAGGACATATTGAAGGTGAAGGAGAACAGAGGAGAGCGAAAAGAATAACTTACCTAACGGGTCAGGACATATTGAAGGTGAAGGAGGACTGATGAAAGTAGTAAGAATAACCTACCTAACGAGACAGGACATATTGAAGGTGAAGGAGGACAGAGGAAGGCGGAAAGAATAACTTACCTAACGGGACAGGACATATTGAAGGTGAAGGGGGGCAGAGGAAAGCGGAAAGAATAACCTACCTAACGAGACAGGACATATTGTAGGTGAAGGAGAAGAGAAGAAAACGGAAAGAAAAACTTACCTAACGGGACAGGACATATTGAAGGTGAAGGATGACAGAGGAAAGCAGAAATAATTACTTACCTAACGGGACAGGGCATATTGAAGGTGAAGGAGGACAGAGGAAAGCGGAAAGAATAACTTACCTAACGAGACAGGACATATTGAAGGTGAAGGAGGACAGAGGAAAGCAGAAAGAATAACTTACCTAACGAGACAGGACATATTGAAGGTGAAGGGGGACAGAGGAGAGCGGAAAGAATAACATACCTAACGGGACAGGACATATTGAAGGTGAAGGAGGACAGCGGAGAGCGGAAAGAATAACTTACCTAACGTGACAGGACATATTGAAGGTGAAGGAGGACAGAGGAAAGCGGTAAGAATAACCTACCTAACGAGACAGGACATATTGAAGGTGAAGGAGGACAGAGGAAAGCAGAAATAATTACTTACCTAACGGGACAGGTCATATTGAAGGTGAAGGAGGACAGAGGAAAGCGGTAAGAATAACCTACCTAACGAGACAGGACATATTGAAGGTGAAGGAGGACAGAGGAAAGCAGAAATAATTACTTACCTAACGGGACAGGGCATATTGAAGGTGAAGGTGGACAGAGGAAACGGAAAGAATAACCTACCTAACGAGACAGAACATATTGAAGGTGAAGGAGGACTGATGAAAGCAGTAAGAATAACCTACCTAACGAGACAGGACATATTGAAGGAGAAGGAGGACAGAGGAAGGCGGAAAGAATAACTTACCTAACGGGACAGGACATCTTGAAGGGGAAGGAGGACAGAGGAAGGCGGAAAGAATAACTTACCTAACGGGACAGGACATCTTGAAGGGGAAGGAGGACAGAGGAAGGCGGAAAGAATAACTTACCTAACGGGACAGGACATATTGAAGGTGTAGGAGGACAGAGGAAAGCGGTAAGAATAACTTACCTAACGAGACAGAACATATTGAAGGTGAAGGAAGACAGAGTAGAGCGGAAAGAATAACTTACCTAACGGGTCAGGACATATTGAAGGTGAAGGAGGACTGATGAAAGCGGTAAGAATAACCTACCTAACGAGACAGGACATATTGAAGGTGAAGGAGGACAGAGGAAGGCGGAAAGAATAACTTACCTAACGGGACAGGACATATTGAAGGTGAAGGCGGACAGAGGAAAGCGGTAAGAATAACCTACCTAACGAGACAGGACATATTGAAGGTGAAGGAGGACAGAGAAAGCGGAAAGAATAACTTACCTAACGGGACAAGACATATTGAAGGTGAAAGAGGACAGAGGAGAGCAGAAAGAATAACTTACCTAACGGGACAGGACATATTGAAGGTGAAGGAGGACAGAGGAAAGCGGAAAGAATAACCTACCTAACGAGACAGGACATATTGAAGGTGATGGAGGACAGAGGAAAGCAGAAATAATTACTTACCTAACGGGACAGGACATATTGAAGTTGAAGGAGGACAGAGGAAAGCGGAAAGGATAACTTACCTAACGGGACAGGACATATTGAAGGTGAAGGAGGACAGAGGAAAGCAGAAATAATTACTTACCTAACGAGACAGGACATATTGAAGGTGAAGGTGACAGAGAAAAGAGGAAAGAATAACTTACCTAACGGGACAGGACATATTGAAGCTGAAGGAGGACAGAGGGAGGCGGAAAGAATAACCTACCTAACGGGTCAAGACATATTGAAGGTGAAGGAGAACTGATGAAAGCGGTAAGAATAACCTACCTAACGGGACAGGACATATTGAAGGTGAAGTAGGACAGAGGAAGGCGGAAAGAATAACTTACCTAACGGGACAGGACATATTGAAGGTGAAGGAGGAGAGAGGGAAGCGGAAAGGATAACCTACCTAACGAGACAGCACATATTGAATGCCACGAGGGACAGAGGAAAGTGGAAAAAATAACTTACCTAACGAGTGTTCTCCTCTGTCCCTTCAAACAGTTCTGTGAGTTTGAGATTTTCCAAGCCCTCTTTCCTCATTATGTGTCCTTGAAATTTCAACTCTCTCTTCCTTATATTAAATATATATTAAACATAAGTTTTCTTTTCGTTTCAATTTCCCTAAATATCGTCGTTGCTCACATATCCGGTCCATGGTATCCTCAGCAAGCTTCTGTAGAACCACATCAACGAAATAATTTAAACTAATAAAAGTAAAAACTAATTGACTGAATATAGATAAATAAATAATAACAACTGTTTTGAAATTAGTTAAAATCCTATTTTTATTACAATCCATTTAAAGTAGAACTGAAGGGCTCAGCCGTATAACAGGAACCACGCTTTGTCGCGATAATGTAGAAATACGCATAAAACGTATTATATTGATTATACAAACATAACAATTATAAATATGTCAATAATAAACATATTAATAATAAACGTATGAATCCCTCAAATGTTCAAACTGGTTGCCCCTGCCTTTCACACACTTCTTTAACTGCAAAATATTTATTATTATTTTTATTATTATTAATAATAATAATAATAATAATAATAATAATAATAATAATAATAATAGAAATTATAATAAATGTTTTATAATAACATTTATGAAAATTAAAATATTAAAAATGATTTTAATGAATGAAAAGAATTCTAGCATTAAATGATTCCTAGAACCATTATTATAATGCTGATAATATTGGTATACTGTATACCTAATTTTGCACCACCCTATATATATATATATATATATATATATATATATATATGTATGTATGTATGTATGTATATGTATGAAGAAATATACTCTTAAGGTGTGCTATATTTATGGGATAAAGTGCTCAATATCAGAGATAGAGAGTGTGGCCTGACGATTGCGTCTAACCTGAAACAGCCTGTCGCCTCTAAATATGTCACTAAAGTCTTCCAGTATTGTTTCAAAATCCATTTACGCTCCTTGCCAATTAAAGTAACAGTCATTCTTAAATTACCACTTTACCTGCAAAACATTTATTATATTATTATTTATTGAAAAATAAAAAATTATAATATAGTTTGTAATCCGAAAAATGCTATGAGAAATGTGTGTTTGTCCACTTATTACTGAGAGTAAAAACAAGAACACAATCTATTTCATACCTGAAGATGTCTGTAGGAACAGACAAAAGCTTGTAAAATAAAAAGATCTAATGCAACGGTAATTTATAAAACAGGATCTTTTCATTCATAAACAGATTCGGGGTTTTTGTATATTATTTGAATTGTTCGCAAAGATGGATTTCTCGCCATTTAATCATTAACCTTTGTATTTGTTTTATGTATGAATAATTCATGAATTTGTAAATATATATATATATATATATATATATATATATATATATATATATATATATATATATATATTCCAGCTTGCCTGAATATTCATATATCTTTTTATATTTCAATCTCAACCTGTCCATATCTTTCTTTTAGTAGCCGTTCATATCTATCTATCTATCTATCTATCTATCTATCTATCTATCTATAGATAGATAGTAATTACATTCTAGTTTTTCTATTCTCTCTCTATATATTTTGTTTCTTTAACTTTGCTTACTTTCTCTACTTCTCCCGCCATCTCCATCTGTGCGCTTGTATGTATTTTATCAGAGCTACTCAACTCGTCTTCAGTTTCATACTCATAATGTTTTTTATTAAACAATTACTAACTTTTAACAATGAAAAGCTTTCCCAGCTTTATTCATTTCAAAACATCTTCTCAGCTTTCTTCCCTATTCAATTCTCGAGTGACACTTATACTGCTAGTGTCTTATTTCATAATAACAATAATCTTTTTTCTTTTCTTTTTTGTCAAAATCCTTCATTGTGTCAATAGTCGGGACATTTGCAGTGACTTAAGAGTTACCTTGCCTATCAGCCATGAGACATGTTTTCAATGCTCCGTGGCCTTAGCCATGTTTCAGCAGATTTTATGATTAACTTTAAGAAGTAAGATTAGAGAATCATAATGATTTGAACCATGTAAAATAATATGTAATTTGGACCATGGAAAATAATATGAAATTTGAACCATGTAAAATAATATGTAATTTGAACTATGTAAGATAATATACGATTTGAATCATGTAAAATAATATGTGATTTGAACCATGGAAAATAATATGCGATTTGAACCATGGAAAATAATATGAAATTTGAACCATGTAAAATAATATGTAATTTGAACTATGTAAGATAATATACGATTTGAATCATGTAAAATAATACGTGATTTGCACCATGTAAAATAATATCTAATGTGGACCATGTAAAATAATATAATTTAATATGCAATTTCTCATCAGGTTATACCTGATCGTTGGGGTCGATCCAAGTTGAATTTGGCGAGCCTTCAATCTTTGTTGCTTGCCAATGTTTCTGCATCATTCCGCTTCTTCAAAAAAAATAAATTTGAGCATTCAAAGTAATTTGAATTCTCCAATTTATTCCGATTTGATTACGTAGAAAGGCGGAAACGACATATCAGAGAGGCTACTTGGTTTCAGTACAAAAAGGAAAAAAAGAAGTGTTTAATGTCACCTGCCAATCCCTCATAAATAATGGACTATTTCGTTTCAGCAAGGATAAGAAAGAAAGAAAGAAAGAAAGAAAGAAAGAAATCGTTATAGATGTGATCTGAAGTAATTTTGAAAGAAAGAAAGAAAGAAAGAAAGAAATGAAGAAAGAAAGGTAGAAAAAAGAACGAAAGAAAGAAATTGTCAGAATAGAAAAGAGTTTAATGTCTGTTTCAATGAAATAGAAAAGCTGTCAATTTCAATTTTTTTCATCTGTATGGGTTAAAAATTTAAAAGCTTTGAAATTGACAACTTTTCCATTTCACTTCTTAAAATAACGACGAGCGTTCATCATATACTTATTATAAAACTCAGGTTGTGTGTATGTGTGTGTGTCTGTTCGTTTATATATTTGATCGTATTTCCTACATTTTTCAACCGATTTCAGCAAAACTTCACAGGACTACGTAAAATTACCTTGTTAGTCAGATGGCAGAGTTCCAATACCGTTTTGGGAACACCAGGTGCAGCAAGACTGGATGTGCGGGTGGTTTAATGGATAATGGCTGGGAATTTTTAGTCAGAGGGCCGAGTTCCAATGCCGTTTTGACAGCGCCAAAAATTGGAAAAACAATTGTTTTTGCACCAAATCAATTTGAAAACACGATTAAGAGGCATCGCTGTCACGAGAATGAAAGGCGGACAACTCATATCGAGTTATACTTATAAAACCCAGGTTGTGTGTGTGTGTGTGTGTGTGTGTGTGTGTGTGTGTGTGTGTTCGTTTATATATGGGATCGGATTTCCTACATTTTTCAACAGATTTCAACAAAACTTCACTTTATTTTGGCAGGTATTGTCTTGCACACTTTTTTCTTTATTTTTACATTCAGAATGCTTTAAAAATTCCATTTACAAGACAATTGTTTATAATAAAATTCTATTCAATCGGTAGACTCATAACGATTGAAAACAATGTTTTTGTTTGAGTTTGGGTTTGACCAATTCGGAAAAAAAAAACTAATTAAAACATGCGTGTCCGTCAACCTTAAACAATAATCTTTGTCAATTTTATTTTTCTGTCTTTATGATGGTCGATACTTGATCTATCTCTTACTATTACATCCCCAGGCAACGCCGGGCTCTACTGCTAGTATTTAATATTGTTATAACAATATTTTGTTAACGTTAAGCTCAAATATTTAACGATACGACCGAAGTATTTCTAGAGATATTTTATTGTCGTATGAATTTCTTCAGTCATTAACTTAAGAATTAATCATCAGAAAATGAAAACAGAAAAACCGAATAATAATTGAAAATCATCATAAAATTCAAAAACCATGAAAAGTTCATGCGTATATAATCTTGGAACTATTCTCTGCTGCAGATTGAAATGTAGATCAAATAACGCCTTTAATTATCCCGTCCATCTAGCATATATATATATATATATATATATATATATATATATATATATATATATATATATATATATATATATATATATACTAGGTTCCTCCATTAGGTCACGTAAAAAAGCAGCATATCACGATGAAAAAAGTCCATAAATCAACGAAAACAAAGTTTTGTCTCAATATGTTTATGTTGTTATGAAGAGGAAAGACCAAAGTATTTTTTGACTATTTTTTGAAATTTTTTACTCCTTTCTAGCACGTAGAAAATTTTGGTTAAAAATTTTGTTTTTTTTTAGACAGCGCGATAAAATAAAAAAAAGGTTTGTTCTATTTTGCCCTTTTCACGAGGAAAACACCCGTTAATTTAGTAAATTCTTGCAAAAATCAAATAATAGTCGACTATTATTTGATTTTTGTAAGTGGGTGGAAACATGTTAAAAAAATCTCTTTTTAACAAGATTTTCTAAAAAAAAAAATTTCCAAAATAATTTAATTCATTTGTGAATAAGTCCTGAAAGTTTCCACCCACTTACATATTTTCATGAAATTTCGAGAAATTAAATCTTCACGCGCGGGATTTCTTTTATTTAGTAAATTCTTGCAAAAATCAAATAATAGTCGGATTTTAATGAAACTTTCAGGACTTATTCACAAATGAATTAAATTATTTTGGAAATTTTTTTTTTAGAAAATCTTGTTAAAAAGAGATTTTTTTTAACATGTTTCCACCCACTTACATATTTTCATGAAATTTCGAGAAATTAAATCTTCGCGCGCGGGATTTGTTTTATTAGTTATAAACAGGACTCTTTGTGGAAAGTAAATCACCAGTTTTTTTTGTTTTTGTTTTTTTGTAAAACAGTACCCGGTTTCATAGAAAATCTGCTTTGAATTATAAAAAAAATATATAAAAAGTATGACATTAATTAATTAGAAAAGCTTTCACCTGTTTTTGTAAATACGTTATACTAAGGACATTATTTTGTGAAGAAATAAAAAATTTTCGATGAATAATGTATTTTTTACAAATTTTTTTCCCATTTTTAAAATTTTTTCATTAACTTCTTAATACTTCAAAAATCTTTTAAAATTCTTTATTGCTTTCAAGCACGTAATGCAATGATAACGTTAATGAAAAAGTAAATTTACGAATCGAAATTAGAAAAGTACATAACAGTCGTTTGACCCAAAATATTTTTTAAATAATTTTTTTTTTTAAATTTTATTGAAAAAAACGTTCATAATTTCTACGTATGGAAATGTATACATGACATAATCCTTAAAAAATTTTAAACAATTATCTAATTGATAAAAAACTTTAAACTATTATCTAATTAAGAAAGTATGAAATAAAAAATAGATATTACATAATTGCTGAATAAAAATGTTAATATTTAAAAAGTACTAGTTAAAAACGAAAAACCGCGTTCGCTTACTTTGCAAAAATTGTCAATTTTGATCATCCATAGTAATCTGGCATCACCTCGTCACAATCGATTTCTTTGATAAATTCAGACACATCGTTAAGAAATGTTTGGATACAAATTTTTATGCTATAAGTAAGTACTGTTTGTTTCATATCAGATTAATTTAACTTTAAATTTTCTAATTTTAATCAAATAACGTGTCAAAAATATATAAATTTATTTTAGGAAGAAGTTTAAAATCAAAATTTTGTTTGTTTACAAATTTCTTAAAATTTAAGAAAATGGCCGCTTTTAAGAAAATTAAACAAAAATCGAGCATATATTTGACATTCCAATCTATATAATTTCTGTCTGAATGACACCAGAATATGTTACTTACTCTAAGTAATAAATTTAATGCTTTAGCTTTCAATTAATAACAACATATTGAGACAAAACTTTGTTTTGTTGATTTATGAGCCTTTTTTAATCGTGATATGCTGCTTTTTTACGTGACCTAATGAAGGAACCTATATATACTAGCTGATGTGCGCAGTAATTCCCGAAAAAGCGTATGTTATACCCATATCCTTTCTTTGGTTATCCAAAAGGAACAATTCAAAGTAAGTATCATTGAAATGGACTTTTGTGCGTTCACAGAGAATACCCAACCTCCCCTCCTAGGATTTTGGGAAGAAATACCAATAAGTTATGAATAGCAAAATCGTAAAGCGACTTAGGTAATAACAGGCAAATCGGTTATCCGAAAGTAACAATTTAAAGTAAGTAGCCTTGGAATGGGCTTTTGTGCATTCGCACAGATCACATAGCCCTTAAGAGGACTAGTGATAAAATAAATTTACAACAGATGTACAAATAGACTGACATATAGTTTCACAATAGACCTGCAAATAGATTTATATATAAATTTACAAATAGAATAACATATAGACTAACAAAGATTTACAACATTGACAAATAGTACAGTTCAATCATAAACACATGATGATTGGGTGTTTCTTATCAAGTTTGCGGAGACTCTTGAAAAACAACAATAAACGAATGATTGGGATTACCAACTCTTGAGCATCCCACATAAACTTGGCTATGGGGAAAAAAAACGGTTCTGCAAGTTTAAGGCCCACTAAATCCAAGAAATGCCTCTGAGCTTTGTTAATGCTGGTTGCAAAACTTAGTTTCACCGGGATTGGCAGTCGCTTTAAAAGGCATTTCCGGAGGAATAAGTGGAATTTTAGGAATAAATACAGCCTCACTGCTTTCTTTTGACAGTCAGGATTGTCGCCTCCATGACTTTTAAATCATCTTCTTAATTGTAAGTTGTGTGCCATTGCAAAGCTTCAGTGGATCCAGGTTTCTTAGCAACATCACTGGGGCTCCGCTCTTGAGGTGCCAATTGCGAGGTACGAGGCCGGCTGGTGTTAGGCTATTCAAAAATTCAACTGGATAATACACAGCTTCATCGGCGTTTACTACAGCGTCAATGGAATTGTAACTGCGACGCTCACCTAGCAACTGTTCCAGAAGTTTGATGTTCAAATCATGAACTGCCACATTTTTTGGAGCTAAAATGGCACGGGTTCGCAACCAGCTGTAATCTGTAAACTGATTCCTCATTTTAGGAAACACCTTAGTCATTAGTTCCTTTAAATCAGACGCCATACGTCCAAAAGGCAAACTGACCTGGCCATTCTGCTCGCCAACCAAAGTGCCATTACCAACATTCAATAGTTGCTCAGAAAAAGTACCAGCTTCCTGTAATGAGATGAGTTACCTTCCCTGGATAGCCAGTTACTTCCTCGAATAAAAGAGGTCGCTTTGTTTTCAGGACAGGTTCTTCGCAGAAACCGTAGGCATCTCAAGGAAGATGTTAGCAACAAGGCACTGACGTCTCCCAATAGTACGTCCCTGCCCCACTCTGAGCCTCCAGCCCCTAATATTCCAAACACAACTCCTGCAGGTACACCCAACACACCCTCCAACATCTGCACTCCATCTAAAGCAACATTCAGACCTGCACATAAAACGAACCCAACAGAAACAATCACTAGATCTGGTCGTGTCATAAAGCCTCCCAAAAAATACAACTTATAAAAACAGTTCATATAAAGTTTTTATTTCAGTGAACAATTCTTATAATGAAAGGAGGATGTCATGACATGAGTTACCTTCCCTGAATAGCCAGTTACTTCCTTGAATAAAAGAGGTCGCTTTGTTTTCAGGACAGAACGTTTCCTCCCTTGTAAGCTTTATATGCCTTGTCGTTCTCTCTTGTTCTTTACTGTTATTTCTACTAACAAATACCATAACACTTCCTCATGATCACTGAGATGCACTTTCATGTTGGTTGTAATTCTCAAATTTTCAAACTGCTTCACATACTCATTAACTCTTGTCCCTTAGCACTGGAAGGCTTTGCTTAAAGTCTTCCGCAAGCAAGACAGTTTCACCTCCCTTAAGCCATGTGTTGTGTCCTGAAGTGCCTTGTCAAGAGCCTCGAAGCTTCACCTATTGCCCATTGTTGCCTCATCCCAGAAGATCAATTTGCAATCACTGCAACAATCGTCACGTTTATCGACATGCAAAAAAAAAAAAATCAAAAGCCATTTTAAAATACTGGGGGTCCTTAAATTGTAATAATCTTGCATATATTCCAAGAATTAAAAATAAATAAATAAAACAAAAATATGGTTTAAAACGGTTTTATCTATAAGCACTCTTGGCTTGACTCGCCGTAATCTATTTATTAATTTTAATGGCTATTTTTCTTATCTCTGTATATAGTAATTATTGCTGGTGAAATGAAACGTGAGGGGAAGTGGGTAAGAACGGAAAATTACCTTCTAAGTATCCGATGAGGGGGTGTCCACCAAGGAGGGAAATAAAGAAAAGTAAAAAAAAAAATAAAAAAAAGCTTAAATAGAATTTGCACCGTTGTGATTGGCTGTTGGTCAATCTCCAATCGAATGTGTGACTACGGGGTATATTTATAAAAGTCAGTGTTAACAAGCATTTTTTAGAGGGCGTTTCAGAGTCTGATCAGCTCTGAAGGGGTCGATTTGGTGAGGTCAGTATGATGTTTGAAAGACCCGAAACTTCCCAATGATCCTTTTCTAGAACATCACTGACGACGCCCTCTAGCGCTAAAAGAGCGTATATTCAAAGTGGAATAAAACATAAAATAACTTCTCTGCTTTTCCTTCTACCAAATCACCATCTCGTTCGGTCGATTTTCCGTCTAAGACAACCCAAACACTAGAACTTTCCCTATTCCAACGTGTTCTGGCTATGTTCAAGGTAAGTGCGGTAGGGGGGGGGGTAGCAGCTAATAACCAGCTTAGGTACATGGCTGACAGGACAGGGATTAGGAGATATAGCAAAATGACAAACTTTGATAAAATCTACAAAAGACCGGTAGTTGTGGAGAATCATGATCATCCACGTCGTGAAGGGACACGCCACGTAGAAGAAGAAGAAGAAGAAGAAGAAGAAGAAGAAGAAGAAGAAGAAGAAGACAGTGTTAACACTACTTTATATCGTGTATAGACAAATCTAATTAAGACCTAAAACTTAAAAAGAGCAGCTTAATTCTCGAATCGCGGTTTATGGAGCGCTCTATCAAACAACCTTTTACTGATTTTTTGCGTGTTTCTATTACATACAAAAGAATATTGCCAGTTAATGATTTCAATACCTTTTGACATGAGTTTTGATCAGGTTCCGCCTCTCGACCTAATTATCTTAGAACGCGTTCGACAGTGACACTGACCCCACCCAAGTTGTGAAGTGAGTCTATCTGGTTGAGTGAAATCAAGTCCCACTCGCCAGCCGAGAGAATAATGTTGGTTGAGACCATTCACCTCGCCTCTCCGAAGCGTTTTGTTGCCAATGGATGTAAAAGAATGAAGATAAACAACTTCAAACTGCTACAATTTGGTGTTTATTCTATCAAACTATATAATAATTATGCAATGTATTTATTTATATATTTTCTGTCCCATCTGTAATAGGAAGAGGGGTAAATCTACTTAAGTTAGTAAATTTATGAGACTTTACTTCCCATTACCGTTTTAAAAATCTATAAAAATAAAATGTTCATCTGTATTTACACAAAATTAATCCCAGATCAAAATGTACCGTTTAATTTATCAGTTCCTTTACTGCTACGTTTCTTAGATTGCAATCTTATTATTCAAGCCTTTCATGTCAGGTACTCAGAAAACTTTATCTATTAAGTGCTTGTCTTGCTTCAGTTTGGTTTCGAAATAGGCTTTCTCGTCGCTGTCTTTCACGTTCTGTTGCTAATCTTTTTATTTCGAGAGATATTTTCATTTCATTATTGTATTAAACACATAATTATTTTTTACAGTAAGGTTCACCCTGTACAAAGTTCGGGGGTGGGGAACTCGAGGTAAAGGGTTACGTTAGGAGGCAGTTTGTATGTATAGGAGAGGAAGGTAACGGTTAACCTTGGACTTGAACAGGTTAAGATTGTAGTGATCAGGGGTAACATCTTCTTGGGTGTCAGATCCACAGAACAGCGTTTGGTGAGAAGCTGTTCAAGTGGAACTTATTTCTCACCGATGGAATACGGAAGAAATGTGAATGTGTTATATAGGAATAAAGTGTCCCTGCCGACACTGGAGTTTGAACACAGATCATCAGAAAGCAAACACAGGCGATACCATTTCTAATATGTAGACCATGTGATGGTAAATGTATATATGGGAATTAGCGAAGCATCTAAATGATCACTATTTCTACTCTATCCTCTATTACTATACGGATCGCTATTCTCTACTCTATTCACTATACTATTTCTCTATACTAATCACTATACGGATTGGTATTCGGGTCACTATTCGGTGGCACGGTGGAGTAATGGATAGCGGCTCGGATTGAAGAATTGGAGGGCCGAGTTCGAATTCCAGTCGAGTCCATTACATTCACATACGTGATAATAACCCTGGGAAAAATATGAATCCTCTTCTTCTCCACCAGCTATGGGTAAATAGCAGGAGCAACTAGTCTACCGAAGAAAGAAATGGCAACCTACTGCAGGAAAATATCTACCTTGTCAGTCATGTATCTAAAGATAGATGATCGCCTAAACGTGTATCACATGGCACTGATTCGGTGGTTACTATTCGAGCGAGTACAATCGAGAAGTACTATTACTGCGAGTGCTATTCGGTGTAGAATAGTTGTATCTGGGATTACAAAGTCTCTACTACAACGAACATTAGGAAAGTGACAACAAGTATTCGTAGACATTGCAAAAGTGACAATGAGTGTTCGTTGACATCCCAAAAGAATGGTTTCCTAAAATGTGACAAAAAGTATTCGTTGACATTACAAAAGTGACAATGAGTGTTCCTTGACATCCCAAAAGAATGGTTTCCTACAATGTGACAACAGATATTAGTTGACATTACAAAAGTGACAATGAGTGTTCGTTGACATCCCAAGACAATAGTTTCCTAAAATGTGACAACAAGTATTCGTTGACATTACAAAAGTGACAATGAGTGTTCGTTGACATCCCAAAAGAATGGTTTCCTACAATGTGAAAACAGGTATTAGTTGACATTACAAAAGTGAAAATGAGTGTTCGTTAAGATCCCAAAAGAATGGTTTCCTACAATGTGACAACAAGTATTCGTTGAGATTACAAAAGTGACAATGAGTGTTCGTTGATATCCGAAAACAATGGTTTCCTACAATGTGACAACAAGTATTCGTTGATATTACAAAAGTGACAATGAGTCTTCCTTGACATGCCTAAGGAATGGTTACCTATAATGTGACAACAAGTATTCGTTGACCTTAAAAAGTGAAAATCAGTGTTCGCTTACGTCTCAAAAGAATGGTTTCCTACAATGTGACAATAAGTATTCGTAGAGATTACAACAGTGACAATGAGTGTTCGTTGATATCCCAAAAGAATGGTTTCCTACAATGTGACAGGAAGTATTCTTTGACATTACAAAAGTGACAATGAGTGTTTGTTGACAACGCAAAAGAATGGTTTCCTACAATGTCACAACAAGTATTCGTTGACATTACAAAAGTGACAATGAGTGTTCGTTGACATCCCAAAAGAATTGTTTCCTACAATATGACATAAAGTATTCGGTGACATTACAAGAGTGGCAATGAGTGTTCGTTGATATCCCAAAAGAATGTTTTCCTACAATGTGACAACAAGTATTCGTTGACATTACAAAAGTGACAATGAGTGTTCGTTGACATCCCAACAGAATGGTTTCCTACAATATGACAACAAGTATTCGTTGACATTACAAAAGTGACATTGAGTGTTCGTAGACATCCCAGAAGAATGGTTTCCAACAATGTAACAAGTATTCGTTGACATTACAAAAGTGACAATGAGTGTTCGCTGACATCCCAAAAGAATGGTTTCCTACAATGTGACAACAAGTATACGTTGACATTACAAAAGTGTCAATCAGTGTTCGTTGACATACCAAAAGAATGGGTTCCTACAATGTGACAACAAGTATTCGTTGACATTACAAGAGTGACAATGAGTGTTCGTTGATATCCCAAAAGAATGTTTTCCTACAATGTGACAACAAGTATTCGTTGACATTACAAAAGTGACAATGAGTGTTCGTTGACATCCCAACAGAATGGTTTCCTACAATATGACAACAAGTATTCGTTGACATTACAAAAGTGACATTGAGTGTTCGTAGACATCCCAGAAGAATGGTTTCCAATAATGTGACAAGTATTCGTTGACATTACAAAAGTGACAATGAGTGTTCGCTGACATCCCAAAAGAATGGTTTCCTACAATGTGAGAACAAGTATTCGTTGACATTACAAAAGTGGCAATGTGTGTTCGTTGACATCCCAAAAGAATGGTTTCCTACAATGTGAGAACAAGTATTCGTTGACATTACAAAAGTGACAATGAGTGTTCGTTGACATCCCAAAAGAATGGTTTCCTGCAATGTGACATCAAGTATTCGTTGACATTACAAAAGAGGCCATGAGTGTTCGTTGACATCCCAAAAGAATGGTTTCCAACAATGTGAAAACAGGTATTAGTTGACATTACAAAAGTGAAAATGAGTGTTCGCTGACATCCCAAAAGAATAGTTTCCTACAATGTGACAACTAGTATTCGTTGACATTACAAAAGTGACGAGGACTGTTCGTTGACATCCCAAAAGAATGGTTTCCTACAATGTGTCAACAAGTATTTGTTGACATTAAAAAAGTGACAATGTGTGTTCGTTGACATCCCAAAAGAATGGTTTCCTACAATATGAAAACAGGTATTAGTTGACATTACAAAAGTGAAAATGAGTGTTCCTTGACATCCCAAAAGAATGGTTTCCTACAATGTGACAACGAGTATTCGTTGACATTACAAAAGTCACAATGAGTGTTCGTTGATATCCGAAAACAATGCTTTCCTACAATGTGACAACAAGTATTAGTTGACATTACAGAAGTGACAATGAGTGTTCGTTGACATCCCAAAAGAATAGTTTCCAACTATGTGACAACAAGTATTCGTTGAGATTATAAAAGTGCCAATAAGTGTTCGTTGACATCCCAAAAGATTGGCTTCCTACGATGTGAAAACAGGTATTAGTAGACATTACAAAAGTGACAATGAGTGTCCCTTGACATCCCAAAAGAATGGTTTCCTACAATGTGACAACAAGTATTCGTTGACATTACAAAAGTGAAAATGTGTGTTCGTTGACAACCCAAAAGAATGGTTTACTGCAATGTGACAACAAGTATTCGTTGACATTACAAATGTGACAATGAGTGTTCGTTGACATCCCAAAAGAATGGTTTCCTACAATGTGAGAAGTATTCGTTGACATTACAAAAGTGACAATGAGTGTTCGTTGACATCCCAAAAGAATGGTTTCCTACAATATGAAAACAGGTATTGGTTGACATTACAAAAGTGAAAATGAGTGTTCGTTGACATCCCAAAAGAATGGTTTCCTACAATGTGACAACAAGTATTCGTTGATATTACAAAAGTGACAATGAGTGTTCGTTGACATCCGAAAACAAGGGTATCCTACAATGTGACAAAAAGTATTCGTTGACATTACAAAAGTGACAATGAGTGTTCCTTGACATGCCTAATGAATGGTTACCTATAATATGACAACAAGTATTCGCTGACCTTACAAAAGTGACAATGAGTGTATGTTGACATCCCAAAAGAATGGTTTCCTAAAATGTAACAAGTATTCGTTGACATTCCAAAAGTGACAATGGGTGTTCGCTTACATCTCAAAAGAATGGTTTCCTACAATGTAACAATAAGTATTCGTTGAGATTACAAAAGTGACAATGAGTGTTCGTAGACATCCCAGAAGAATGGTTTCCAACAATGTAACAAGTATTCGTTGACATTACAAAAGTGACAATGAGTGTTCGCTGACATCCCAAAAGAATGGTTTCCTACAATGTGACAACAAGTATACGTTGACATTACAAAAGTGTCAATCAGTGTTCGTTGACATACCAAAAGAATGGGTTCCTACAATGTGACAACAAGTATTCGTTGACATTACAAGAGTGACAATGAGTGTTCGTTGATATCCCAAAAGAATGTTTTCCTACAATGTGACAACAAGTATTCGTTGACATTACAAAAGTGACAATGAGTGTTCGTTGACATCCCAACAGAATGGTTTCCTACAATATGACAACAAGTATTCGTTGACATTACAAAAGTGACATTGAGTGTTCGTAGACATCCCAGAAGAATGGTTTCCAATAATGTGACAAGTATTCGTTGACATTACAAAAGTGACAATGAGTGTTCGCTGACATCCCAAAAGAATGGTTTCCTACAATGTGACAACAAGTATACGTTGACATTACAAAAGTGTCAATCAGTGTTCGTTGACATACCAAAAGAATGGGTTCCTACAATGTGACAACAAGTATTCGTTGACATTACAAGAGTGACAATGAGTGTTCGTTGATATCCCAAAAGAATGTTTTCCTACAATGTGACAACAAGTATTCGTTGACATTACAAAAGTGACAATGAGTGTTCGTTGACATCCCAACAGAATGGTTTCCTACAATATGACAACAAGTATTCGTTGACATTACAAAAGTGACATTGAGTGTTCGTAGACATCCCAGAAGAATGGTTTCCAATAATGTGACAAGTATTCGTTGACATTACAAAAGTGACAATGAGTGTTCGCTGACATCCCAAAAGAATGGTTTCCTACAATGTGACAACAAGTATACGTTGACATTACAAAAGTGTCAATCAGTGTTCGTTGACATACCAAAAGAATGGGTTCCTACAATGTGACAACAAGTATTCGTTGACATTACAAGAGTGACAATGAGTGTTCGTTGATATCCCAAAAGAATGTTTTCCTACAATGTGACAACAAGTATTCGTTGACATTACAAAAGTGACAATGAGTGTTCGTTGACATCCCAACAGAATGGTTTCCTACAATATGACAACAAGTATTCGTTGACATTACAAAAGTGACATTGAGTGTTCGTAGACATCCCAGAAGAATGGTTTCCAATAATGTGACAAGTATTCGTTGACATTACAAAAGTGGCAATGTGTGTTCGTTGACATCCCAAAAGAATGGTTTCCTACAATGTGAGAACAAGTATTCGTTGACATTACAAAAGTGACAATGAGTGTTCGTTGACATCCCAAAAGAATGGTTTCCTGCAATGTGACATCAAGTATTCGTTGACATTACAAAAGAGGCCATGAGTGTTCGTTGACATCCCAAAAGAATGGTTTCCAACAATGTGAAAACAGGTATTAGTTGACATTACAAAAGTGAAAATGAGTGTTCGCTGACATCCCAAAAGAATAGTTTCCTACAATGTGACAACTAGTATTCGTTGACATTACAAAAGTGACGAGGACTGTTCGTTGACATCCCAAAAGAATGGTTTCCTACAATGTGTCAACAAGTATTTGTTGACATTAAAAAAGTGACAATGTGTGTTCGTTGACATCCCAAAAGAATGGTTTCCTACAATATGAAAACAGGTATTAGTTGACATTACAAAAGTGAAAATGAGTGTTCCTTGACATCCCAAAAGAATGGTTTCCTACAATGTGACAACGAGTATTCGTTGACATTACAAAAGTCACAATGAGTGTTCGTTGATATCCGAAAACAATGCTTTCCTACAATGTGACAACAAGTATTAGTTGACATTACAGAAGTGACAATGAGTGTTCGTTGACATCCCAAAAGAATAGTTTCCAACTATGTGACAACAAGTATTCATTGAGATTATAAAAGTGCCAATAAGTGTTCGTTGACATCCCAAAAGATTGGCTTCCTACGATGTGAAAACAGGTATTAGTAGACATTACAAAAGTGACAATGAGTGTCCCTTGACATCCCAAAAGAATGGTTTCCTACAATGTGACAACAAGTATTCGTTGACATTACAAAAGTGAAAATGTGTGTTCGTTGACAACCCAAAAGAATGGTTTACTGCAATGTGACAACAAGTATTCGTTGACATTACAAATGTGACAATGAGTGTTCGTTGACATCCCAAAAGAATGGTTTCCTACAATGTGAGAAGTATTCGTTGACATTACAAAAGTGACAATGAGTGTTCGTTGACATCCCAAAAGAATGGTTTCCTACAATATGAAAACAGGTATTGGTTGACATTACAAAAGTGAAAATGAGTGTTCGTTGACATCCCAAAAGAATGGTTTCCTACAATGTGACAACAAGTATTCGTTGATATTACAAAAGTGACAATGAGTGTTCGTTGACATCCGAAAACAAGGGTATCCTACAATGTGACAAAAAGTATTCGTTGACATTACAAAAGTGACAATGAGTGTTCCTTGACATGCCTAATGAATGGTTACCTATAATATGACAACAAGTATTCGCTGACCTTACAAAAGTGACAATGAGTGTATGTTGACATCCCAAAAGAATGGTTTCCTAAAATGTAACAAGTATTCGTTGACATTCCAAAAGTGACAATGGGTGTTCGCTTACATCTCAAAAGAATGGTTTCCTACAATGTAACAATAAGTATTCGTTGAGATTACAAAAGTGACAATGAGTGTTCGTTGATATCCCAAATGAATGGTTTGCTACAATGTGACAACAAGTATTCGTTGACATTACAAAAGTGACAATGAGTTTTCGTTGACATCCCAAAAGAATTGTTTCCTACAATAAGACAACAAGTATTCGTTGACATTACAAAAGTGACAATGAGTGTTCGTTGACAACCCAAAAGAATGGTTTCCTACAATGTGACAACAGGTATTAGTGGACATTACAAAAGTGACAATGAGTGTTCGTTGACATCCCAACAGAATGGTTTCCTACAATGTGACAACAAGTATTCGTTGACATTACAAGAGTGACAATGAGTGTTCGTTGATATACCAAAAGAATGGTTTCCTACAATGTGACAACAAGTATTCGTTGACATTGGAAAAGTGACAATGAGTGTTCGTTGACATCCCAACAGAATGGTTTCCTACAATATGACAACAAGTATTCGTTGACATTACAAAAGTGACATTGAGTGTTCGTAGACATCCCAGAAGAATGGTTACCAACAATGTGACAAGTATTCGTTGACATTACAAAAGTGACAATGAGTGTTCGCTGACATCCCAAAAGAATGGTTTCCTACAATGTGAAAACAAGTATTCGTTGACATTACAAAAGTGGCAATGTGTGTTCGTTGATATCCCAAAAGAATGGTTTCCTACAAGGTGACAACAAGTATTAGTTGATATTACAAAAGTGACAATGAGTGTTCCTTGACTCCCAAAAGAATGGTTTCCTACAATGTGACAACAATTATTCGTTGACATTACAAAAGTGAAAATGAGTGTTCGTTGATATCCCAAAAGAATGGTTTCCTACAATGTGACAAAAAGTATTCGTTGACATTACAAAAGTGACAATGAGTGTTCGTTGACAACGCAAAAGAATGGTTTTTTATAATGTGACAACAAGTATTCGCTGAGATTCCAAAGTGACAATGAGTGTTCGTTGACATCCCAAAAGAATGGTTTCCTACAATGTAACAAGTATTCGCTGACATTCCAAAAGTGACAATGAGTGTTCGCTTACATCTCAAAAGAATGGTTTCCTACAATGTGACAATAAGTATTCGTTGAGATTACAAAAGTGACAATGAGTGTTCGTTGATATCCCAAATGAATGGTTTGCTACAATGTGACAACAAGTATTCGTTGACATTACAAAAGTGACAATGAGTGTTCGTTGATATCCCAAAAGAATTGTTTCCTAAAATATGACAACAAGTATTCGTTGACATTACAAAAGTGACAATGAGTGTTCGTTGACATCCCAAAAGAATGGTTTCCTACAATGTGACAACAGGTATTAGTTGACATTACAAAAGTGACAATGAGTGTTCGTTGACATCCCAAAAGAATGGTTTCCTACAATGTGACAACAAGTATTCGTTGACATTACAAGAGTGACAATGAGTGTTCGTTGATATCCCAAAAGAATGGTTTCCTACAATGTGACAACAAGTATTCGTTGACATTGCAAAAGTCACAATGAGTGTTTGTTGACATCCCAACAGAATGGTTTCCTACAATATGACAACAAGTATTCGTTGACATTACAAAATTGACATTGAGTGTTCGTAGACATCCCAGAAGAATGGTTTCCAACAATGTGAAAACAGGTATTAGTTGACATTACAAAAGTGACAATGAGTGTTCGTTGACATCCCAAAAGAATGGTTTCCTACAAGGTGACAACAAGTATTAGTTGATATTACAAAAGTGACATTGAGTGTTCCTTGACTCCCAAAAGAATGGTTTCCTACAATGTGACAACAATTATTCGTTGACATTACAAAAGTGAAAATGAGTGTTCGTTGACATCCCAAAAGAATGGTTTCCTACAATGTAACAAGTATTCGCTGACATTCCAAAAGTGACAATGAGTGTTCGCTGACATCACAAAAGAATGGTTTCCTACAATGTGACAACAACTATTCGTTGAAATTACAAAAGTGAAAATGAGTGTTCGTTGACATCCCAAAAGAATGGTTTCCTACAATGTGACAACAGGTAGTAGTTGACATTGCAAAAGTGACAATGAGTGTTCGTTGACATCCCAAAACAATGGTTTCCTACGAAGCGACAACAAGTATTCGTTGACATTACAAGAATGACAATGAGTGTTCGTTGATATCCCAAAAGAATGGTTTCCTACAATGTGACAAGTATTCGTTGACATTACAAAAGTGACAATGCGTTTTCGTTGACATCCCAAAAGAATGGTTTCCTACAATGTGACAAGTATTCGTTGATATTACAAAAGTGACAATGAGTGTTCGTTGACATCCCAAAAGAATGGTTTCCTATAATGTGACAACAACTATGCGTTGACATAAAAAAGTCAAAAATGAGTGTTTTGTTGACATCCCAAAAGAATGGTTTCCTACAATGTGACAACAAGTATTCGTTGACATTACAAAAGTGACAATGAGAGTTAGTTTGTATCCCAAAAGATTGGTTTCCAACGATGTGAAAACAGGTATTAGTAGTCATTAAAAAAGTGACAATGAGTGTTCGTTGACATCCCAAAAGAATGGTTTCCTACAATGTGACAAGAAGTATTCGTTGACATTAAGAAAGTGTCAATGAGTGTTCGTTGACAACCAAAAAGAATAGTTTCCAACTATGTGACAACAAGTATTCGTTGACATTAAAAAAGTGACTATGAGTGTTTCTTGACATCCCAAAAGAATGGTTTCCTACAATGTGACAATAAGTATTCGTTGAGATTACAAAAGTGACAATGAGTGTTTGTTGATATCCCAAAAGAATGGCTTCCTACAATGTGACAAAATGTATTCGTTGACATTACAAGAGTGACAATGAGTGTTCGTTGACAACGCACAAGAATGGTTTCCTACAATGTGACAACAAGTATTCGCTGACATTACAGAAGTGACAATGAGTGTTCATTGACATCCCAAAAGAATGGTTTCCTACAATATGACAACAAGTATTCGTTGACATTACAAAACTGACAATGAGTGTTTGTTGACATCCCAAAAGAATGGTTTCCTACAATGTGACAACAGGTAGTAGTTGACATTACAAAAGTGACAATGAGTGTTCGCTGACATCCCAAAAGAATGGTTTCCTACAATGTGAGAACAAGTATTCGTTGACATTACAAAAGTGGCAATGTGTGTTCGTTGACATCCCAAAAGAATGGTTTCCTACAATGTGAGAACAAGTATTCGTTGACATTACAAAAGTGACAATGAGTGTTCGTTGACATCCCAAAAGAATGGTTTCCTACAATGTGACAACAAGTATTCGTTGACATTACGAAAGTGTCAATGAGTGTTCGTAGACAACCAAAAAGAATAGTTTCCAACTATGTGACAACAATTATTCGTTGACATTAAAAAAGTGGCAATGTGTGTTCGTTGACATCCCAAAAGAATGGTTTCCTACAATGTGACAACAAGTATACGTTGACATTACAAAATAGACAATGAGTGTTCGTTGACATCCCAAAAGAATGGTTTCCAACAATGTGAAAACAGGTATTAGTTGTCATTACAAAAGTGACAATGAGTGTTCGTTGACATCCCAAAAGAATGGTTTCCTACAAGGTGACAACAAGTATTAGTTGATATTACAAAAGTGAGAATGAGTGTTCCTTGACTCCCAAAAGAATGGTTTCCTACAATGTGACAACAATTATTCGTTGACATTACAAAATAGACAATGAGTGTTCGTTGACATCCCAAAAGAATGGTTTCCAACAATGTGAAAACAGGTATTAGTTGACATTACAAAAGTGACAATGAGTGTTCGTTGACATCCCAAAAGAATGGTTTCCTACAAGGTGAGATTACAAAAGTGACAATGAGTGTTCGTTGATATCCCAAAAGAATGGCTTCCTACAATGTGACAAAAAGTATTCGTTGATATTACAAGAGTGACAATGAGTGTTCATTGACATCCCAAAAGAATGGTTTCCTACAATATGACAACAAGTATTCGTTGACATTACAAAAGTGACAATGAGTGTTCGTTGACATCCCAAAAGAATGGTTTCCTAAAAGATGACAACAAGTATTCGTTGACATTACAAAACTGACAATGAGTGTTCGTTGACATCCCAAAAGAATGGTTTCCTACAATGTGACAACAGGTAGTAGTTGACATTATAAAAGTTACAATGTGTGTTCATTGACATCCCAAAACAATGGTTTCCTGCAAAGTAACAACAAGTATTCGGTGACATTTACAAGAATGACAATGAGTGTTCGTTGATATCCCAAAAGAATGGTTTCCTACAATGTGACAAAAAGTATTCGTTGACATTACAAAATGAAAATGCGTGTTTGCTGACATCCCAAAAGAATAGTTTCCTACAATGTGACAACTAGTATTCGTTGACAATACAAAAGTGACGATGAGTGTTCGTTGACATCCCAAAAGAATGGTTTCCTACAATGTGACAACAAGTATTCGTTGAGATTACAAAACTGACAATGAGAGTTCGTTTATATCCCAAAAATTGGATTCCAACGATGTGAAAACAGGTATTAGTAGACATTACAAAAGTGTCAATGAGTGTTCGTTGTCATCCCAAAAGAATGGTTTCCTACAATGTGACAACAAATATTCGTTGACATTAGGGAAGTGTCAATGAGTGTTCGTTGACATCCCAAAAGAATAATTTCCAAATATGTGACAACAAGTATTCGTTGACATTACAAAAGTGACAATGAGTGTTCGTTGACATCCCAAAAGAATGGTTTCCTACAATGTGACAATAAGTATTCGTTGAGATTACAAAAGTGACAATGAGTGTTCGTTGATATCCCAAAAGAATGGTTTCCTACAATGTGACAACAAGTATTCGTTGACATTACAAAAGTGACAATGAGTGTTCGTTGTCATCCCAAAAGAATAATTTCCAAATATGTGACAACAAGTATTCGTTGACATTACAAAAGTGACAATGAGTGTTCGTTGACATCCCAAAAGAATGGTTTCCCACAATGTGACAAAAACTATTCGTTGATATAACAAAAGTGGAAATGTGTGTTCGTTGACATCCCAAAAGAATGGTTTCCTACAATGTGACAAAAAGTATTCGTTGACATTACAAATGGTACAATGAGAGTTCGTTTATATCCCAAAAGATTGGTTTCCAACGATGTGAAAACAGGTATTAGTAGACATTACAAAAGTGACAATGAGTGTTCGTTGACATCCCAAAAGAATGGATTCCTACAATGTGACAACATGTATTCGTTGACATTACAAAAGTGTCAATGAGTGTTCGTTGACATCCCAAAAGAATAGTTTCCAACTATGTGACAACAAGTATTCGTTGACATTACAAAAGTGACAATGAGTGTTCGTTGACATCCCAAAAGAATGGTTTCCTACAATGTGACAACAACTATTCGTTGGCATTACAAGAGTGACAATGGGTGTTCGTTGATATCCCAAAAGAATGGTTTCCTACAATGTGTCAACAAGTATTCGCTGACATTACAAAAGTGACAATGAGTGTTCATTGATATCCAAAAAAAATGGTTTCCTACAATGTGACAAAAAGTATTCTTTGACATTACAAAAGTGACAATGAGTGTTCGTTGAAATCCCAAAAGAATAATTTCCAACTATGTGACAACAAGTATTCGTTGACATTACAAAAGTGACAATGAGTGTTAGTTGACATCACAAAAGAATGGTTTCCTACAATGTGACAACAACTATTCGTTGAAATTACAAAAGTGAAAATGAGTGTTCGTTGACATCCCAAAAGAATGGTTTCCTACAATGTGACAACAAGTATTAGTTGACATTACAAATGTGACAATAAGTGTTCGTTGACATCCCAAAACAATGGTTTCCTACAATGTGACAACAAGTATTCGTTGACATTACAAGAGTGACAATGAGTGTTCGTTGATATCCCAAAAGAATGGTTTCCTACAATGTGACAACAAGTATTCGTTGATATTACAAAAGTGACAATGAGTGTTCGTAGACATCCCAAAAGAATGGTTTCCTAAAATGTGACAAGTATTCGTTGACATTACAAAAGTGACAATGAGTGTTCGCTGACATCCCAAAAGAATGGTTTCCTACAATGTGACAACAAGTATTCGTTGACATTACAAAAGTGACAATGAGTGTTCGTTGACATCCCCAAAAGAATGGTTTCCTACAAGGTGACAACAAGTATTAGTTGATATTACAAAAGTGAAAATGAGTGTTCCTTGACACCCCAAAAGTATGGTTTCCTACAATGTGACAACAAGTTATCGTTGACATTACAAAAGTGAAAATGAGTGTTCGTTGACATCCCAAAAGAATGGTTTCCTACAATGTGACAAAAAAGTATTCGTTGACATTACAAAAGTGACAATGTGTGTTCGTTGACATCCAAAAAGAATCGTTTCCTACAATGTGACAAGTATTCGTTGACATTACAGAAGTGACAATGAGTGTTCTTTGACATACTCAAAGAATGGTTTCCTACAATGTGACAACAAATATTTGTTGACATTACAAAAGTGACAATGAGTGTTCGTTGACATCCCAAAAAATGGTTTCCAACAATGTGACAAGTATCCGTTAACATTACAGAAGTGACAATGAGTGTTCGTTGACATACTCAAAGAATGGATTCCTACAATGTGACTACGAGTATTCGTTGACATTACAGAAGTGACAATGAGTGTTCGTTGACATCCCAAAAGAATGGTTTCCTACAATGTGACAACAAGTATTCGTTGTCATTACAAAAGTGACAATGAGTGTTCCTTGACATCCTAAATAATGGTTTCCTACAATGTTACAACAAGTATTCATTGACATTACAAAAGTGACAATGATTGTTCGTTGACATCCTCAAAGAATGATTTCCTACAATGTGACAACATGTATTCGTTGACATTACAAATGTGACAATGAGTGTTCATTGACATCCCAAAAGAATGGTTTTCTACAATGTGACAACAAGTATTCTTTGACATTACAAAAGTGACGATGAGTGTTCGTCAACATCCCAAAAGAATGGTTTCCTACAATGTGACAAGTATTCGTTGACATTACAAAAGTGACAATGAGTGTTCGTTGACATCCCAAATGAATGGTTTCCTACAATTTGACAACAATTATTCGTTGACATTACAAAAGTGACAAACAGTGTTCGTTGACATCCCAAAAGTATGGTTTCCTACAATTTGACAACTAGTATTCGTTGACATTACAAAAGTGACTATGAGTGTTCGTTGATATCCCAAAACAATGGTTTCCTACAATGTGACAACAAGTATTCGTTGACATTACAAAAGTGACAATGAGTGTTCGTTGACATCCCAAAAGAATGGTTTCCTACAATGTGACAACAAGTATTCGTTGACATTACAAGAGTGACAATGTTTGTTCATTGACATCCCAATAGAATGGTTTCCTACAATGTGACAACAAGTATTCGTTTACATTACAAGAGTGACAATGAGTGTTCATTGACATCCCAAAAGAATGGTTTCCTACAATGTGACAACAAGTATTCGTTGACATTACAAAAGTGACAATGAGTGTTCGCTGACATCCCAAAAGAATTGTTTCCTACAATGTGACCACAAGTATTCGTTGACATTACAAAAGTGACAATGAGTGTTCGCTGACATCCCAAAAGAATGGTTTCCTACAATGTGACAACAAGTATTCGTTGACATTACAAAAGTGACAATGAGTGTTCGCTGACATCCCAAAAGAATGGTTTCCTACAATTTGACAACAAGTATTCGTTGACATTACAAAACTGACAATGAGTGTTCGTTGACATCCCAAAAAATGGTTTCCTACAATGTGACAACAAGTATTCGTTGACATTACAAAGGTGTCTATGAGTGTTCCTTGACATCCCAAAAGAATGGTTTCCTACAATGTGACAACAAGTCTTCGTTGACATTACAAAAGTGACAATGAGTGTTCGTTGACATCCCAACAGAATGGTTTCCTACAATGTGACAAGTATTCGTTGACATTACAAAAGTGTCAATGAGTGTTCGTTGACATCCCAAAAGAATGGTTTCCTACAATGTGACAACAAGTATTCGTTGACATTACAAAAGTGACAATGAGTGTTCATTGACATCCCAAAAGAATGCTTTCCTACAATGTGACAACAGGTATTAGTTGACATTACAAATGTGTCAATGAGTGTTCGTTGACATCCCAAAACAATTGTTTCCTACAATGTGACAAAAAGTATTCGTTGACATTCCAAAAGTGACAATGTGTGTTCGTTGACATCCAAAAAGATTAGTTTCCTACAATGTGACAAGTATTCGTTGACATTACAGAAGTGACAATGAGTGTTCGTTGACATACTCAAAGAATGGTTTCCTACAATGTGACAACAAGTATTCGTTGACATTACAAAAGTGACAAACAGTGTTCGTTTACATCCCAAAAGTATGGTTTCCTACAATGTGACAAGTATTCGTTGACATTACAAATGTGACAATGAGTGTTCGTTGATATCCCAAAAGAATGGTTTCCTACAATGTGACAGCAAGTATTCTTTGACATTACAAAAGTGACAATGAGTGTTCCTTGACATCCCAACAGAATGGTTTCCTTCAATCTGACAACAAGTATTCGTTGACATTACAAAAGAGACAATGAGTGTTCGTTGACATCCCAAAAGAATGGTTTCCTACAATGTGACAACAAGTACTCTTTGACATTACAAAAGTGACAATGAGTGATCCTTGACATCCTAAAAGAATGGTTTCCTACAATGTTACAACAAGTATTCATTGACATTATAGAAGTGACAATGATTGATCCTTGACATCTTCAAAGAATGATTTCCTACAATGTGACAACATGTATTCGTTGACATTACAAATGTGACAATGAGTGTTCGTTGACATCCGAAAAGAATGGTTTTCTACAATGTGACAACAAGTATTCGTTGACATTACAAAAGTGACAATGAGTTTTCCTCGACATCCCAAAAGAATGGTTTCCTACAATGTGACCACAAGTATTCGTTGACATTACAAAAGTGACAATGAGTGTTCCTTGACATCTCAAAAGAATGGTTTCCTACAATGTGACAACAAGGATTCGTTGACATTACAAAAGTGACAAACAGTGTTCCTTGACATCCCAAAAGTATGGTTTCCTACAATTTGACAACAAGTATTCGTTGACATTACAAAAGTGACTATGAGTGTTCGTTGACATCCCAAAACAATGGTTTCCTACAATGTGACAACAAGTATTCGTTGACATTACAAAAGTGACAATGAGTGTTCGTTGACATCCCAAAAGAATGGTTTCCTACAATGTGACAACAAGTATTCGTTGACATTACAAGAGTGACAATGCGTGTTCATTGACATCCCAAAAAATGGTTTCCTACAATGTGACAACAAGTATTTGTTGACATTACTAGAGTGACAATGAGGGTTCGTTGACATCCCAACAGAATTGTTTTCTACAATGTGACAACAAGTATTCGTTGACATTACAAAAGTGACAATGAGTGTTCGTCGACATCCCAAAAGAATGGTTTCCTACAATGTGACAAGTATTCGTTGACATTACAAAAGTGACAATGAGTGTTCGTTGACATCCCAAAAGAATGGTTTCCTACAATGTGACAACAAGTATTCGTTGACATTACAAAAGTGACAAACAGTGTTCGTTTACATCCCAAAAGTATGGTTTCCTACAATTTGACAAGAATTCGTTGACATTACAAAATGACTATGGGGGTTCGTTGACATCCCAAAACAATGGTTTCCTACAATGTGACATCAAGTATTCGTTGACATTACAAAAGTGACAATGTGTGTTCCTTGACATCCCAAAAGAATGGTTTCCTACAATGTGACAACAAGTATTCGTTGACATTACAAGAGTGACAGTGTGTGTTCATTGACATCTTAGAAGAATGGTTTCCTACAATGTGACAACAAGTATTTGTTGACATTACAAGATTGACAATGAGTGTTCGTTGACATCCCAAAAGAATGGTTTCCTACAATGTGACAACAAGTATTCGTTGACATTACAAAAGTGACAATGAGTGTTCGCTGACATCCCAAAAGAATTGTTTCCTACAATGTGACCACAAGTATTCGTTGACATTACAAAAGTGATAATGAGTTTTCGCTGATATCCCAAAAGAATGGTTTCCTACAATTTGACAACAAGTATTCGTTGACATTACAAAACTGACAATGAGTGTTCGTTGACATCCCAAAAAATGGTTTCCTACAATGTGACCACAAGTATTCGTTGACATTACAAAGGTGTCAATGAGTGTTCCTTGACATCCCAAAAGAATGGTTTCCTACAATGTGACAACAATTATTCGTTGACATTACAAAAGTGACAATGAGTGTTCCTTGACATCCCAAAAGAATGGTTTCCTACAATGTGACAACAAGTATTCGTTGACATTACAAAAGTGTCAATGAGTGTTCCTTGACATCCCAAAAGAATGGTTTCCTACTTAGTGACAACAAGTACTCTTTGACATTACAAAAGTGACAATGAGTGATCCTTGACATCCTAAAAGAATGGTTTCCTACAATGTTACAACAAGTATTCATTGACATTACAGAAGTGACAATGATTGTTCGTTGACATCTTCAAAGAATGATTTCCTACAATGTGACAACATGTATTCGTTGACATTACAAATGTGACAATGAGTGTTCGTTGACATCCCGAAAGAATGGTTTTCTACACTGTGACAACAAGTATTCGTTGACATTACAAAAGTGACAATGAGTTTTCCTCGACATCCCAAAAGAATGGTTTCCTACAATGTGACAAGTATTCGTTGACATTACAAAAGTGACAATGAGTGTTCGTTGACATCCCAACAGAATGGTTTCCTACAATATGACAACAAGGATTCGTTGACATTACAAAAGTGACAATGAGTGTTCGTTGACATCCCAAATGTATGGTTTCCTACAATTTGACAACAAGTATTCGTTGACATTACAAAAGTGACTATGTGTGTTCGTTGACATCCCAAAAGAATGGTTTCCTACAATGTGACAACAAGTATTCTTTGACATTACAAAAGTGACAATGAGTGTTCGTTGACATCCCCAAAGAATGGTTTCCTACAATGTGACAACAAGTATTCGTTGACATTACAAGAGTGACAATGTGTGTTCATTGACATCCCAAAAGAATGATTTCCTACAATGTGACAACAAGTATTTGTTGACATTACAAAAGTGAAAATGAGTGTTCCTTGACATCCCAAAAGAATGGTTTTCTACAATGTGACAACAAGTATTCGTTGACATTACAAAAGTGTCAATGATTGTTCCTTGACATCCCAAAAGAATGGTTTCCTACAATGTGACAACAAGTATTCGTTGACATTACAAAAGTGACAATGAGTGTTCGTTGACATCCCAAAAGAATGGTTTCCTACAATGTGACGTGAGATGAACATTTGATGAATGATGAAACAGTTCATTTTTTGGTCTTACTCCTCAACAACACTCTTGTTTCGTTACTCTTCGAGATCTTACGCTCTAGAAATGTCCTTGAATACGAATGAGAAAATAAAACGAAAAATAGTAATGTTATCTGTTGAGAAGTTACGGGACCCACAAGTGAACAAGAAATATATTTTTTAAACCTCCATTAAAAAATATTGATTTTTTTTTTTTTACTCGTTGCAAAATAGTAATCTCTTCAAAACAGGAGCTAAAACGAAAACTATATATATTTAACAGCGAACGCTAATTCTCAAGAAACTCATTTCTTATAATTTCGCCATATTGCTATGTGTGACCCGCACTATGTCGATATCAATGGCCAAACAGAGGTATAGAAGAAGATCTGCCTAATGCCTCATTTTACATGCGGCAAATTTGTTCTGTGTTATAAACGTGTCACCATTAAGATTGCATTGTGCATACTTGTGTATGTGGGCATACTGTTAGTCCGTAAGTCTCTGGTTGATTCTGTAATTCCTCTCCCTCTGGTTTACCGTCCTCGGCTCATGAGGCCTTTCTTAAATGCTTACTACAGTTTTTTTTTTCTTTTTATGTACCGTGTCCTTTCAGGACATAGCCAATTCGGTACCTTTTTGTACACAAACTGGAGATATTTTCTATAAACGTCTCGCGGGATTTATCGAGAATTTCTTATTGTAACATATTCTTTCTCGGCTGTACAAATCTCATCAATAAATAGCAAATGTATTAAATAAATATTATATGATACGGTCCTCCACTGAAAAAAAATTCACCTCCCCTTATGACTCATTTTTGAACCAGTGTGACATTGGCATAAATAGCTTAATGGACAGCAATCTCAAACTGATACAAAATCTATATGGATATACAAATATTTCAAGTCAACGGAAAAAGTAACCCTACCTAAGACAATGGCGTCTCAGTCCCTTTCAAAGTACTCCACTTGGCACTTTGCACACTCATTTCAACATATCACGTTATGTATTGGGTTGGCAACTAAGTTCCCGCCGTTTTTTTAAATTTTGCAATCTATTGTGTTTTTAAATTTTGTAATCTATTTTTTTTTCGAGAATTATATTTTGAAATCATTTCGTAATCTATTTAATTTAAGTTAATTTCTGTTTATTTTCAAATCATTAAAAAGGAATGTCAAGTTAAGAAAAATGAATATTTACGATATTTCCATTTTCCTTTTAATCAAGGTTCAAAGGCCGCAAAAGCTGCTCGAGACATTTCTGCTGTGTATGGAGAGGATGCCATAGCTGAAAGAACCACTCGTGATTGGTATGCCAAGTTCAAAAATGGAGGTTTTGACCTCAAAGACCCACTTCGTTCTGGCCGTCCAGTTGAGTTCGATGGAGAGCGATTAAACCAATTTTTGCGCGAAAATTCTCTTCAAACGACAAGAGAACTGGCAGAGAAGATGGCTGGGAAGTACGGCTACACCCGAAATACTCACCTGATTTAGCACCAACGGATTTCAACAGCTTTTGATCTTTATCAAATGCTATGCGCAGGGTTTCGTTCAATATTGATGCAGAATTGAGAGCTTGGTTGGATGAATTTTTCGAGTAAAAACAGGGTGATTTCTACCAACGAGGTATTGAAAATCTTGTTGAACATTTGGAAGAAGTTGTAAACAACAAGGGAGAATACATTATTGATTAATTAGTTGTTTAATTTAATTTTAAAAAATGGCGGTAGCTTAGTTGCCAACCTAATGCTAACACAGAGACACCTAAATGGTTACACCCTACACTTTGCCGATATGGGATCTAGGTGCCTGTCCTTACATAAGATATCACTTCTGCCTTCTCTATAAACGTCTCACGAGATTTATCGAGAATTCTTTGTTATTGTATAAACTTCACCTATTATTTTTATCGCTCACGCTAACTTCAGTGGCTATTGAGCCTTGTATAGAGTTACTATTAGTCGCCGTCGTCCTTGTCTGGTATCGTGGTAGATACACATCATGGGCGAATCAGAGAGATCCACCGTGCCGTGCCGTGCCGTGTCCCAGGGTTCGAATCATTGTACTGAACTCGAGAAGTTCATTTTTTTCTGTCACGATTCGAAGTCCGGGTCCCGGCTTCTTTCTTCGAAATGACATGTGAGATGGATTTGTTTTTGAAGTTACCTTCTTCTAGCCTAGAAAAGAGGTAAGACCTACAAGGTGGTTGGACCAGGCCGATTTTGAATTTGGAGTTTTTCAGTTGCCCCACTCCACCAAGGCTATAGAACCAAGCTTGTCCTGCTATATACCTGTAGGTGGTGGTGGGGGGGAGTAAATGAATTCATGTCTTCCCCAAGGTCACCGGCACGTAAGTGAATGTAATGAACTCGACTGGGATTCGAACTCGAACCCATTTCCTCAGTCCAAGGCGCAACCTATTACTCCAACGTACCTTCATCTATTAGTAAATATTAGTAAAAATTATTAGTAATATTAGTAAGTAAAAAATTTAAAAAAAAAAAACACTTCATTAAAGACTCTGCCCTGTGTATCTCTGTAATATATTTTTCAAATAATTATAAACTGTTATGCAGGTGAAGCAGGGCCGGTGCTTTCTACTCACGATACCCCTACCCTTCCACGAACAATCGACAGGAGAAGCCTGATTGTGAGGCCCTGGAAGTGCTTTGTGCATCTCGCTGTCTGATCAACATTAGCTGTCCTGTTCAATGTCAATTTGTGCATAATTTAGCTCCGTTATCATAACAACAGTTGCGATACTTTTTGATCACGACCTTGTATATATTGTTAGGGTCAACTATAAAATAAAACATATCTAATTAAATGGGAGTTACGTCCCTAAGAGATTTTGAAATCTCCAGGATTAGAGAGTTCGTCAGGGCTTCCTTAAAAACATAATGATTGGTCATACCATATATATATATATATATATATATATATATATATATATATATATATATATATATATATATATATATATATATATAAGGGCTGTATATTTTCTACGTTGTATATTTTGGCTTTTCATTTAGTTGACGTGGGAGTATAATAAAGGTATTTGGAAAATTACAAAATTTTCGGTTGTTATTGCAACCTTTGTCAGCGCTGGATACTGAATATATATTTCTTTAACTGGGTTAAACTTCAAATCAAGTGGTCGTTAATGATCTCAAAGTGAGAATCGGCAATCCCTTGGTCGTAGCAACCAATCGTGGAGATTTTAATACCAAATATTGCGGTAAAAGTGCATCTTATACATAGAAAAGTACAGCATAAAAGCTAACATTCACGGGTCACCTAGCAACTGATTTTGAGGTGAACTTGTTAAAAAAAAAAAAAGCTCAGTTCCTTCACCATTTTAGACAAACACACACAAAAAAATACGTCTGGGAATTTTCACCCATTATCGAGTTTATTTCGAGTTCAGTCACTTTCTCGTCGATGGAACGTGGCTTCCTTCTGTCTTTTCTACAATTATTTTCATGGCAACTGCTATCACGAGCCTTTTTCCCTAGTACCCTGACTACATAAATTTAAGCGTGATACTAGATTGGCATCTAGGTCCCAACCTGTTACTGTTGAAATAGCTAAATGCAACCGCCACCTCTACTCCAACAGTTTCTTTTCTCGCACGTCCCGCCTATGGGACTTCCGTTTACTTGCTTCCCTGGTAAATACAATCTTCAAGCATTTAAATATATCTTCTTCAATATCTTCTTGACTTCACGTTCATCTTTTGTCCTTTCTTCAATCCTTCCTATATTCTTTTCTTTCATTTTAACTCGCTGTAACCCCATACGTTCTAGTGAAATTCCCGCCTTACTTGGAGTAAAATGATTTTTAAAAATCTTATTTTCAATGACTGGATGCAACATGGCTTCAAGAATTTGGTATGCAGGAACTGATTTTTAAGTGTGAATTCCAACTGACAATTCGGTAAGTTTTCAATTTTTCTCTCGTTAAAATGATAGGAAAACGAAGTCTAAAGAGATCAGCCGGTAAATGACGTGAACCTCAGCAGTTCAAAGGAAGAGTTCGATTATCGATTTTCTTTGAAAAGATACCGACTTTCTGATTAGTTCAATGGGGGATGGCGAGAAGTATGGTCATGTTCACATGTTTAATCATAGCACGTCTTCCGAAGAGACTGTCTCGCTCATTAAAATGCAACTTTCTCATCCTGTCTCTCTTTTATTTATCTATATCCCTCTTTTTCTCTTTACATCTCTCCTCCTTCGCTTTCTCTTCACTTCTTACCTCTTTTTCCTCTCTATCATTATCTCCTTCCCTCTCTTTACCGATATCTTACTTTTTTTACCTTGCTCATATTGCGTGTTTTGCTTACAACATATTCTTTTCTCCATCTTTTCTCCCCAAGTATAAACTTTATTCTGTGTTCCAACTCTGGTTGACCTCTCTCTCTCTCTCTCTCTCTCTCTCTCTCTCTCTCTCTCTCTCTCTCTCTCTCTCTCTCTCTCTCTCTCCTCTGCCAGAATAAAAATTAAAAATAGGTTTGTGGGCTTTAACCAATCAAATGTGACCTACGCTAAATTCAAACTTACCGAAAAAAATTTTATAAAGGTCATGATACGAAGTTGTCTGCATATAAATCCTAGACAATTTCTTTATGGGCCGATACAAGTGGTTACATTATTTCGTAAAATGCAAAGAAGTCTGGCGTTCAACTTTCCTAATAAGTAAAAGCGAAAGAAGTAGGGAAGTAATTTACCAAATGCTGACCAGTTATATGCTCGTTCAGCTTCTTACATAAAATTTTCTAGTTGATAAATAGAAGTCCTCTTTAAGAAACTAGTAGATATCTTAACCGTTTTGAAAAAAAACCATCACAAACACAGAACTACTTTGGTAAATTAATATGAAACCGTTAAATAAAGAGCATCCACATAAGATGTTAATAATACCAACTAATCAATGTAAAACGTTAATAATACTAACTAAACACATGTACATCCATATAAGATGTTAATAATACTAACTAAACATCAATACAGAGCTATATTAAATCAAATTGGATCTTACAAATAGAATAGTAAGCTATATAAGGTGCACTGCAGTTCATCTACTGATTACTACTATAAGAAAAGTATTATCAAATTCAAAATTTAAATATATTGTAAGGTAGGGGTAGACTATGTCTACAATTTACAGTCAATTCATTTCTTTGGTTTAATAAGGAGTTTTTAGCAGAAAATCTGATAATTTCTAATTTTTTATGTAAGCATAGAAAACATAGATTATTTAAAAATCTACATGTTTTAGCTTTTTTATTTTTTCCATTTTACAACAGGAGTTTTATTAGCTTTTAAATTTTAAAAATATTTAGAAAGATATGTACTATTTTTATAAGTACTATTGATGAAGGATAAGATATGCTGATACCACCTTTTTCAACAGTCGGTTTCGCTGTTGTAGAACTAGTACTTAAATAAACAAGGGAGTTGGTTAAACATTGCTTTCGTAATGGGCATCCGTTAGAATTCCTGCAATTACACTGGTTAACGTTATTAATAATAATATTACTAATATTAATACTCCTAAAAAAATAAAAGTAGTGATAACAGTAATAATAAGATATGCCATGATAAAGTAAGATAAGATAAAATAAAATAAAATGAAAGCCATATAGAAAAACTAGTAAATATGCAAATAAGTATATAAATAGATAAATGAATAAATAAGGCAAATAATTGAATAAAAATACTGAATTTAAATGGATGAGCAGATAAACACGTTTTTAATAGTAAGACTAAAAAAGTGAAAGAAAGAGACAACAGCCAAAGTAAAAAATAAAAATAATAGTTATAAAGTGAAAATGGCATATCTTATTATTTTATTATTAATGTTATCACTACTTCTAGTTTTATTTGGGAATATTAATATCAATAATATTATTATTAATTATTCTATTGATCCCCTTTCTTTGATTTCTGGCGTTTACACATTTCTTTCCGGGTCCCGCCCAGGGACCTAAGGTTAGAAATGGCATCATGACACTTTCCACTGACAAAAAAAAAAAAAAAAAAATTACATAGATAAAGCCCTTCATAAAGTGTGGGCTGTACTTGTCAGAACACTTTTTTGTATCTCCTTGAGGCATGGACTTCCAGGAATCCCTTCAATTAGTCTGCTGCAATCTTTTTCAACCAGTCCTAGGGCTCCAACTACAACAGGGATTGTTGATGTTCCCATATGCCACATTTTCGAGATTTCTATTTCAAGGTCCTTGTATTTTGACAGCTTTTTGAATATCTTCAAAGATACATTGCAGTCAGCAGGGACTGCCATATCAATAAGGAGGCACCGTTTATGTTTGTGGCCTTTAATAACAATGTCTGGGCGGTTGGCCTTGATTGTTCTGTCAGTGTGTATTGTGTAGTCCTATAGAATTGTAACAGGTCCTATCTCCGTAACCGGGTCTGGGTGGTGTTCATACCAGTTTCTTTCAGTTTCCTTCCCGTAGAAGTTGCAGATTTTCCAGTGCAGATATTGGCCTACTCTGTCATGTCGGGTTTTATATTCAGTGGGTGCCAACATCGTGCAACCTTATTATTATTATTATTATTATTATTGTTGTTGTTGTTGTTATTGCTAGTACTATATTTTATTTTGCTTTATTTTATATTACTGTATATTATATTATTTTATTTTATCATGGCATACTTTGTTCTGGATATCATTAGTTTTAGTTAGTCTAGTAATATTATTATTGGAAAAAAATAAAGTTTCGCAACCTTTGATTTCCCAACGCCCCTTCTTTGTTTACTTATGTTTTCAAAGTCAGCGTTTCCCGATCTGAGAAACTGTATTGCTTCTCACCTTATTTTCAATCTTAAATGTTAACCTGAGCTTAAATTCAAATTGAAAATTAAAATACAATTCATTTAAATATCTTAACTCCGATAATATTCCATCCCAATAAAAATATATCTCGCGTGAAACAGAAAATTAAAAAAAAAACGGTGTCAACCCAAAATATAAATAAAAATAAATATAATAATTTCGCGCTTGAAAATTGCTTCGACATGAAACTCGGAGTTGTGCAATTAATGTAAGATATTATATATATATCTTAATATATATATTAAATATTTCTGTTACTTAACATTGAGCACTTTTTTCTTACACTATAGTGTATTTGTATACGATCACTCGCTCGTACCTATATTTACCCATTCAGTTATATATTTATATATATATATATATATATATATAAAGGAAAATGTTAATATTATTTCTCCACAAGGAAAGCGATGAAGCCACTGAGATTCAAGATGTTACTGAGAATGAAGGAAAATTTAAAAATGATGCTTAAGAGAAGAGGCAATAAAATGAACCGGATTCGATCGGACAGAAGCTGGACAATTTTGAAGATTGTAGTTGACAGGAAAGCAACAAACCGGAAGAGAATTCTACAGGCAAGAAATGCGAGAGAAGAAACTATTAGAATAGAACTTACGGTTACACTTTGCTGTTACAATTTGCAAAATGACGATTTATTTGCCAGTAGAGTTCTCCACCGTTCCTCCATCTATTAATAAATATTAGTAAAAATTATTAGTTATATTAGTAAAAATTATTAATAAATATTAGGAAAATTATTAGTAAATATGAGTAAAAATTATTCGTAATATTAGTAAAAATTATTAGCAAATATTAGTAAAAAATATTAGTAAATATTAATAAAAATTATTAATAAATATTAGTAAAAATTATTAGTAAATATTAGTAAAAATTATTAGCAAATATTAGTAAAATTATTAGTAAATATTAATAAAAATTATTAATAAATATTAGTAAAAATTATTAGTAAATATTAGTAAAAATTATTAGCAAATATTAGTAAAAAATATTAGTAAATATTAATAAAAATTATTAATAAATATTAGTAAAAATTATTAGTAAATATTAGTAAAAATTATTAGTACTATTAGTAAAAGAAACCGGAACACTTCACTAAAGACTCGCATCTGAGTATCTCTATGATGTATTTTTGATTATGAAATGTTATACAAGTGAAGCAGGGCCGGCGCGTACTACCACCGAACGCGGGGTGAGAAGCCTGACTGGTGGCCCTAGATAGTGCTTTGTGACATACGCTATTTTATCAACATTTTCTTTTTTTCTACCTACATTTATATAAGTTACAAAATAAACAAAACACAACTATTAAAGGATGAAAAATGTTGTGTATTTTTTCTTTCTTCTAAATCCGTGAATTTGTCTTGCTCATGCTAAGTCTTCAAAAAACACTATATAAAATTCATTATTTCATCCATAATGTTCAATGTGTTAAAATTATTCAACTTTTTAAGAAAAATATCAAGTTGATGTCAAAAATTGCGGCAAAACACTATTGATTTATTTAAGATGGAATGATCTAATGTGATAAGTATCTAATTTGTATTTAGATACATTGTTTATTTTTAATTTATCTCGTTGAATTGTTCACCTATATTGCATATGATCCATTATCGTACATAATTAAATTGTAACCTAGAGAGGGTTACTGAATGAGGAATAACCAAATCGAAGGTTGGAAATGAAATGGTAATCTTTATAATATCAACAAAATACAATACTCGCCAACGGCGTGAAGTAGGTAAACCACTGCTTGTGGTGGACTACTTATACAGCATATTACCCCCACTTACAATAGTGTCCAACGTATTTATGAGAATTGGGACATATACATTAGTGTTCATAGGTATAATAGATAGATAGATAGATAGATAGATAGATAGATAGATAGATAGATAGATAGATATGAACAATGAAGTAGATGTCAACGATGAGATAGATAGAGAGATAGTGTTGTAGCCTAAAAAGGGTTACTGACTGAGGAATAGCCAAAACGGAGGTTGGAAATGAAATGGTAATCTTTATAACATCAACAAAATACAATACTCGCCAGCGGCGTGAATTAAGAAAACCACTAGTAAATACAGCATATTACCCCCACTTACAATAGTGTCCAACGTAATTATGACGATTGGGTCATACACATTAGTCTTCATAGGTAAGGTATATAACATTGGGTTACAATAAAAATGTATATTTTAAATGAAGACGAGACACCAAAGAAATCCTTCCTGGACAAGACCAACTCCTCAGTAGAAGATCGCAGCTTGTCTGTAAGTATAGACATAGGATTAAGCCATTGCTGAGTTAGTGAGCTCCCAACACCTAAGTAACAGATGTTTAGACGTTTATAGGCAACACTGTAAATACTGTAAAGTCCGGACTGACATTAACAGCCTTACCAAAGTGTTGACGCTCACAAGTTATACAAGAACTCGACCGCCGGCAACTGGACAAGGATAGTAAGCACTCGGTGATTGGGTGCATTACACCCAATCACACATGCCGATACAATGCTGGTTCTTCCAGTTAAAGAACGGTACAACGTAGACTGCTTTCCATGAGGTTTCATATCTGTCAGCCAAAAACGGTATTGAAGCTCCTGTAGAGGTACTGATTAGCCACGACATTGCTTAGCTTTGATGATCGTACGAAAATCGTTGTTTCAACGTGATAGGTTCATAAAAAAAATGCCGTTCTCCTCCATCACTACGCAAAGTGGTATACAACAAAAGGAACACAGGAAAGAATTTTGGAAGTCGGTTATTCTGTTTGACCCGACCCGCCATATTCACCTAACCTCGCACCAACCAGATATTAACTTTTTCGATCGCTGCAAAACGCTTTTCTGATGAAATTCATGTTCAAGAGTTTGTCGAAAACTTTTCACATCAAAACCTACGGAATTTTACTCAAAATGGTAACAATTCACTGAAAAAAATAATGAATATATAATTACTATAATAATATAATAAACAACAAATAATTATTATAATACTCTATTCTTTACGTACAACGTGCGGTAGCCTGCCCGCCTCAGCCGCCATCAGGGAAGGTAACATAATTTCGGTGGCTAAGGCGGTATTGCCACCCCTGGTGCCACCAGCAGCTTTTGCCAACGGACAGCGTATTGTTTTTGTATACGTCAGTTTTTTGTGATTTCTTTTTACAACTACAACTGAAATTTTCAACGTTGTGTTAAAATACAAAATGCGCTCGTAACGACTGTTATTAATGACGTAGAATGGAAGGTAAACACATTTATTTCCTGTCGGCAGTAGCACTGGGTTGCGAATATAGTTGTATTTAACTTTATTTAAAAACCATAAAATAAGGAAAGTCATATTATTATTATTATTATTATTATTAAAATATAATATTATATTACAGTACAATTATTATTACAATATATAATTATTATTATAATATATAATTATTATTATAATATATATTATTATAATATATAATTATTACAATATATAATTATTATATATAATTATTATTATTAGGTTGGTGCAAAAATAATGACGTAATAATGTCGTTTTTTGACGTATTTTTAAGGTGAAAAAACGACATTATTACCTCATTATTTTTGCACCAACCTAATACAATACAATAATTATTAAAATATATAATTATTATTATAATATATAATTATTATTACAATTTATATTTATTATTATATATAATTATTATTATTATAAAATTATTATTACAAAACAATAATTATTATAACATGATTATTATTATAATATATAATTATTATTATTATTATTATTATTATTATTATTATTATTATTATTATTTTAATGGCAAATTTCATGGCTTTGTTTTCCCTCTGTACTATGATATAAATATGACTATAAAAATACAAATATATTTCACTTTATACTATTGAAAAGTTCTAAAAAAACCACATTTTTTATTTTTGAAATTTCTAATAATTGTGTACTTGATATGTAAAAATCTGGTTTTGGAACCCAATTAATGTAACAAATGCCACAAAAATACGGACTCTTGAATATTGAATATCACTACTATTCCGTATTTTTATGGCTCTGGCCGGTGATCCAGTATAGAAAACATGCTTGATACTGTTAAAACAAATGCGGGATTGTTTAAATATAGTTAATATATATTTTCAATAATATTGGTACTTAAAAAAAAAAAAAATAAAAGATATTTAAATTTTTAAAAATTTTACACTTAAACATTCCGCTAACAAACAAGTAAAATTTTCCATCTTACCTTCTACAGTTCTTTTACAGTTTGCGGGTGAAATGAGGTGTATGGAATCTTAATCCCCGACAGCATTGACGTATGAGGGTCAAGCAGCTCAGTACCTAGGAACCGACAGTCAGATAGGATTTGATCATAGTGGTGAAGGGTTTGTGCAGAACCAACCACACTTATATATATATATATATATATATATATATATAGTTTATGAAAAACTAGGTAATCCGTATGGGTAGACCCAAGGAGGATAAAATCCAGACAGCTCAATGTAAATCCAGAGCAAATGATTTAAATATAAACAGACCACTTTAAGGTTCCATGTAATAATTAAAAAAAAATCAAATTTTTTTTTTTTGTTTCAACCTTTGGAAGTAAAGTCTGATGATCCGCAGTCCTTTAAAAGGGCTGTGGTGAAATAATTTATTACATAGAACCTTAAAGTGGTCTGTTTTTATTTAATTTATTAGGTTGGTACAAAAATAATGACGTAATAATGTCGTTTTTTAACGTCAAAAAACGACATTATTACGTCATTATTTTTGCACCAACCTAATATATATAGTGATTTTCTAATCGTAGCCAAGATGTTGCGCAAGGCCCAAAGTATGAGATCACCTAGTGAGGATCGAACTCACTATTCAGTCGTAACTGGTACAGCGAGACATGCTTGCTCACAATTACACCACGTGGAAGTGCCCAAATAAATATAAAAAAAAGAAACTGTTGGAGTAGATGTGACGATTTAGCTATTTTAACATTAAACGAGTTGACCCTAGATGCCCCTCTAGTAGTACACTTACATTCATGTAGTCTGTGCATTAGAGGAAAAAAAGCTCGTCAGAACCGTTGCCATGAAAGTCTTTGTAGAAAAGACAGAGGAAGCCACGTCCCCTCGATGAGAAAGTGGCTAAACTCGACATAAACCCAATACTTGGTAAACATTTCCACTTATATTTTTTGCGTTTGTCTAAAATGTTGAAGGAATGGACATTTTTTTTACAAGTTCACTTCAAAATCAGTTGCTAGGTGACCCGTGAATGTTAGCTTTTATGCCGTACTTTTCTATGTATAAGATGCACTTTTACCGCAATATTTGATGTTAAAATCTACACCATCGGTTGCTACGATCTAGTAAGTAGTAAGAACCGACCCTGCTTCACCTGCATAACAGATCATAATTAATTTAAAAATACCCCATAGAGATACACCGGGGAGAGTCTTTAGTGGAGTGTTCCGGTTTTGTTTATTTTTTACTTAATAATATTACGACTGTAGATTGTATATATAGATTATATTTATCAGGGAAGCAAGTAAAAGGAAGGAAGTTCCACAGGCGAGAAGTGCGAGAAAAGAAACTGTTGGAGTAGAAGTGGTGATTCCATTTAGCTATTTCGACAGTAAAAAGGTGGGACCTAGATGCCAATCTAGTAGCACGCTTAAATTCATGTAGTCGGGGAACCAGAGGAAAAATTCGTCAGAGCAGTTGCAATAAAAATATCTATAGAAAAGACAGATGATTTACCACGGAAATAAGTTCATTAACAGGAGAAAAAAAAAGTATGCAACTTTAATTCTTGTTGAGTAAGTTAAATAAATGTTTGATGTATATGAAAGCATAAGTTTTTATGAATATGCAAATCATACTTGATATGTAAATATTTGATGCGTATGCAAATCACATTCATTATGTAAATCTGTATATACTTATTGAATGTGCGAATTAAATATTTTGTGTGTATGAAATCCATGTATGGGACACCAATGTAAAAATATTTGGTTAGAATAGAAAATAATATTTAATGAGTGTGGAAATATTTGATGAGCATGCAAATCATAAAAATGAGGGGTAGCTTAGCTTACATATGGCACAAGGCTGAAAGTGTGAGGCACCTAGTGAGGATCTAACTCACTTTTCAGTCGTAACTGATCTAGCAAGACAAGCTTGCTAAACATTACACCACGCCGAGGTGCCCCAAATCATATAAATGAATATACAAACCAAAAATAATTGTTGAGTATACAAATAATGTGGATATTAGATAAGCCTGAAAATCATTTGGTATGCAAATCACAATTATTTGATGACTATGTAAATTATATTTGATCAGTAGGCAAATTATATAGATAGTTGGTACGCAAACTAAATAGATATTTTATGAGTATACAATTCATAAATTTTTGTTGAGCATGCAAATAATATAGATATTTGATAAGTATTAAATTCAAGTAAATCTTTGATGCGCATTTGGTATGCAAATCACAATTATTTGATGAGTATGCAAATCAAACACTTGGTATGCAAATTATATAAATGTTCGATGAATATGCAAATCGAATATTTGGCATTTAAATCGTATTTGATCAGTATGCAAATCATTTTTGATCGTATTTGATTGGTATGCAAATTAAATAGACATTTTATGAGTATCAGTCAGTCATTTATCTACCATGCGTGATACACGCTTAGGCGATCATGTATCTTTCGATATATGACTGATGAGGCAGATTTTTCCAGCAGTAGGTTGCTATTTCTTTCTGCCGTAGAACCCGGTCTGCTATTTACCCATAGCAGGGAGAAGAAGAGGATTCATACCTTTTCCAAGAGTATTGGCACATAAGTGAATGTAATGGATTCGACTGGAATTCGAACTCGGCTCTCCGATTCCTCAGTCAGAGCCGCTATCCCTTACTCCACCATAATGAGTATATTATGAGTATACAAATCATAAATATTTGATAAGTATTGAAGTCGAACAAATATTTGAGGCGCATGCAAATCATTTGGTATGCTAATCACAATTATTTGATGAGTATGCAAATCCAATACTTGGAATGCAAATTATATATTCGATAAATATGCTAATCGATTATTTCGTATTCAAATCATTGGATCAGTATGCAAATCATATCGAGCCTTGGTATGCAAATTAAATTAGATATTATATGAGTATGCAAATCATAGCAATATTGGATGGATATTGCAGATCATATGGAGGCCCGGTGGAGTAATGGATAGCGGCTCGGATTGTGGAACCAGAGAGCCGAGTTCGAATTCCAATCAAATCGCATCATTCACTTACGTGCTAATACCCTTGAGAAAGGTATGAATCATTTTCTTCTCCCCACAGCTATGGGTAAGTAGTAGGCTGGGTTCTATAGCCTTGGATGGCAACTATCGCAGAAATAGCAACCTACTGCAGGAAAAATCTACCTCGTCAGTCAGGCATCGAGAGATACATGATCGCCTAAGCGTGTATCACGCATGGCACAACTGACTGATGCAGATCATATAAATATTTGGTACGCAAATTAAATACATATTTTTATATATATATGCAAATATTTGGTGGGTATACAAATTGTATCAATAAAACGTTGCGTTTGGATACGTCTGATTTGTGTATTGATAAATTTGTGTCGTCCAGTAAGGATCGAACGCGCTATAAAAAAAAAGGTTGTAAAACGAACACGCTGACTCTGCTGCATTCGACTTGGTTTGTTTTGAATGAGCAGCAGTTAACCCCTTCCCCGCCGCTTAAATATTTATAGCAGATGATTATTGCTTATTCTCGTTTCGATTGGTTCTAATTACCGAAGATAATTGACCAGTAATTTATAGACTCGTACAATAACAAAGTGTATGGCATCGTGGACGGGAGTTGAATCAAGTTCATTATCTAAATGGTCTTCTCTGAGAAATCAGTGGTTTTATTTAAAGTAAATTTTTCATCGAGAGAATGAACTCAGATTTTGGCTTTTGGCCAAACTGATCTTCTTGTAGTCATTATAATCTTTGTTATTTTTCTCTTTTTCTAGCGTCTTTTTTTCTTTTCCTTTTTTTTTTTTTGTTTGTTCTTCGTTTTCTTTTCCTTGTGTTGCAATTGTGTAAATAGAAAAATTCTATATTTATTTTTTTTTTTTCCATTCACGTCTCTATTTTTTGTCATTTCTCTTATTTTTCCCTTTTTCTTTCTTTCTTGTATCTTCTTTTCCTGGCTCGTTTTCTTTTTTTCTTTTTTTTTTTTTTTGCATCTTTCATTTCTCTGTTCTTTCTTTCTTTCTTTTTTTTTTTTTGCATCTTTCATTTCTCTGTTCTTTCTTTCTTTCTTTTTTTTTTTTTGCATCTTTCATTTCTCTGTTCTTTCTTTCTTTCTTTTTTTTTTTTTTTGCATCTTTCATTTCTCTGTTCTTTCTTTCTTTCTTTTTTTCCATCTTTCTTTTCTCTTCCCTTCTTCCTTTCTTGTATTCTTCTTTTTTTTTCTTTGTTTTTTGATGTCTTTTTCTTTCTTTCTTTTTCTTTACATTCTCCGTTTTTCTTTCCTTCCTTCTGTTTTCCCTTCTTCATTCATTTTTCTCTTCTCCCCTTTCCATGTCTTCTGTTCCTTACCTTCTTTCCTTTCCCCGTTCCCATCTCATCCTTTCTTTCTTTATTCATTTGTCTTTCTTTTCTTTTTCTATCCAATTTTCGCTTTACAGTTTCTTTATTTCCTCTTCTTTCATTCTGTCTTTATTTCTCCTCTGAATTCTTTTTCCTTTCTTTTTTCCTATTCAGTTCTTACACTTTTCTTTCTTTTTCTCATTTTTTTTTTTTTTTTTTTACTTTTCTTTTCGTGTTTTTTTTCCCCCCCCCCCATTTATTTAATTCTTTTCATTTTCATGATTTTTTTCAACATCCTTCTTTATCAACTCTCTTTCATTTTATATATTTTATATATTTTCATCTTTTGATCTGTTTATTTTCACTTGATTTTTCTTTCTTTTCCTTTCTTGATATTCTGTTTTTTATCATTTGTTCTTTCTTTTCCGATGCTTTCTTTCGTTTTCCATTCCTTCCCATTCCTTCATTTGTTTTCACCCAACTCTTTCATTTTCTTTTATGCGCCTTTGTTTTTCTTTCACTATACTTTCGTTTCTTTATACTTTTATTTATTAATGTCTCCACTTCTTTATTTTTTTATTTTTTCGTCTCCCTTTTTCATTTTACTTCCTTTCTCTCTTTTCCTTCTCTTTCTGTGTTTTCTTTCTTGTCCAATCTACACTTCTTTCTTTTCATTCTCCCCCTTTTTTGTTTCTTTATTTCCCAATCTTTTTTGCTATTTTCTTTTTCACGTATCTTCAAATACATATTAGTGTTTAAGCCTTTCTATTATATCCTTACTCTGTCCTGGACATTGAGTTCTACCTGGATTCTATCCTCTAGAATTTTTTTTTTATACATATATATATATGTATGCGTATGTATATATATATATATATATATATATATTTAGATATATGATTGCATATGTATGTGTATATTTACCAATATTATCAATATATATATATATATATATATATATATATATATATATATATATATATATATATATATATATATCGGATCCTAGTCCTATTGCAGAACATTTAAAAACACATTCCTGTCCACATTCGCAACACAGGAAAATAATTACTGACAACATCAATATACTAGACGACGAAAATAATAAACAAAAACTTCAAATTATCGCGGGCCTCTAAGATAACACTCTCGAGGCAACCAACCAATACTGAACAAAATTGATTACAAGTGTAGCAGCAACGTTTTGAAGTGGATTCAATTTATGGTTAACTCCCTTATATTGGGACGCTTGTTTGGTAAGATTCCATAGCTACAACGGATAAATTTAAAGTTTCAAAATAATTATAAAAGAGCGCGTTCGGGCGTGTTTTTTGTTTTTTAAATACCATCACAATGATCACAATTACAATAAGTTTGTCTTTGTAGTTCACCCCTGACGATGATCTCGGAGGAGATCGAAAGTACTTGTGTAGGAAAAAAATACAGCGTTTTCCTTGATGAATTTCATCTTAACATCAAGAAACTGATCAGAGAACTAGAAAGGATTATTATAAAAAGAAATAGGCATAATATGTCTATATTATTCAATGAAACAATTTTGAATATGCTGCCTAAATATACATATTTTATATATATATATTGTATATTTGAGCAGCAATCCCTCTTTTATACAGGTTTCATTGAAGACAACTAACAAGTTACTACTTATTATAAGCTTATATTTTTCTTGCATTCGTACAAGGGATTCCGTTTTTGAACATAATGTGTGTAAGAATTTCTTTCTTTTTTTCTTATTAATTAATTTTATTAATAATAAAAAGAAAAAAACAACTCTCAATAACATCAATTATAATTCTGAAGCTGACTACAATGTATTGGCTATGTTTCGGGAATTAAAACATTTCTATTGTTATAAAAAAAATCTATATATTCAGACAAATAAAAAAAAAAAAAACATCTTTGATAATGTCCAGTTGTTGTGACCAAGTAAATGCTTAAGTAATAACAAAAACCAGGTTTGCAGATATATCGTATATTAAACAATAAGTACACCAGAAGGATATTACACGACTAGTGAGAGTGTATCGTGTTAAGTAGCGTTCAATCTATTCACTGTTCACTGTTCCCGGAAGCCATCTGTCCTACTAATCTTATAGTATTTAAACTATATTTTTATCATATATATATATATATATATATATATATATATATATATATATATATATATATATATATATGATAGATTTTATATGGTTCTATTGGATTCATGTTATTTATATCTATGTTATTTCATTCATTATTTATTTCAGTTTTCTCTTTCTTTACCTTTCACCACTCAGCCATAACTTCACATATTTTCCGTTCTCTACATTTTTTTTATTTATTTTTCCTTTTTTTAATTTCTTTGTTTGCCTTTCATCGATCCACCCTAATTTATATACATTCTATCGCCTCATATAATTCTTTCTTTCTTTTTTTTCTCTTTCTTTGGCAGTCATGAATCCGCTTCACCGTATATAGTTACTACTTCCTTATATTATCCTTTCTTTCTTTCTTTCTTATTGTCTTTCTTTCTTTCGTTTCCTCATTCTTTGCCATTCATCAATCCACGATACCGTATATACTTTCTACCTCATTATATTATCATTTCTTTCTTTCTTTTTTCTTTCTTTCGTTTTATTTTCTTTTATATGTACTTTCTCGTTCCTGGTATTATCCATTCTTTCTTTCTTTCTTATTACGTTTCCTCTTTCTTTCCTTTTCATCACCCCAACCTACTATACGGTATATACTTTCAACCTATTCATATTATCTATTATTTTTTTTATTTATTTATTTATTTCTTTAACTTGCGTTTCCTCTTTCTTTTCCTTCCATCAGACCACCCTCCCATTTATACTCTTAACCTCTTCATTTCTTTCTTTCTTTCTTTCTTTTCTTTTCTTTTTTTCTTTCCTTTTCTTTCTTTCTTTTCTTTCTTTCTTTCTTTCTGTTTCTCCGTGTGTCTTTTCTAGTTTCATTTTTCTTTGCTTTTGCAAACTTTATTTTTGTCTTTTTTTCCTTTTCTGCGATTATCTCATTTCGTCTTTCTTATCGTTCTTCCTTAACTCATATATATATATATATATATATGTGTGTGTGTGTGTGCGTGTGTGAATTTCTTTTAAATCCCCTTTTTTTCTATAACTCGTTTTCCCTTCTTCATCTTCAAGTATTTCTTTTCACTCTTTTCTCTTTAATTGCTTTCTTTAACAATCAAAACGATTTACCGAATTATTTTTATAGCAATTAATGTAGCAATTTTTATCTAAGTAAAGCACGAAACGGTTTTTAACTAAAAATTGCCGCCAATACTTCACAATAATTCTGACCAAGCCGTCCAGGATGAGAATTCTATAACAGTCTTTTGTTATTGCTTACAATACCAATTGACCTGGTATGGGTCTCATGGATTTTGATCAGAATTGATTAGAGATGTTAACATGTAGATGTTTTGTTTTGTGAAGAAGAAATTTCAAGACAAATAATTCCAGTTGGAATTGGGGTCCTGGAGTTGTTTAGGAAAGCTTCTGGTAGGCTCGTTGAAGGGGTCCCTTCCAGCCCATGTTTTTTTTTATTAATATTCAAACAATACAAGGCCAGAGAGCCACTCAAGGTAGAGGGTTACTGTGTGGAGTTGTATTAGCGTAAGAAAGGGTAAGAAGTGAAATTTAGAATGCTGGCAAGGACGTTAGAAGTAGATTTTAGAAGGTACCGGAAGCCTAATCCTAAACATGGAACAAGGGATAAATCTCTAATTGTATTCAATAGACCGAAGAGGAGTGTGGACCGGGTGATAGGTAAGCCTATATTCAGGAAATATTAGGTTGGCGCAAAAATAATGTCGTTTTCTCGCATAGTAATATATGTGAGAAAACGACATTATTTTTGCTCCAACTTAATACATTTTTCTTACAACCACAGCTCACACCATAAAAAGGGGCTTTATCTATCTCTCATATATATATATATATATATATATATATATATATATATATATACGTTTCACCAGTTTGTGACTGGAAGGGCTAATTCCGGGGATGATATAAATCCAGGGAGGGCTCAATGTAGACGACAGAGCATTATAATGATAAGAAGAAGATGGGGACTTTAATTATCCACGAATGGAGAAATTACACCGGGCGGATACTTTAGTTTGGTAGTGGGGAGAGGTGAGAGAAAGGGGTTGGGTAAAGATAGGGCTTAGAGATTAGGGGTTAGTAATGGTCGGTTCCCTCACCCAAGAATTTACTCTACACTTTTGGGATTTTATTATGGGTCTGAGTAGTACAAGTAAGAAAATAAAAAATGTCCATTAATACTTCCGAAATATATATATATATATATATATAGTCATCAACAGGTAGGCTGTTTCGCTGCATCACAGCTCATCAGTGTGCTAGACGTCCGGTTGCCTCTAGCTATGATCGAAACCCGACTGAATTGGCGTCAATCGCGGATTCTGCCGCTAAGCCGTTGGCCCACGGCAGGGATGAAGGTGAATTTAAGCGTATTTATTTTTAGATAAACACACAACGACTGAGAGAGCTTGATTCGATTCATATATACATATATATATATATATATATATATATGCATTTTCGGAATGTCGGACTATATATATATATATATATATATATATATATATATATATATGTATATATATATATATATATATATATATATACATATATATATATAGTATCTTACATTAATTGCACAATTCGAAGTTTCATGCCGAAGCAATTCTCAAGTGCTGGAATTATTATATTTATTTTTTATTTCTATTTACATGTTGGGTTGACACCGTTTTTTTTTTTTAATTTTACTCGATTACACGAGATATATTATTGTTGGGGTAGAATATTATTAGAAAACATTAAAAGAATTGCAGTTTAATTTTAAATAGCTTTGTTACTTTACATTGAGCAATGTTTTTCTTACACTATAGGGCATTTATATGCTTTTGTATACGATCACTCGTTCGTATACCTACGTATATTTACCTATTCGGTTATAGATAGATAGATAGATAGATAGATAGATAGATAGATAGATAGATAGATAGAATGGACTCTCCCGTCGGTTTTGACGTATGATGATCTAACAGCTTAAATGATTCAGTTATGTAATTTTGTGCACTAATCTTAAGTGGCATTTAAGACCCGCTAGTGATTTACAAAGGAGGCCACATATGGAGCAAGTGTGAGGATTGTGAGATGTTAGATTGGCTGACCTTTTAGATCATGCTCTCGCTTCTTGAAGATGATCCCGACAAGCAGATTGAAAATTGCTGAGTCCACTAAAACACGTTGATCTCTATTCTATCCGCTCCAAGGCTAAGCGCTCAAGGGTGTTATGTGGTATATTGAATATATTTTCTTTATTAATATAAAACTTATTTTTAGTCAATCCTTTGATTTGACATCCCTATTATTTCAAATGTTAAAATTAATATCAATAAGTTTAGCGACAGAGAATTTTGGCTAAGAAAAAAATGTGTCTTCATATATGCGTGTGTGTCTATCAGTCCTTACTCGTGTATATTGGAGAATGGATCGGCTGAAACCCCGCGTTAACAAATCCACCAATAAAAAGACGTGATTAGATCGTTCGAACAATATTGGAAAAAAATAGATTGCACTTCTACCCATCATTATAAGCGATCTCCGAACAGTCCGAAATTACCTTACAAAAATGATGAGTAAAAGTGGAAATCGGAAGAATTAAAATAATTACAAAAGTACTGGAATATTTAGGGTACGTGTCATTTGCTCTTCAATAAAGCCATTAAATAGATGTAATTAGATTCACAAAGACAGATTCTGTGTATATAACAATTTGCCAAGAGATCACCTTTCTTAACCAATCAGAGTGCTTCCTGTACTACTTCTTAACCAAATTGCTGCATTTTCTTATTCAGGGTGTCCATAAAGTTCGTGTGCATTTTAAAAAATTTATAACTTTATTTGTATTTGCGATAAAAATAATCTGTTATAATAATGTTATAAAGTTTAATGTACCTAGTTTTAAGTATAGCTAAAATAACTAATGTGATTTCAAACATTACTGTAAATCAGTTGGCAAATGTTTTCCGCGAACTGCAAAATCGTATTACCCTTTGTATTGCTAATTATGGAGGACATGTGGAAACTTAAATAAAATTTCAATAAAACCTTAAGAAATATAGATTTACTTCTTTCTAATCCTTTTTACAAATTATTTCTATCGCAAATACAAATAAAGTTATACATTTTTAAAGTGCACACGAACTTTATGGACACCCTGTATTTCTATCTCCACATATTTTACATTTATTATTTGTCCCACCTATCTTGTACTTGACTTAATTGTTCTGGGACGATATTAATAGGAATTTGGTTTCTCGATTCAGATGTCCACTGCGCAACATTATAAATTCATACAAGAGTGACATTAGTTTTTCCTTGTCTCTTGAATTATTAATGCAGTTGTCTTTTTCGTTTTTTTTTTTTTTTATTGCTTATTGTTTAGATTTCCAATTTTTTTTTTTTTTTTTCATAACTTTATATTATTTCTGCTTGGATTGTAAGAATATTTTTTGTATTTTTTTGAGAGTGAATATTCCACTTACATTTTTTCAGAATACAAATCCTACTATTTAATCCATTTGCTTTTTGCTTTAATTTTTTAAATTTAACATTTATTTAACTAATCTTTTATTACTCTCATTCGCGATCTGACAGATCTTCTTTGTTTACGATAACTGGATCTTGTCCTCCGATATGAACTGGGTCTTCTGTTTGAATTCCGAAGTCCCATAGAATTAGAATTTTTTTTTTTTTGTCTTGGTTTCGTAACAGATTCAAGACTGCGCATATTATTACAAGCTTTTTTTTCCATCAAACTATTTTCATATATAGTCAAGTAATGTTACGTATGGGTGAGTAGTACAATGGATAGAATCGTCGAGCTGAGTTCAAGAAACGCAACAGACAAACGAGCCGCTAGGTTGTTGCATTCACTTTCGGACAAATACTCTTGGGGAAAGTATGAATCCACCTCTTCTCTTCCCAGCTATGGATAAAATAGAAAAAGCATAGTGGGTTCTCTAGACTTTGAGTAACAACCAATCTAGGAGAAGGACAAATCTGAATTCTAAATCCGCTTGAAGAAATATGGATTCTGTTAGGCCCCCACCGCCTGTTGCTACAACTGCAATTCACATGGTACACCATCGACCCGAATGGATCACGAGACTCGTGCGTAGGGTAAATGCACAAGGCTTTATACATGGTTATACGTTTCTTGGCCCATATTTCTCAGTCTAGTCTTTGTTTTTACTCCGGCGGTAATCAGTGACTTTCATTGGAGATCAAGTGACAGCAAATCTCCTCGATTCACCAGTACTCTTAGTATTTTGGTTAATTTTAATAATTCTGTTGCCAGTGTGGTCTTAATTATTTAATAGGAGTAGAAAGATTCGCCTATCGCTCGGTTCACATTCCTTCCCCTTCTTTTGAACAGGAGTAAATGTTTATCCTGTTTAGAACTGAATTTCCGGTTCCATCTCACAGAGTTTTCTCATTCTCTTTCACTTTCAGTAAACCCTTGCGTCTTACTGGCATTATCGTCTTGCCCGGGGTGAAATTATTTTTAAAAAGTTAACATTTTACAGTTCTTCCAGATTTAGGGGGACTGTCTCAGTCTCCAGTTATGATAGGTACAACTGTCGCTTTCGAAATTCATAAGTGTTTTTTTTTTTGTTTTTTTTTTGTTTGTTTTTTTGTTTTTTTTATTTCTCTCGCCAGATTCGGATTTTTTAACCAGTTTTTTAACCAGTTTTTTAACCAGTTTTTTAACCAGTTTTTTAACCAGTTTTCATTCAATTATTTTATCAGTTTTTTTAACCAGATTTAATTCAATTTGATTCTCACTGCTGGAACCACGATATTCAAGAGGTAAGACCTCTTCTTTTTTTTCTAACCCAGATTGAGTCTTCTGTCTGGATTTCGAGACATAGGCTACCAGGGATCCTTTCAATGGGCCTACCAGAATGTTACTCAATCAAATCCAGGACCCCAACCACAATTGGAATTAGTGATGTCTTCATGTACCACATTCTCGAGACTACATAAATTTTTTTAATTAATTTGTATTCCCTGGCACAGATTATGAGTTGTGAATACACCATTAGGTTACACGATCAAATCCTAATCATTTGCCCCGTTACGAGTTAATAACCTTTCCTACCTAGCCATGGCTATTTACCTATTATTAGGTTGGTGCAAAAATAATGACGGTTTTTGACATATTTTTTTAACGTCAAAAACCGTCATTAATTTTGCACCAACCTAATATTAGGTTGGTGCAAAAATAATTTCGTTTTCGCACATAGTAACATATGTTAGAAAACGAAATTATTTTTGCACCAACCTAATATATGATTGGCGGTTTCATCACTATCTCTGCATTGTCGAAAGAAAAAAGAAAGACAAAACGAATTTAAAAAGGATACTCGATTTACGACAGAGTTCTGTTCCTACGATGCGTCTTAACGCGATTTTCCGTGTAGGTCGGAACGTGTCCGCGATTTTTCGTGAATAAGCACATCCGTCATTCACCTATGCTAACAATAACATATAGGACATAACAACACATTTCTATGACATATGTTAACATAATCAGTACTAAGACAAACACAAGGACATAAATATAATACATATAATGAAATCAAATGAAAATAATACATATAATGAAATTGTTTAAGCTGCTTGTATATTTGTTGCCAGTGATCTCATTAGTTCTCGGTGGATGAGATGACCAAGCGTAAGAACTCGTCTCTCTTGCAGGATTCGGAAGCAGCAGGAAATCTGGGGAAGAAAAAAAAACAAACGTGTGTTTGTTTTGTTTTTTGTTTTTGTTTTTTTTATCGGAAACTCGGCAACTTGTATTTTAAAAAGAAAATGCCCTTACCTCTTACAGGGAAACTCAATATGTATACATGTATGTACATTCTTCCACCGTGCCGTTTGCGTCACACGTACGAGGCAAACGGCATAAGTCGAAACAAAACTAATGTCGACTGCGTCGTAACCACGAATCGTCATAGGTCGGGACTGTCGTGAACCGGGAACTTACTGCATATGTGTCACTGATTGTAATTGTAATGGCAGAAATAATAAAAATGGCAAACATATGATCAGTAATATTAGGGAATATTTTTTTTATTATAAGAAAATGGAAACTTCATGTTTTATAAATAGA
>OZ010586.1:46619949-46637449 GCA_963932145.1 Acanthosepion lycidas
TCGCATTTATTTATTGTTGATTTTCGTGTTTTTAAAAAGGAAATGGCCGGAAATACTAAAAAAATAAATAGGTAAAATCCTTAACAAGCAACATTCGTTGGTATTGAAAGAAACTAGATAGATAGATAGATAGATAGATAGATAGATAGATAGATAGATAGATGTAATCTGAGGGCCGTCACTTCATACATGGCTATCAAAATCTTTAAAAATTAAAAGAAATCCGTTAAATTCAAAATCTTATATTATTTAAAATATAGAGCACATAAATTAATTTCTCAAACTAAAATAATTGTTTTAATTAAAACAATAACATTTACTCACTTTCGTTTATTAGACATTAAATTATATCACTTAACATCCTCCATAGTTAGCCTTGAATTTCAGGTTGGCTGAAGTATAATTATATTTAAAAATTTATTAAAAACCAACGATACTTTAATTATGTGCATAAGTACTTGTTGCAAAATAAAATCCTTACATTGACCATGACATATATATATATATATATATATATATATATATATATATATATAGGGTGTCTCAAAATAATGTATACACTCTTTGAATCGTTATAACTTATTCAATTTATGTATTTTGACTATAAGATTAATACAAGAGAAAGAATACACATTTAAAGAATTTGAGAGTAAAATATACAAAAAACATAGAAAATTAACTTTAATAAGATAAAAGCTTGGGGCAATGGCAGAATGTTTATATAATGATGAGTTCGCATCAAGTGCTCAAACTGGTTGCTGTTCTGTTCAATACACTTTTCATATCTTAAGGAAATATACCTACAAACGTCTAGTATCATTTCCTCTGGTATTTGAGCACATTTCAATTGCTACTCTCATTTCAATAATTGTTTCAGGTTTCCTGCTTTAAACTTTGTCTTTTAGAAACCTCCACAAAAAGAAATCCAAGGGTGTCAAATCTGGTGATCTGGGTGGGTATTCAACTGTCCCTCTTTTTCCAATCTATCTGTTTTGCATATTTTCATCCATATAAGTTCTCACATAACGGTAATGTATTATTAACTATTAATATTTAAAGAGGGTATACATTATTTTGAGACACCCTGCATATATATATATATATATATATATATATATATATATATATATATATATATATATATATATATATATAAACCGATTGTAACAGCAAAATTGTCCAAATTGTGTAACAGCATAATTGTCCATACACAAAATGTTTAATATCTAAAAAAAAAACACTAAACTAATTCAGTTTTCCTTTTCCGGGTTTTTGGCTAAGACGATTAGTCGCAGGAATCACTGAAAAACCATTTGAGTCTTATCTGTCAGCCACGCTATGTCTTCCCAATTGGTCAATGGTGAAAGGAGAAAGGTCACTCAGGCCTTCAATAAGGTTACCAACATTCATACTCTGGCTTCCATCTAAAAGGTCCATTCAAGAACCAACAATTGAACGGTGAATAAGTTTTAAAAAAAGAGGGAACAATAGAGAGGGAAAAGGAATCAGGAGATCACAACAGAAAGAGGGATCATCATTTTAACTTAGAGCTGAAGAGATCAATTAGAAAAGGTCCAAATCAATCTATAAGACGTTTGACACGTGAGAGAGGAGTTTCAGCCATGGCAGTGCAAAGAGCAGTGAAAAAAGACTTGAAAATGAAATCGTACATAAAAGCTGTGAGACACCTTATTAAACAGGAAAAAAATTTAGATTCGAGACGGCGAAGATCATCTTGAATAAGTTGGAAAATGATCCTAGATATTATATATATATATATATATATATATATATATATATATATATATATGTGTGTGTGTGTGTGTGTGAACTTTATTTCAATCCTTCATGAGCTTCCGATCCTTAGCTATGATTAATTAATGATGAACATGTCATTTTCGTTTATGATCAATTTCATCACGAGTCTTCTGTTAAACTTGGAGAGTAATTCTACATTCTTATTGCTCGAAGTAGAGTCCAATAGTGTTATAAAAAACCTCGGAGAGTTCCAGTAAGATATCTTTAATCATTTCTAAGATACAAAAGTCCAGAGCTTAATCTAACAACTCGACAATTTTGCTCTTACACCCGGTATATACATATACATATATATATATATATATATATATATATATATATATATATATATATATATATATATATATATGAAGTCTGATCCAAAAGTATCGGGACTGGTGCTATAAAAAAAACTAAAAACACATATCAATTAGACATTTAATCTCCTTCGAAGTAATCACCTTCTGAAGTCACACACTTTATCCAGCATCGTTTCCATTAATGGAAGAATTCTTGGAACTTCTTTTTTGGGATAGTGAACAGCTCTCTCGTCGTATGCTGTTGGCTTTCTTCGACGTCTTGAAATTATGTTCTTTTCACACGTGAGATTATCATTCTGCTTGGAATGAACTAATTATATATATATATATATATATATATATATATATATATATATATATATATATATATATAATGAAAATGAAAGATGAAAACAACCGGTTTTCCTTCTGCTCTTCAAGTTTTTTTAATCGGGAGTACAAAGGGTAAAATACAATAAATTTAAATTTGCGAATGATTGATGAGAGGACAAAAAAGTGAGGCGTAGTACTAGAGACTAACTATAGCAAGCCCCAGCAAACAATCACACTGTTTACACAGAGGTTTGCGAGACTTGATATACATTGACTCCAGTACTTTTAAGCGAAATAATATGCCAAGTAATATTCAGCTAAATGTCTTTACAGCAATACTAAAGATCTATACCGCTAAGAATGTTTTAAATACACATACACACATATATATATATATATATATATATATATATATATATATATATATATATATATATATATATATATATATTTCTGTTTATACGTTATTTTTATAGATACAAATATTTAAGTAAATGCTCTGTATATGATGTGTCGGAGGACATATTTTCTATGAAATTTCTCGGACATTCTAGCCGGTAAATGTTGTTATTACTGTTTATTATAAACAGAGTATTTACTTAAATATTAGGTTGGTGCAAAAATAATGACGTAATAATGTCGTTTTTTGACGTTTAACGTCAAAAAACTACATTATTACGTCATTATTTTTGCACCAACCTAATATTTGTACAGTTTACACATTATGAAGAGCTTTATTTATGTAAAATGTGTGTGATCTTAGAGATATTTTTTAAATAAGTGTAAAATGTTTTTTAAGCCATTTCTGACCTTAGGTCTCTGAAGGGCATCTGTATACAGAAATCAAAGCAAAACTAGAAGGAGTAGGAGGGGGAGATGAAGAAGGAGCTTATCATTTCAAGTGACTTGTTATTCAGTCTCCAACGATAACCACCAGGTATCTGGTGTGTACAAAATGTCATACATTTTCATTAATAATAATGAATCTCTATGTCTGGGATTTAATTTCTGTCATATTTAGCTGTAAAATCGCCATTATGTTGCATGCATCCTAAACTAACTTGAAGCATCTCAGACAGAAAATGGGTTTAAAAGAAGAAAACGAAAAACATTAAAGTGAGGAAGTGGGCGTGTGAGTAGAATGGGCGTGTGGGTAGAAGCAAAGAGCACCTGAGGACTGTAGACAGACGAAAATTGGTCATTAATTCTAGGGCCACGAATACGTTTTCTTACGTCGGCACGAGTCATGGCCTAAAAATACGAGCACAATTTTCACCTGGGAATGACTTGATTAGACAATTAGATGAAAATGGACTCTCGGAAAAGTAACAACGAAACGCAGAAAAGATGAAGGAATAATTACACCAAAACGTAAAACAGAGCTAATATTAGGAATCTTTTTTTATAACCAAAATAGATAGAGTAAGTAATTTGTGGTATCATGGTTTACAACACGGAATGAGAACTCGGAGAAACGAGTTCGAATTCTAATCGGAATCGTTACGTTCACTTACGTGTAAATACCCTTGGGAAAGTTATGAAGCCACCACCTCTCTACTCGGAAAAGGCTTGAATAGCCGGAAAGACTATAGACTTGGGCAGCAACCAGAAAGAAACGGCAACCTACTGTGAGAAAATCTTCTGCCTAGTCCAGCGTTTCTCAACCTTTTTTACCCTTGCGTAACCCTTAAAATAAATTACATATCTCGAGGAACCCATGCGCAAAAAAACAAATTTATATACCATATCGGTCTCATTTTATTTTCATCGTAGTTCACGTGGTAAATATCATAGTATATATTTTTGAATGGTCGGTTTAAGGAAAAATGAATACATTTTTGTCAAATTTTTCGGCAATACTAAATAAAATTCATACCGTTTGTTTACAATAGTTCATCAGAGAGTTTTCATTCACACAAAAAATTCTAAACGCAAAAAATAAACATAAGTAATCAATATCATATACCTATAATATAAATGTAAACAGAACGAAAACAGATAATTGCTGCATGAGTCAGTTTTTGTTTTGTTTTTGTTTTTGTTTTGTTTTTTGTTTTTGTTTTTGTTTTGTTTTTTGTTTTTTTGTTTTCGTTTTTGTTTTTTTTTAGTTTTTTTTTATCCTTTACTGGTAATGTTGAAAAGATATGAGGTAAAGCAAAGCAAATGTCCTGGGAATCAATAAATGGTCTAAGAAAATGTTACTTTCAGAGCCATTTGATAAAGTGAAACATGTTTCTCTAATGCCTGTGCCTGTTTTTTGCTACAGAAATTCTTAATTCGAGGTCGAACTTAAAATAAACACACACGAATTTCATTCTCAATTGAGAGGAAACGATTCCTGTCTTTGCTCTTGATACTTGTTAAATAAGAAAAGGCTTCTTCAAACATGACCAAGAATATATTGTGTGTGTATAGTAATATTACTTATATGAAATTAAATAAAAAGTCAAAAGTTCATTAGCTTATCTCACCTGTTCTCGCGGAACCCTTGGGACCTTTGCGGAACCTTAGGGTTCCGGGGAACCCCGGTTGAGAAACGCCAGTAGCCAGTCATCAATCGAAAGATATATGTTCATCCAAGCGGGTATCATGGCATTTAACTGAATTAATAAATTAGTAAATGGGAAAAAAATCGTTCGGTTTATTTTTTACAGATTCGCTTGAAGGTTGAATTTTGTCTGTGTAATCCCACTTCCTGTACTGCTAAGATAATATTTATCTAACCTCCTCACTAATGTAGGACGAGACGCAAGGACATTTTTAACGTCGGGTGGCCATACGCAAAGGACAAAAGCTGCCCAAACGACGCCACCACTAACACGCTGGCGTTGATATTGCGTCGACCCCACCTCTCTTAGTCTAATGAGGAAGGTGGTGCTGCAAGATTGGAATCCCCAGGATCGAGCACCTTCTTCCACCTTAACTGAGGAGAGAACTGATGCTACGCTCTCATCACGGCCCAAAAGCCGAGAACAAAAATCGTACCGCTATGATGGATTTTCCAGTGCGCCCACGTCGCTACCAAATGTGATACAAGGCGGAGGTTTAAAACGAGTTTACCGGCAATGCCGTGGAAAAATTGCTTAACTCCTCCCGGCACTTCCACTTTTGGGGACATCTCAGGTGTCGGGTAATGGCACCACCCACCTCCTGAAGGAGAGGTTCTGCCTGGGATGATGACTTCCTGGGGCTTGAGCTAATATTAATTGTCAACTTTCCCGGTAGAAGCCAGGGAAGTATTGTTGATTTACTAAGCGAAGCGTATATGTGACACAAGGCCGAAAGTATAGAGCACCTAGGGAAGATCGAACTCACTATTCAGTAGTAATTGGTATGGTGAGACAAGCTTGCTAACCATTATACAACGTTGAAGTGTCCACTTCTAGCAAATGTGTATTTTTCAGTGTGCTCATGTCGTTACCAAATACGACAGAAAGTCAGTTTAAAGTGGGCTTTTTACCGTAGAAAAATTACTCAAGCCCTATCGGCACTTTCCTTTTGGGAGGACGCTTCAGGTGCCATGTAATGGACTCCAGCTTCCTCCCGAAGGAGAGGTTTTGCCTGAGGGAATGCTCCCTGGATCTTGAGCTGATATTATTTTGAAACTTTCCCAGCAAAAGTGCCAGTAAGTATTAGCGAAGCTTAGATGTGGCACATGGCTAAAAGTATGGAGCACCTAGTGAGGATCGAACTCACTACTCGGTCGTAATTGATGTAGCGAGACAAGTTTGCTAACCATTACACTACGTCAAGGTACCCTAAACAATTTTCCAAACGAAGTTCAAATGTGGCACAAGGCCAAAAGTATGGAGCATCTAATAAGGATCCAACTTACTACTCAGTAGTAATTGATATGGCGACACAAGCTTGTTAATCATTACACCACGTAGAAGAAGAAGAAGAAGAAGAAGAAGAAGAAGAAGAAGAAGAAGAAGAAGAAGAAGCAGAATTGTTATTCGGTTTTCAACGACTACCACACGGTATCTGGTGTGTACAAAATGTCATACATTTTCATTAACAATGATGGATCTTTCTGTAAAAATGGTCAGTGGAAAATGTCATAAAGCTATTTCTGACCTTTGTTCTCTGGTTGGTACCCGGAAGGAAATGTGTATGCAATAGAAATCAAAGGAAGAAATAATAATAATAATAATAATAATAATAATAATAATAATAATCTGCAACTCTGAAAAATCTGCAACTTCTACGGGAAGGAAACTGAAAGAAATTGGTATAAACACCACCCAAACCCGGTTACGGAGATAGGACCTGTTACAATTTTATGGGACTACACAATACACACAGACAGAACAATCAAGGCCAACCGCCCAGACATTGTTATTAGAGACCGCAAACAAAAAAAAAGTGCTTCCTTATTTATATGGCAGTCCCTGTAGACTGCAATGTATCTTTGAAGATCTTCAAAATGCTATCAAAATACAAGGACCTTGAAATCGAAATCTCAAAAATGTGGCACATGGGTACATTAACAATCCCTGTTGCAGTTGAAGCCCTCGGATTGTTTGGAAAAGATTCCAGTAGACTAATTGAAGGGATTCCTGTTAGACCATGCCCTAAAGAAAAAAAAATTCTCACAGCCCACACCTTACGAAAGGCTTTATCTATGTAAAATATGTCTGTTTTATGGGGGTTTTTTTGTTGTTGTTTTTTTTTAATTGGTCAGTAGAAAATGTCATGATGCAATTTCTAACAATAGGTCTCTGGGCGGGAGCCGGAACGAAATGTGTACACACCAGAAATCAAACGAAATAAAATAATAATAAAAATAATAATAATAATAATAATAATCTAAAAATTAGGGGGAAAACTGGGATCTTAGAGGGGTCAGCATTAATTAAAACAACTGGAATACTCAGAAGAAGGCTAAACTATTGAAGAGATTTGTTTCGCTTAATCTTCCCTGTAGACCATCAGCTACTCTTGGTGTGGTTACTCAATGAATAAATAAATAATAATAAAACCATGCCCTGAATGGGGCGAAAATCGTTCAGAAATGTTGGTCATAGCGAGGAGGGGCGTCTTTCTTCGAACACCCTGGACCGGCGCTACAGTGTCGCAAACAAAGAACTGTACCAAATGACAGAAACCACATCGCCTGAAAACTTTCAACAACAGCAACAACTAAAATGTAACTCAAAGAAAAAATAATCCAATAATCAACATGTTAACATTGCTCACTACTTCACACCCCCCCCAAAAAAAAAGGTGAGGAAGGAAACCTCCATTGATACTGGAAAGAGCAATAACAGTTAGCAGACATAAGAGACTTATTTTACTGAAAAATTGTTTTAATGAAAAGATTTATAAATTTCAACCGAAAGTAGGGCTGGCTGCTTGATCTCAGAAGACCGAAACGCCTAATATTGCCATTACTATTAGAGTTGCCGAGAATAAATACTAAACTTTAATCTCAGTCTGATGACCAAGGAATTAAGAAAAGCGTAACTCGAGTAACACTGGCCGCTCGGTCAATGATGACCAAGGAATAAAGAAAGGCGTAACTCGAGTAACACTGCGTACTAGGTCAATGATGACCAAGGAATAAAGTAAATCGTAACTCGAGTAACACTGGCTGCTCGGTCAATGATGACCAAGGAATAAAGAAAGGCGTAACTCGAGTAACACTGGCTGCTCGGTCAATGATAACCAAGGAATAAAGTAAAGCGTAACTCAAGTAACACTGGCTGCTCGGTCAATGATGACCAATGAATAAAGAAAAGCGTAACTCGAGTAACACTGGCTGCTCAGTCAATGATGACCAAGGAATAAAGAAAATCGTAACTCGAGTAACACTGCGTGCTAGGTCAATGATGACCAAGGAATAAAGAAAAGCGTAACTCGAATAACACTGGCTGCTCGGTCAATGATGACCAAGGAATAAAGAAAAGCAAAACTCGAGTAACTCTGGTTGTTCGGTCTATGATGACCAAGGAATAAAGTAAAGCGTAACTCAAGTAACACTGCCTGTTCTGTCAATGATGACCTAGGAATAAAGAAAAGCGTAACTCGAGTAACACTGGCTGCTCGGTCAATGATGACCAAGGAATAAAGAAAGGCGTAACTCAAGTAACACTGGCTGCTCGGTCAATGATGACCAAGGAATAAAGAAAAGCGTAACTCGAGTAACACTGGCTACTCAGTCAATGATGACCTAGGAATAAAGGAGAGCGTAACTCGAGTAACACTGGCTACTCAGTCAATGATGAACTAGGAATAAAGAAAAGCGTAACTCGAGTAACACTGGCTACTCAGTCAATGATGACCTAGGAATAAAGAAAAGCGTAACTCGAGTAACACTGACTGCTCAGTCAATGATGACCAAGGAATAAAGAAAAGCGTAACTCAAGTAACACTGGCTGCTCAGTCAATGATGACGTTGGTATAAAGAAAAGCGTAACTCAAGTAACACTGGCTGCTCAGTCAATGATGACCAAGGAATAAAGAAAAGCGTAACTCAAGTAACACTGGCTGCTCAGTCAATGATGACGTTGGTATAAAGAAAAGCGTAACTCAAGTAACACTGGCTGCTCAGTCAATGATGACCAAGGAATAAAGAAAAGCGTAACTCAAGTAACACTGGCTGCTCAGTCAATGATGACCAAGGAATAAAGAAAGGCGTAACTAGAGTAACACTGGCTGCTCAGTCAATGATGACCAAGGAATAAAGAAAGGCGTAACTCGAGTAACACTGGCTGCTCGGTCAATGATGACCAAGGAATAAAGAAAGGCGTAACTAGAGTAACACTGACTGCTCAGTCAATGATGACCAAGGAATAAAGAAAAGCGTAACTCAAGTAACACTGGCTGCTCAGTCAATGATGACGTTGGTATAAAGAAAAGCGTAACTCAAGTAACACTGGCTGCTCAGTCAATGATGACCAAGGAATAAAGAAAAGCGTAACTCAAGTAACACTGGCTGCTCAGTCAATGATGACGTTGGTATAAAGAAAAGCGTAACTCAAGTAACACTGGCTGCTCAGTCAATGATGACCAAGGAATAAAGAAAAGCGTAACTCAAGTAACACTGGCTGCTCAGTCAATGATGACCAAGGAATAAAGAAAGGCGTAACTAGAGTAACACTGGCTGCTCAGTCAATGATGACCAAGGAATAAAGAAGGGCGTAACTCGAGTAACACTGGCTGCTCGGTCAATGATGACCAAGGAATAAAGAAAGGCGTAACTAGAGTAACACTGGTTGCTCAGTCAATGATGACCAAGGAATAAAGAAAAGCGTAACTCAAGTAACACTGGCTGCTCATTCAATGATGACGTTGGTATAAAGAAAAGCGTAACTCAAGTAACACTGGCTGCTCAGTCAATGATGACCAAGGAATAAAGAAAAGCGTAACTCAAGTAACACTGGCTGCTCAGTCAATGATGACCAAGGAATAAAGAAAGGCGTAACTCGAGTAACACTGGCTGCTCGGTCAATAATGACCAAGGAATAAAGGAAAGCGTTACTCGAGTAACACTGGCTGCTCAGTCAATGATGACCAAGGAATAAAGAAAAGCGTAACTCGAGTAACACTGGCTGCTCAGTCAATGATGACCAAGGAATAAAGAAAAGCGTAACTCAAGTAACACTGGCTGCTCATTCAATGATGACGTTGGTATAAAGAAAAGCGTAACTCAAGTAACACTGGCTGCTCAGTCAATGATGACCAAGGAATAAAGAAAGGCGTAACTCGAGTAGCACTGGCTGCTCAGTCAATGATGACCAAGGAATAAAGAAAGGCGTAACTCGAGTAACACTGGCTGCTCGGTCAATGATGACCAAGGAATAAAGAAAGGCGTAACTCGAGTAACACTGGCTGCTCAGTCAATGATGACCAAGGAATAAAGAAAAGCGTAACTCAAGTAACACTGGCTGCTCAGTCAATGATGACCAAGGAATAAAGAAAGGCGTAACTCGAGTAACACTGGCTGCTCGGTCAATAATGACCAAGGAATAAAGGAAAGCGTTACTCGAGTAACACTGGCTGCTCAGTCAATGATGACCAAGGAATAAAGAAAAGCGTAACTCGAGTAACACTGGCTGCTCAGTCAATGATGACCAAGGAATAAAAAAAGGCGTAACTCGAGTAACACTGGCTGCTCGGTCAATGATGACCAAAGAATAAAGAAAAGCAAAACTCGAGTAACTCTGGTTGTTCGGTCTATGATGACCAAGGAATAAAGTAAAGCGTAACTCAAGTAACACTGCCTGTTCTGTCAATGATGACCTAGGAATAAACAAAAGCGTAACTCGAGTAACACTGGCTACTCAGTTAATGATGACCAAGGAATAAAGTAAAGCGTAACTCGATTAACACTGGCTGCTCAGTCAATGATGACCAAGGAATAAAGAAAAGCGTAACTCAAGTAACACTGGCTGCTCAGTCAATGATGACCAAGGAATAAAGAAAAGCGTAACTCGAGTAACACTGGCTGCTCGGTCAAATTGACGAAGGAATAAAGAAAGTCGTAACTCAAGTAACACTGGCTGCTCAGTCAATGATGTCGTTGCTATAAAGAAAAGCGTAACTCAAGTAACACTGGCTGTTCAGTCAATGATGACCAAGGAATAAAGAAAGGCGTAACTCGATTAACACTGGTTGCTCAGTCAATGATGACTAAGGAATAAAGAAAGGCGTAACTCGAGTAACACTGGCTGCTCAGTCATTGATGACGTTGGAATAAAGTAAAGCGTAACTCGAGTAACACTGGCGGCTCGGTCAATGATGACCAAGGAATAATTAAAGCGTAACTCGAGTAACACTGGCTGCTCGGTCAATGATGACCAAGGAATAAAGAAAAGCCTAACTCAAGTAACACTGGCTGCTCAGTCAATGATGACCAAGGAATAAAGAAAGGCGTAACTCGAGTAACACTGGCTGTTCGGTCAATGGTGACCAAGGAATAAAGAAAGGCGTAACTCAAGTAACACTGGCTGCTCAGTCAATGATGACCAAGGAATAAAGAAAGGCGTAACTCGAGTAACACTGGCTGCTCGGTCAATGATGACCAAGGAATAAAGAACGGCGTAACTCGAGTAACACTGGCTGCTCGGTCAATGATAACCAAGGAATAAAGTAAAGCGTAACTCAAGTAACACTGGCTGCTCGGTCAATGATGACCAATGAATAAAGAAAAGCGTAACTCGAGTAACACTGGCTGCTCAGTCAATGATGACCAAGGAATAAAGAAAATCGTAACTCGAGTAACACTGCGTGCTAGGTCAATGATGACCAATGAATAAAGAAAAGCGTAACTCAAGTAACACTGCCTGTTCTGTCAATGATGAACAAGGAATAAAGAAAAGCGTAACTCGAGTAACACTGGCTGCTCGGTCAATGATGACCAAGGAATAAAGAAAGGCGTAACTAGAGTAACACTGGCTGCTCAGTCAATGACGACCTAGGAATAAAGGAAAGCGTAACTCGAGTAACACTGGCTGCTCGGTCAATGATAACCAAGGAATAAAGTAAAGCGTAACTCAAGTAACACTGGCTGCTCGGTCAATGATGACCAATGAATAAAGAAAAGCGTAACTCGAGTAACACTGGCTGCTCAGTCAATGATGACCAAAGAATAAAGAAAAGCCTAACTCGAGTAACACTGGCTACTCGGTCAATGATGACCAAGGAATAAAGAAAAGCAAAACTCGAGTAACTCTGGTTGTTCGGTCTATGATGACCAAGGAATAAAGTAAAGCGTAACTCAAGTAACACTGCCTGTTCTGTCAATGATGACCTAGGAATAAAGAAAAGCGTAACTCGAGTAACACTGGCTGCTCGGTCAATGATGACCAAGGAATAAAGTAAAGCGTAACTCAAGTAACACTGGCTGCTCGGTCAATGATGACCTAGGAATAAAGAAAAGCGTAACTCAAGTAACACTGGCTGCTCAGTCAATGATGACCAAGGAATAAAGTAAAGCGTAACTCAAGTAACACTGGCTGCTCGGTCAATGATGACCTAGGAATAAAGAAAAGCGTAACTCAAGTATCACTGGCTGCTCAGTCAATGATGACCAAGGAATAAAGAAAGGCGTAACTAGAGTAACACTGGCTGCTCAGTCAATGATGACCAAGGAATAAAGAAAAGCGTAACTCGAGTAACACTGCGTGCTAGGTCAATGATGACCAATGAATAAAGAAAAGCGTAACTCAAGTAACACTGCCTGTTCTGTCAATGATGACCAAGGAATAAAGAAAAGCGTAACTCGAGTAACACTGGCTGCTCGGTCAATGATGACCAAGGAATAAAGAAAGGCGTAACTAGAGTAACACTGGCTGCTCAGTCAATGACGACCTAGGAATAAAGGAAAGCGTAACTCGAGTAACACTGGCTGCTCGGTCAATGATAACCAAGGAATAAAGAAAAGCGTAACTCAAGTAACACTGGCTGCTCGGTCAATGATGACCAATGAATAAAGAAAAGCGTAACTCGAGTAACACTGGCTGCTCAGTCAATGATGACCAAGGAATAAAGAAAAGCGTAACTCGAGTAACACTGGCTACTCGGTCAATGATGACCAAGGAATAAAGAAAAGCAAAACTCGAGTAACTCTGGTTGTTCGGTCTATGATGACCAAGGAATAAAGTAAAGCGTAACTCAAGTAACACTGCCTGTTCTGTCAATGATGACCTAGGAATAAAGAAAAGCGTAACTCGAGTAACACTGGCTGCTCGGTCAATGATGACCAAGGAATAAAGTAAAGCGTAACTCAAGTAACACTGGCTGCTCGGTCAATGATGACCTTGGAATAAAGAAAAGCGTAACTCAAGTAACACTGGCTGCTCAGTCAATGATGACCAAGGAATAAAGAAAGGCGTAACTAGAGTAACACTGGCTGCTCAGTCAATGATGACCAAGGAATAAAGAAAAGGGTAACTCAAGTAACACTGGCTGCTCAGTCAATGATGACCAAGGAATAAAGAAAGGCGTAACTCGAGTAACACTGGCTGCTCGGTCAATGATGACCAAGGAATAAAGAAAAGCAAAACTCGAGTAACTGTGGTTGTTCGGTCAATGATGACCAAGGAATAAAGAAAGGCGTAACTCGAGTAACACTGGCTGTTCGGTCAATGGTGACCAAGGAATAAAGAAAAGGGTAACTCAAGTAACACTGGCTGCTCAGTCAATGATGACCAAGGAATAAAGAAAAGCGTAACTCAAGTAACACTGGCTGCTCAGTCATTGATGACGTTGGAATAAAGTAAAGCGTAACTCGAGTAACACTGGCGGCTCGGTCAATGATGACCAAGGAATAAAGTAAAGCGTAACTCGAGTAATACTGGCTTCTCAGTCAATGATGACCAAGGAATAAAGAAAAGCGTAACTCAAGTATCACTGGCTGCTCGGTCAATGATGACCAAGGAATAAAGGAAAGCGTAACTCGAGTAACACTGACTGCTCAGTCAATGATGACCAAGGAATAAAGAAAAGCCTAACTCACGTAACACTGGCTGCTTAGTCAATGATGACCAAGGAATAAAGAAAGGCGTAACTCGATTAACACTGGTTGCTCAGTCAATGATGACCAAGGAATAAAGAAAAGCGTAACTCAAGTAACACTGGCTGCTCGGTCAATGATGACCAAGGAATAAAGTAAAGCGTAACTCGAGTAACACTGGCGGCTCGGTCAATGATGACTAAGGAATAAAGTAAAGCGTAACTCGAGTAACACTGGCTGCTCGGTCAATGATGATCAAGGAATAAAGTAAAGCGTAACTCGAGTAACACTGGCTGATCGGTCAATGATGACCAAGCAATAAATTAAAGCGTAACTCGAGTAACACTGGCGGCTCGGTCAATGATGACCAAGGAATAAAGAAAAGCGTAACCCGAGTAACACTGGCTGCTCGGTCATTGATGGTCAAGAAATAAAGAAAAGCGTAACTCGAGTAACACTGGCGGCTCGGTCAATGATGACGAAGGAATAAAGAAAGGCGTAACTCGAGTAACACTGGCTGCTCGGTCAATGATGGCCAAGGAATAAAGTAAAGCGTAACTCGAGTAACACTGGCTGCTCGGTCAATGAATGCTGAATGTTTCCTTATAAGGAAACGGCTAAAATTACCATTACCATTAATCATATCGAATCGATTAACTTGAATGCAAAATGCAATAGAAATAAAATAGGTTTCATATATTCTGAGATCTGGTTGTTGGGAAATTGACAAAGCAAGTCTGCAGATCATAGATTTAAAAATAGTACGAAAAATGTCAAAATCCAAGAATCTCACTTGAGAACTAAAGAAACCTGTGGTGTCATTTATATGCGTAATAATTGTCGGACTTGAAAACGTCGTAAAAAAAAACACGAGACAAAGATTTATCGATTCGAGGAATGACGTTTAAATATCTGGGAAGTGTTTTAACAGGGGTTGGAAAATGCAACATCAAAATCTGAAGACGCCTTTGAACAGCGAAAGATGCCTTCCAAAAGTTAAACAAAGTATTAGGTTGGTGCAAAATTAATGACGTAATAATGTCGTTTTTGACGTTAAAAAATAGGTCAAAAAACGTCATTATTACGTCATTAATTTTGCACCAACCTAATATTAAGAAGCAGGAAAGTACCGTCGGGAACAAATGAAAGATTGCTGAACTACAACGTCTTATAAATATTCGTATATGACTGTGAATGCTAGTCAATCTCCTCACAGATGAAGAAAAGACTTGAGGCAACAGAAGGATGTTGAGAATACCATGGACGGAGCCCGTACGCAACAAAGAAGTCTTAAGGAAAATGGAAACAAAAAGAACCACATATACTCAGAATCAGAGATAGCCGAAATTAATTGGACACTTTATAAGGAATGGAAGCTTGGAGAATTTGACACTCACAGGACATATCGAAAGCAAAATAGAGGAAGGCAAGGCAGTGTAAACGAATGGCGGAATGAGATGAGTGGGATGAGCATTTGAAGAAAAAGACGAAGAGATGCTAAGAGAAAAAAGATGGATAGTATAAGTGGAGAAAAAAGAAGAGGAAAAAAGAAGAAAGAGAAACAAAAAAGGAAAATGTAGAGAATGAAGAGGATAGAAGAAGGGAAAAGAATAGAAAGAAAAGAGAAAGAAAAAAAAGTGAATGAAAGAAAGAAAAAAAGAAAGAAAACAGAAATAAAGAAAGAAAAAGATAATCCCCAGCATTTCAGTTTCGTTTCGTTTGTTTTACGGCGTATCAGCCTCCATGGGTTATTTAATGCCGACAAAATTTTTATTGCTGTTAAATTTTTTTTTTTTTTTAAATGTATTGCTGGTAATATTTTTTTCAAAAATTTATTGCTGGTAATATTTTTTTTCAAAAATGTATTGCTGGTAATATTTTTTTTAAAAAATGTATTGCTGTTAATATTTTTTTCAAAAATGTATTGCTGGTAATATTTTTTTTCAAAAATGTATTGCTGGTAATATTTTTTTTCAAAAATGTATTGCTGGTAATATTTTCTTTTCAAAAATGTAAAATGTATTGCTGGTAATAATTTTTTTCAAAAATGTATTGCTGGTAATATTTTTTTCAAAAATGTATTGCTGGTAATATTTTTTCAAAAATGTATTGCTGGTAATATTTTTTTTTTTCAAAAATGTATTGCTGGTAATATTTTTTTTTAAATGTATTGCTGGTAATAATTTTTTTCAAAAATGTATTGCTGGTAATATTTTTTTCAAAAATATATTGCTGGTAATGTTTATTTTTAAATGTATTGCTGGTAATATTTTTTTTCAAAAATGTATTGCTGGTAATATTTTTTTCTAAATATATTGCTGGTAATAATTTTTTTCAAAAACGTATTGCTGGTAATATCTTTTTTCAAAAATGTATTGCTGATAATATTTTCTTTTCAAAAATGTAAAATGTATTGCTGGTAATATTTTTTTTTTCAAAAATGTATTGCTGGTAATATTTTTTTTAAATGTATTGCTGGCACTATTGTTTTCCAATAATGTATTCCTGGTAATAATTTTTCTTCACAAATTTATTGCTGATAATAATTTTTTACAAAGTATTTCTGGTATTAAAAACTATTTTTTACACTTTCATAGTGTTTGACCCCAGTTTAGGGGGTTAACTACTTACCCATAGCTGGGACCCTAACAGGTGCTACCACCCTGGGTCAAGGTGGACCTAGGAACATCAGCAATTAAGAGATGGTTCCACGCTCCTCAAAACCACCTGATCAGAGGCCTTGCTGTTGGATGTAGTTTATCGTCTTACCCAGGACGCGGATGTAGTTTATCGTCATACACAGGATGCAGATGTAGTTTATCGTCTTACCCAGGACGCGGATGTAGCTTATCGTCATACCCAGGATGCGGATGTAGTTTATCGTCTTACCTAGGACGCGGATGTAGTTTATCGTTATACCCAGGATGCGGATGTAGTTTATCGTCTTACCCAGGACGCGAATGTAGTTTATCGTCATACCTAGGACGCGGATATAGTTTAACGTCTTACCCAGGACAAATGCCAACAGGACAAACCTTACTAAGAGCTACAAGAGATAAAAAGTTGTCGAGAGCTATCATCGCCGTCGTCCTAAAGAGACACGGTACATAAACTAAGAAGATTCGAGAAAGTATTGATCTTGTCACAGCAATGCTGCAGTTAAAAAGAAAATGCTGGTGATTTAAACACACTCGCTGCCACTTCGTTTATAGCAATAGATAATAAATGCCTGAAAATAAATCGAAGTTATGTATGCCTTACAAAACATAATAATAATATAATGGATGACTCAAAATGCTAAAGCAGACGATAAGGTTTAAATTCCTAATGCCGGTGCCTATTGCATTCATAATAGTAATAATAATTTCAATAATAACAATTACTTTCCTAATTTTCTGCAGCGGGCGACTGTGGGGAGAGAAGAAGAGTGAATGGAGAACACAAAGTCTTCACTTAATTAGGAATATATTTATGGACTGAAGATTTTCAATAATAATCACTCGCTTATACGTTCATATAAATACATGGAACTGAATGTTGGTAGGAAAATTAATGTTTAGAATTAAAATAGCAACATAGCATGTATAATTGGTTGAGAAAGAAAGAAAGAAAG
>OZ010586.1:46644949-46679949 GCA_963932145.1 Acanthosepion lycidas
TTTCTTAAATATTTAAGACTACTGGTTAATTTAAAAATTATATAAAAATGGCGCTTACATTATATTCGTCAAGTAATTTTTACCGAGATGTCTCGATTAGAAAAAATTTCCAAGTTCATCGAAAGAGTTGTGAAGACCTCATTAAAACACGAATCTTTTGTTTTTAAAAATCATTTCTGCCACATTTTAAATTAAATGTAAGTAATGTTTGTTTCAAATCAAAATAATTATACTACGAATTTTCTTCAAAGGAAGTTTCTGAAAAGTACATTTTATTTTTTAAAGATTTTGAACAAAGGGAATCATGTTGTGCTTATAGATTCACTAATATGGTGAATTTTTAGCAATTTTGAAGATTTAAAAAAATCATTCCAATCAATTTAAATTCGTTTTGAAACGCAGTAAAATATTTTTCTTATTGGAAATATTAAATTTAATCTATTTGCTTGAAATTAAAACTAAAATAAAAGCTTCAAGAAAGAGTTTTCTTTTTTAAAAATGAATTTTCATCATTAGGTATCGTTTTTCTTTGGAGATACCTATATATATATATATATATATATATATATATATATATATATATATATATATATATATATATAAGGTTTCAATCCAACTAAGAAAATAATATAAAGTCTGATATAATGACATTTAACCAAGTGTTGGATTGAAACATATATATATACACGTGTGCGTATGTGTGCGTGTGTTTGTGCGTATTTTAATCGCTATCACCCCAAGCAAGGCAGTACAGCCACTGGCATGCAAGGGGCTACAGAGTGTGGAGGAATTAGTAACAGAATCATTAGTAATGAGGAGAAAGAAATGAGTAATCAGGAGGACAGTAGATAGCGATTGACATTCCATTTAAATTTTTGCAGATTAAAGTTGAGTTCCACAAAGTGTGGGATAAGTAACTGTTAGCATAGAAATTTCGGCTAAATCTAGCGAACTCAACTCTAAATTGATGAGATCTCGCCGCCAGTCAAATATTGCGCTTAAATTCATACAGTCTAGCTACCATAGAACCATGATCATCCAAACAATTACCATGATGGTATTTATATAAAAAAAATTTAAAAAAAAGCCACACAGAGGCAACCTTACGGCGGTGGGAAAGTGACTGAAGCTGAGCCGCTAGAGCAAGACCAATAATATTGCTGATTCTTCTTTGGATCTTATCGAGGACTTCCAGGAAAATAACGGGGACACCGGACCGAATATGGCAGAAATATTTTAAGTATTGACAGATAGTAGACTCATAGATATGCAAGATATTTTCCAAGGAGAAAAATTGTCTCGCTCGACACAGTGAACCGATTTTCTTAGCAGTTGATCTGGTGTTGGATTCAATATAGTATTTCCAATTCATGTCATCTGAGAACGTTATCCCAAGAAGGCGCAATGAGTCACTTTCTTAGGGGATAGCATCAGCCATGCTGATGGAAGGAAGAGAGGAGTCTCTCAGATGATTAATGGAGAAAAAATTAGTTTTGGAAACGTTAAAATTGACAAGCCATCTTTTTCCCAGTTAACGATGGACTTGAGGTCGTTTCGTACATCGGCAGCTATTTTGAGTTTGATTGATCAGCCTTACTATCGAGGCAGGAGTAAATGGTTGTGTCATCAGCTTAGATGCCAAGTTGAGAGCTGATGTCATCGGGAAGGTCGTTATTGAAGATTAAAAATAGCGTAGGACCAAAGATAGTGCTCTGGGGAACGCCCGCGTTAGTACAAAATGATGTGGACGAGTAGCCATTCAGACAACATTAATTTCAAGATTTGATAGGAACATGCCCGGAGATACTGTTCTGAATGCCTTACCCTGTCAAAGACTTTCGCAATGTCCAAAGCTACAGCCCGGAATTCGCCGTTTTTTATCTAAAGTACGGTAGACTCTTTCCGCAATTATCGTTAGTACATCAGCAGTTGATCTGGAGAAACGAAAGCCGTATTCCTTGTATGAGAATATATATATATATATATATATATATATATATATATATATATATATATATATATGTGTGTGTGTGTGTGTGTGTGTGTGTGTGTGTGTGTGTGTGTGTGTGTAAAATTTCAGATAAAAATAAAACTGAAGAAGGAAAATATGAATAATTACAAAAGGAAAAGTTAATGAATATTTATAAAGTTTCTTAAATTTCAAAATTTTAAAAGCTAACAGTTTCTTAATTTTCTTTATAAATACTTGTTGCAAAATAATATTCTTACTTGTAAAAGTCCATCAGAGGAGGAAACCCGTCAGCTAAGATAAGTTCTCCTTTTGTTTTTATTCATATATATATATATATATATATATATATATATATATATATATATATATATATATATTAGGTTGGTGCAAAAATAATATCGTTTTTTGACGTTAAAAAATACGTCAAAAACCGATATTATTTTTACACCAACCTAATATATATATATATACATGTGTGTGTGTGTGTATGTGTGTGTGTGTGTGTATGTGTGTGTGTGTGTGTGTCTTCTATATATATTATATATGCGCGGTACTTAGTGGAAAGTACTCAATATCAGTGATAGAGCTAACATATTTTGTTGTATGGATATGAGTTTGTGACAAACTGATATTCTTACAACTATATATATATACATATACATATATATATATATATATATATATATATATATATATATATATCATCCACAGACAGACTGTTTCGCTGTATCACAGCTCATCAGTGTGGATAGATGTCCGGTTGCCTCTAGCTAGGATCGAAATCCAACAGAAATGAAGGTGAATTTAAGCAAATTTATTTTTAGATAAATGCACAGTGACTGAGAGTACTCGATTTGATTTACCGAGGAGTCTTGCATTATTAGACGTAATAGTATTGTTTACAAACCCACACTTCCTCCCCAGAGAGCTCAACCAAAATAAATTTTTCAGGAATATATATATTGTCATCCACAGACAAACTTTTTCGCTGTATCACAGCTCATCAGTATATATATATATATATATATATATATATATATATATATATATATATATATATAATTGACACAGTGGTCAACATCAGGCGGCGACACTCTGTTTTATGGTTGAACACAATCTTTATGCCATGTGTGCTGTGTTTTGGCTTTACATTTTATAGATGCTAGTCAGTGTGGCATTATGGGTAATAAGGTCACTATTAGTTATCTTATTCTAACGGTTATTTAGTAGGTGGTAGCTGTTATATTTCAAATTATGCTAGAGGCTATTCAGTAGGAATAATTGTAGATCGGAATTTGTGGCCATTTCATTGTGTTGTTTGCTAACTTTTTACTCATTATTTATTATCGGTTACTTAATTATTTGCTGTTGATTATTATTATTACATTTACTTGTGTTTACCTGTGAATTAGTAGTTTGTTTATTGTTTACTTAATTTCCTTTTTTTATTTACCGTATTTTTCTGCATACAAGACGCTGCGGCTTGGAAGACGCACCCTAATATTAGAAAGAAATTTCTAAGAAAAAAAAAAGGTAATTCTCATACAACACATTCACGACTACTGGGACCAAGTATTGTTTACATTAATCACTCGCCTGTTTTTGTTTGTATGGAAATGACATACTAGTCAAGAGCAGAAAGCCTCCCGCCGCTGCTAGTAAATAGAGCATGTTTAAGCTTGTGGCTCGGCTCCAGGAAGATTTATAGTCTTGGAAATACTTGTAACAGCTAAGTACTGAGGTTACATCCTATAAAAGGCTGAATTAGACAGATAGCTAACATTATAGTGTAATGACTCAACATACAAATCCACGTCCCTATTAGTGAAGTGTTGCTTTACATCCGTCTTGGAAGATGCACACGTATTTTTCAGGAGAAAAAGTGCGTCTTGTACGCCGGAAAATACGGTATTTAATTTTTGTTTATTTAATGTTTTTCTGGAGCTTGGTTATCTGCATTGTATATGCTGCATATACTTTCATTTTTCATGGGGATATTTTACAAGGTATTCGTTTTCAATTTTCTTTCTCTCTCTCTCTCACACACACACACACACACACATATATATATATATATATATATATATATATAAACAAGTTTTTATTAACTTGCTTTACCATTAACTAGGTGCAGAAAGCTGGATCCATACTTTTCCCGAGGGTATTGGCGCGTAAGTGGTGAATGCAACGAACTCGGCTCTCCGATTTCTTATCCCAAGCTATTTTCTGTTACACCAGCTGCACATTCCCTAATGGATGGAGTAAAAACCTTTGCAAAACCAATGAATGAAAGTCAGATTAAATTTTTTTCTATGACTGATTCGATTTCCACGGCTTACTAACTGACTCATAGCTTAAGGGAGAAGAGGTGGATTCATGCCTTTTCCAATGGAATTTGTGCGTAAGTGAATATAACGAACCCAACGAGAATTGGAACTCGGCTCTCCGATTAACAATTCCAAGTCATTCCGAGCCACTCGCACATCCAAACTTGCAGCGCCTGGCATTCCCACGCGGTCACCCATCAAGGTACTGACCAGACTCGACGTTACTTAACTTAGGTGATCGTACGAAAACCGGTGTTTCAACGTGATGTGGCCGTAAGCACTGCTTTCCATTTCCGTGAGATAATAATCTGTCAGTTATGTGCTATAAGTGATTACACACTTTGGTGATCATGTATCTTTCGATACATGACTGACGAGTCAGATTTTTTCTCGCAGTAGGTTGCCATTTATTTCTGCGGTAGACCGGTTGCTATCCAAGGCTAGAGAACCCGGTCTGTCTCGCTATTTAGCCATAGCTGAGGAGGCAGAAGAGAAGAGGATTGTATTAGCACGAAAGTGAATGTAATGGATTTGACTGGACGAACGTAATTTAATAAGTATACACTACAGTTCAAAAGTTTGAAACCACCCCCAGAATTAGTTTGGGATAGCAGTAGAGGTATAAAAAAAAAATGAAAAAGAGTTCTTAAAGTCATTGAAAAAAGAATAGAATCAATTATCCAACTTATACCATGAGAAGCTTTTGCAACGAATGCCAAAAATTTGTGCTGCAGTAATCAGGATTAAAGGAGGATATTTTGAGGAGAGCAAAATTTATTCATAAAATGCTTTCTTTCTTTTTTTTTTTTTTTTTTTTTGCCATAATAAAATTTCTAATAAAAAAATCATCTCTAACTTCTTTTAACTATGTATAGCAATTGTCTCTTATTTAAAGTACAAAACAATTACTTTTGGGGCCAATTTAAAAACTTTTTTGTGCATATTATGAAACTTAATGATTATAATGTTTATTTATATACGGTCGCCTGTGGGGTAATAGGTCAAAAATAATAACTGTATAATCACGCCTCTAACTTAAAAGCGCGCTAAAATTAAATACATACAGAACGCATATCTAAACATTGAAAATGAATGTTTAGAAATAAATTGATAATAGTTCATGAGCATAATTTATTTATTCTATTCAATTTTATGAAACTTAATAGAATTAATAATTTTATTTTTTATACGACATTAGAATTATTTTCCTTTTAATTAAATGATATTTTTGAGTTTAATACTGTTGTAACCTAGAAAGGGCTACTGAATGAGGAATAACCAAAACGGAGGTTGGAAATGAAATGGTAATCTTTATAACATCAACAAAATACAATACTCACCAGCGGCGTGATGTAGGTAAACCACTGCTAGTGGTAGACTACTTAGACACCATATTACCCCCACTTATAATAGTGTCCAACGTATTTATGAGGATTAGTGTTCATAGGTACGGTATATATCAAATACATTGATTTTATTTTTCGTACTTATTTGACGTCATAAAATATCTAACTGCACACAATACGTGTGTGTGTGTATGTGATTAATTGAATTTAATAATTATTGAATTATATATATATATATTAGATTACTCTTCCAATATGGAAAAGTACTCAAAAGTGGTAATTCATTGATACATATGAATACATGTGCTAATAAAAATAGTAGTTAACTTATATTAAGTCCCTAAACTATTTACTTAAAAAATTAAATATTTAAACTGATAACAATCATCAATTTTTTTTTAGACATCTAAATTTCTATCAAGCATTGAAATCTATCCTTTACTTAAATTTGTTAAAACACAATTACAACCTCTTTCGATTTATTTCCCTCTCCCCCTCTCTCCTTGCTGTAACACTCATTTGTATATATCTGTATTACTGTCTTCTGTCTCCTCTCTCTTTTCCATTTTTCCTTTTCTTTTTTCCCTACTCCCCTCCCATGTCTATATATCATTTCCGTTAAGTTAACCATCTAAATAGGTCAAGGTCTGGTCACTCCCCCTACCCCAATGTAATGCACGCTTAAGAGAGATATGAAATTAACCCCTCCCTATACTCTACCTTGTCTCTTTAACTACCCCCCTCATCCCCACCTGTTAAATTACAAAAATTACACTACCCATCAATTTTCAATATGAGTTTTCCTTTCATTTCGTTGTTGGAAGTGTTACCTGATGATCCGGAGTCCTTCAAAAGGATTTTGGTGAAATAAATTATTGTAATGGTACCTTAAAGTGGTCTGTTTTTCATTATATATATATATATATATATATATATATATATATATATATATATATATATATATATTGGGTATATAGTCTAGCACAGGAGTCGTCGGCAACACTTGGCATGCGTGCCTAACATGGCACACCGATGACTTGTTTCTGGCACACGAAACTTATTCATTAAATTTCCTTTTATTCTTGTCCTCTTTCATATATATCATTATCCAATGTATTTTTATTCCTCCCACCACTTTACAGATTGTCACGATCATTAGCTAAGAAATGATGTCCTTCAAATGTAGAAGATATTTGATAATTTCGTTTCGTAAAATACATCTATTAGATGCTTTGGTACACATCATCTAGCCGTTGTTCATTAGAGGTTTCGGGGCTTTCAACATCATACCCGCTCTCTACGGTGACCCAGCCGATACTGATTGGTTATCGACTTGTGTACCTTCCATTAGCTACAATTTTTTTTCCATCCTCTCGACCACACACTACGACTTCTCTTGGCAATTTATGGTCCAATCCCGGATAACTTTCGGTTGACCAGTAACGTGCGCTCTTCCATAAAAAAAGGAAGCAAACACAACCACAGTTTCTACTTGGTGATTTTAAATAATACTGGACTGAAAGATGTTCTATGATTAATAAAGAAAATATGGTCTTATGCATTTTCTGTTCCAAAACAATCGTTTTTTAGGACTTCTTATGATAAGGAACAGTTTGAAAGTGTTCATAAGAACATAAGCAATAAAACTGAAGAGGTAAAAAAAAAAAGTGAATGAATTTCTTGTGAACTGAGCAAGACAAAAAACAGGCTGATACTTTTATGGAGTTTATTTCAGGTAGGCCCAGTTCCAACTTAGTTGCTGCTAGTTTTGAGGTTTCAAAAATGTTTGTTGGCACGTGGAAAAATTTTGTGTCAGAGCTTTGGCCGGTTTTGGCACGCACTCTCGAAAAGATTGCCCACCCCTGGTCTAGCTAATTTCATTTAGTTTATTTTCTTTTTGTTCATATTCTCATCACTTTTGTTATTTAATATCCCACATTGTGATAATAGACGATATGCTGAAGAAAGTGAGATTTTGTAAGAACCTCACGTAAATTTACTCAGATATAAAATATACACGTATATCCATTTTCGTTTGGATTTTTTTTTTTTTTTTTTTTTTTTTTTTAGACGTCAATATCACTATCTACATCCGAGAGCAAAGTCTCTGATCGGGAAATTGGAGCTTTTGAGGAGCGTGGAATCATCTCTTAATTTTTTTCGTTTACAGGTCCACCCTGATCTGGGGTGGGGTAGCCTCTGTTAGGGTCCCAGCTATAGGCAAAGAGTGAACCCTCAAACAAAAACAAAACACTATGAAAGTATAAAAATACATTTTTATAGTAAATATAACATCAATATATATTTTTATATTGTAAAATGACCAACAATACATTTTATAGTAGAATTATCAACAATGCATTTTATTGTAAAATAATCAACAATATATTTTTTTTTTTTTATTATTTTTACTTTGCATTCAAAATATATTTAGTTGAAGCAATAAAATTGTGTTAAAAATATTTAGATTTCGGCATTAAATAACCCATAGAGATTTATATGCCGCTAAGCAAAATCGACAAACCAAATATCATCACTTTCTTTCTTGTTAAAAAAAAAATGCCTGTTTGTAGTAAAAAAAAAAAGAAAAAAGCTTTTAATTCCTAGCGAGCCGAAAAGAAAAATGCAACCGAAATTACTTGCCTAAGGGAAATAACTCTGCAAATTCCATTGCTATTACTTTTACCTGGTTATTTCCCTTCGAGTTTATTTGCAGTAAATTGTTTAATGCAGATTTTATGAATTTTGCAGTCGTTTGAATCACGGAAATCTTTTAATTGAAATTTGCCTAGGATTAAATTTGATTCATAAAATCGGTACCTCCAAGAAAAATCGTACCTTGATAAAAATGCATTTAAAAGAAATAAAAAATCTTTCTTGAAGCTTTAATTTTAGTTTGAATTTCAAGCTAATAGTTTAAATTTAATATTCTTTTATTTCCCTTTATCAGTACTGTAAAATCTATAAATTCGACCACATTAATAGATCTGTCAACACACCATAATTTTCTTTATTAAAAGTAATCTTTCAAAAATAAAATATACTATTCTGAAAAGTTATTTGAGAAAAATTAGTTAGTTTAAAGTTTAATTTATCTGAATAGACACAAATATTATTTTTAGTTTAAAATATTGCAAAAAAAAAAGCATCTTTTTTGAAGGCGGGGGTGGGTGTCTTTTGACGCGTTGGTTGATTTATTGATAATTTGATGTTTGGGACATTTAAATAAGAAAAGCATAATTGAGAAGGAATTACATGACGAATACAACGTAAACGTCTTTTTAAAATATTATTATTAACTAACCAGTAATCTTAAAAACTTAAAATATTTTAAACGTGCTAATATGTTATTGAATTTTGTGTACTTTGGGTCATATACGAAGATGCTTGTTGAGAAAATGTTAGATAATTACGACTAAATCAAATATCTTTTTTTTTAAATTAACGATAGTTAACAGTAACACTTCACGTTTTTATATACATTTAAGGAAATTCAAAATTCTTTTTAAAATACTGAGGGTCGCTGAATTGTAGTATGCTTTTGCATTTATAATTAATAAATATAATTTTTATTATGTTGGTGCAAAAATAATGACGTAATAATATCGTTTTTTGACGTATTTTTTAACGTCAAAAAACGACATTATTACGTCATTATTTTTGCACCAACCTAATACTTTATAACAATATCACCTAACCGTCACAAATTAATACAGAATTTTAAAAGATTTAAAACTTTATAAATTGTTCTAATTAAAATTTTTAAAGATAAAACAATTCTTCTAACGATACATAATTCATGGGAAAAATTTTCTTAAGTTAATCGTGTCTATAATATATCTTATTTATAAAAACAATTAAATTATTTTCTGATTAAATAATTTCTTAGTTTTGTTGCGTTTTCTGTAACTAGTAGTCCTGTTTGACAAAAAGAAAAAAATCGATGATTTAAATTCTCTGATGATTTTTCCTTACAACAAATATTAGGTTGGTGCAAAAATAATGTCGTTTTTGACGTATTTTCAACAGAAATAAAAAAAAAATAAAAAAATAAGAAAATAAATAAAAAAAAAAGTATTTTAACAAGAATTTCTAAAAAAAAAAAAAAAAAACGACAATTATTTAATTTTGCAATAATTTCTGTTTTAACTGCAAAAATGGCGGTCAAGTTTGCCGTACAAAGGTCTCGCATTAATGTCAGAAAAACAAAACTTTTAACCAAAATTCCCTATGTTCGAAGAGGGATGAAAATGATAAAAATTCCTTTGATCTTACCTTTTAATGACAAAAATTTGACAATAAAAATTTGTTTTTATTGTTTTAGGCCTTTTTTGTTTTAACATATATGTTTTTTTTTTTGTTTTCTTTTGTTTTTTTTCTGCGAATTTTTGGAGGTACATGTGTGTGTGTGTGTGTGTGTGTGTGTGTGTGTGTGTGTGTGTGTGTGTGTGTGTGTGTGTGTGTGTGTACGTCCGTCCGTATTTACAAAAATCAGCACGTTTATACGCACAAAAAAATATTTTTAGAATATTGTAGTAAGTTTTTCCATTTATGCATCTACCGGTCTGCGTTTACGAGAAAACATGGTTCCTCCTGTGAAGCGAGATGCAGGTTCGAATCCAGCCGGAGGGCACATTTACTTTATTAAGTTTTCTCTAGCACGCAAACTGACAGATGAAATATTTATTGTTTAAAATACATGGAGCGTCTACTCAAATACGGGTATCCATTAAAAATAACGTTTGACGTAATAAAAAAATAATATAGTGTAAATAATTCATTATGTATATAGGCGTACGAATCTATATTGTTAGTAGGTAAGTACATATGTTTATTCGCAGTGTAATCAACAAAAGGCGTTTATTTTACACAATGAATGTTCATTTTTCAGGCTATGGGTTTATTGGTGTGCCTTTGTATATAATTATCCGTGTTTGTTAGTTTCCTTGCACTGGAAAGGATCTTATAAATTTAAAAATAAAATCTGTTGGTGAAAGATTCTTGGGTCACTGTTTGAATTTTTAAAAAATGAGAAAAAAGATTTTTGCCTGTGCAAATAAAAAAGATATTTATTTAAATGTAGGATACACAATTTTAACTGTAATTATTTATCAGGAAACGAAACGTGTTGCAAAAATTGGTTGGAAGCACAAACAGGAAAAGAAAGGTAGTATGAGCCCAATAGATTCATTAGGCAAAACAAATCTACACTTCTCGCCTCATTGTACAATACGCGACTCACCGTCCCGAACGAAAAGCTGAACACTTGTTAATATTTAATAGACGAGGGATATATGTATTTAACGTGGGTCATCCGAGCCCGTAGGCTTGACCAAAAATATTCCCGTAGAACCTCAGGACTCGGGCCTGTCTACCTCTCCGGACGAAAATCTGCCCTTCGGCAGAGCCTCGTCCAGGTTCCTCTCTGCTAAAAGCAGTGTTCGACAGGAACTGCGAACAGCCTCAGTAGAACAGTTTAGAGCACTGTTCCCAAACTCAACACCTGTTAATATTTAACAGCCTCCCACGAGGGATGTATGTGGCACAAGGCCGAGTTTACCGTGGGTTCTCCGAGCCCGTAAGCTCGGCCAAAATTATTCCCTTTGAACCTGCATAAACGGGTTCAGGGTCTACCTCCCCGGACGAAATTCTGCCCTTCGGCACAGCCTCGTCCGGGTTCCTCTCTGCCCAAGGTAGAGAGTTCGACAGCCTCGGTAGAACAGTTTAGAGCACTGTTCCCAAACTGAACACCTGTTAAACGAACGTTAAATGTTAACCCAGCTAACACTCAGCCAATGAGCGCCCAGAACCAGCCAATAAAGATGGCTACAAGCGACACCACCACCTCTATCAGCATGAATTGCTGTCCAATTCACCGTCCGTCCGAAGCTCGTCTCCACATTCCCTTGCAAAAAATACACGCAACTCTGGCCCTTTTGGAACGCCGAGGTAAGTCACTGCTACAGAAAGTTAGAAAATTCTTCTCTTTGACTGTAAGGAAATGAACATGAATAGTTTTTCAGTGAGGAAGGGAGAAAGTGGAGTTGGGAGACAAGTTCAAAGGGAGTCCGCTGTTGCTTTGATGAGAAAGACAAGACGCCGAGGTTGACTCGTGTCTCTTTACGGCTGTCAGTCATTGTGTCGAGTTAAATGAATGTTTGTTTTTATGGTCTTCTGTAGGCTCCAAATTCCTGTGTGCTTCTTTATATTCAGGAGAAAAACATCTCATCGGGGTCACCATTTATTGGGGAAAGATTCCTTAGGTCACCGTTTGAATAAAAACAAAATCACAGAACAGATTGTTACATCTTCATTTAAAATTTTACTTCATTTTCTGTGGGACTTCTACACACATTTTACATACACGAAAAATTTACTAGTCTTTTTTTTTAATTTTTTTAAGTCTGTTCATTGTTTTGTCACATACATAAAATATCGCGTCCTGGGTAAGACGATAAACTACATTCAGCAACAAGGCCTCTGATCAAGAGTCTTTGAAGAACGTGGAACGACCTTTTCATGTTGGTGATCCTAGGTCCGCCCTGACCCGGGGTGGTAGCACCTGTTAGGGTCCCAGCTATGAGTATATAGTTAACTCCAAACTGGGGACAAAACACTATGAAAGTGTAAAAATTGGTTTTAAATACCAGCAATTCGTTTTTGTAAAAAAATTACCAGCAATAAATTTTGGAAAGAAAAATTATTACCAGCAGTACGTTATTACCAGTAATACATTTTTGAAAAAAAATTATTACCCTCAATACATTTTTGAAGAAAAATTATTACCCTCAATACATTTTTGAAGAAAAATTATTACCCTCAATACATTTTTGAAAAAAAATTATTACCCTCAATACATTTTTGAAGAAAAATTATTACCCTCAATACATTTTTGAAGAAAAATTATTACCCTCAATACATTTTTGAAAAAAAATTATTACCCTCAATACATTTTTGAAGAAAAATTATTACCCTCAATACATTTTTGAAGAAAAATTATTACCCTCAATACATTTTTGAAAAAAAATTATTACCCTCAATACATTTTTGAAGAAAAATTATTACCCTCAATACATTTTTGAAGAAAAATTATTACCCTCAATACATTTTTGAAAAAAAATTATTACACTCAATACATTTTTGAAGAAAAAAAAAATTTACCAGCAATAAAAATCTTGTCGGTATTAAATAACCCATTGAGATTGATATGCCGTAAAAAAAATAAATAAATAAACCATAAAATATCATTGTCTTTCTCGTTTGCAACAATGTAACTTTTTGTCTTTTTTAATAATACATTATCGTTTGTTTATATATATATATATATATATATATATATATATATATATATATATATATATATATATATATATATATATATTCAGGTTTTAGTTGTTCCTTTGTATTTTATTAACCGGACACACATGCAAGTCTGCCATTTTTGCTGTGTGATACGCATTCCAGGAGACGCGTGTTTCCCAACTCATACACCAACATAGATTCTCCCACAACAAATCCATCTATTTGTTTAATATTTATACACACAAATGATATATCAAATTTCAAAATCTCTTTAACGAAATTATACGGATGGACATATGAATACTTAGCTGAATAATAATCAGCTTTTAGAAACTCCTCCTCTTTAATAGAGATTAAGAATTAATGTAACGTTTATTATCGAACAAAAAGAGAAGAATTTCCCTCATCTTGTTTACTACAGTCAATCTAAAGCTAACCTTAATCCTCCCAATCGGTTTCGTTACGTTCACTTACGAGCAAATACCCTTACGAAAGGTATAAATCCATCTCCTTTCCCCCAAAGCTATGGTTTAAATAGCAGGACTTGTTCTTTGATAAATCGTTGTTACTCGCAAAATATTAGGTTGGTGCAAAAATAATGACGTAATAATGTCGTTTTTTGACGTTAAAAAGTACGTCAAAAAACGACATTATTACTTCATTATTTTTGCACCAGCCTAATAATTGCTAATTCAATATTCTTTCGCAAAAAAATAAAGAATCATTCTTACCAGTCAAAATGCGTTTCGGCTCTAAATAATTCACAAACGGTTGATAAGCCGTAAAAAAAAAACAATTCGGACTGTTAACCTCATCTTCGCTGCCATATTCAAAACGTTTCGGCCGTTGTACGATCAGGCCTACTTCAGGGGATTGAAATTTCGAAGCGAACGCTTTATTTTCGTTCACCGGGGTAGATTGTTCTAGTTCCACGTGCCATACCTCTTGCGGATATCTCAGTTATTTCCCTTTAACTCAACTCTCCAGGTTTTTGGTACGCGTGACAACTTTGTGGGGAGTGAACGGTCAGTTTGGAGTCAGAAAAATAGTTGATTTTAACGCTCCATTAACGTCGCTACAGCGTCACGTGCCCCCCTCCCGCCTCACCCATCCAAAATACAACCAGTCCAACAGAACGTTCCTTGTTAGTTAAGAAGTTCAGATCATCTTAATACTTTTTTTCTAGAATTTTAATTGTATAATGAGTTGAGTAATCATTTTACAATGAAAATAATTAATCATTAATAATTATCATTCATCCCTACATTAAGTGTGTTGTCAAGTGTAGAATAACAAGACAATAAACAGCACTTACCGGCGTAAGAGTCCCAGCTAGCGTCCAGCTGGCAGACAAAAATAAAGCAGGTTGTAACTTAATACAAACCCTGCAAACTAACAGATGAATCAAGCTGGTATTTATATAGAAATACCTCCACTCAGGTACCAGCAGCCAATCACAGCCCAAGCAATGGACTATCCCACTTTAGCACAATGAGATGCTCCATTGAACCATAAATAGCTCTCTTTCTCAAGGTTGAATTATTTTTACCTCAGCTTGCTTCACAACTGAGTGTTTATCTTGACCACGTGATTGTTCGACATCAAGGGAATGAGATGAAGCTGAAAAATTAATATTTTGTATAAAATAAATGTTTTGTTTTGTTTTGTTTTTGTTTTTGTCTTTTTTTTCCATTGTTAGGCTATATTCACAACGTTTCGGCTGTTGTTAAGCCTAACCTGTTATTTAACCCATAACAGGAGGAAGATGGATTCATACCTTTTTCAAGGGCATTAATTAGTGGAGGCACGTTGAAGTAATGGATAGCGGCTCGAATAGAGGAATCGAAGAGCAGAGTTCGAATTCCAGTCGAATCCATTACATTTACGTGCTAATACCCTGAGGAAAGGTATGAATCCTCTTCTCCTCCCCCAGTTAGACCGGGCTCTGTGGCCTTGGATTGCAACTGGTCTACCGCAGAAATATATGGCAACCTACTGCGAGAAAAAAATCTGCCTCGTCAGTCTTGTATCGAAAAATACATGATTTATTAAGGGTGTATCACGCATGGGACACAACTGACTGACTGAATGCGCTGTAATCATAATAGATACGGCCAATTATATATATATATATATATATATATATATATATATGTGTGTGTGTGTGTGTGTGTGTGTGTGTGTATATATATATATATATATATATATATATATATATATATTAATGCAATTCACCCTAAGCAAGGCGGGAGTGCCACTAGCATACAAGAGGTTACAGAGGATTGAGAACAAGAGTAAAGAGGTGTGTTTGGGAAAAGGAAACAGAAAAGGACGGGGAACAAGATCAAGGTATCAGATGTCGATTGACATTACACTTGTATATTTGAATATTATAGTTATCGGGGAAGCAAGCAAAGGGGAGGGTGTTCCACAGACGAGAAGTGCGATAGAAGAAGCTGTTTGAGTAGAAGAGACGGTTTCGACAGTGAATGGGGAGAACCGAGATGCCAACCTAGTAGATCGCTTAAATTCATGTAGACTGGGAACCAGCGAAAGTAGCTCGACGACGGAACAGTTGCCGTAAAAATACTTGCAAAAGAGACAGAGGGAAACCACGGCACATCTGTGAGAAAATGACTGTAGACTAAATGCCAGATCAGAACCTATCACATTGCATATTCGTCTCTGGATTTTGTCGGGGACCTCGAGACTTACAACAGGGACACCAGAACTCGAAATTGCAAATAGGAAAACCATTTCTAGTAGTTGATAACTGCTCAGTCACGACAATAGGTACAAAATGGCAATTGTAATAATGAAAACAGAATGCGTTTGGGTGTGGTGTACTGGCGAAATGTCAAGAACAAGGACTCATTACAATTGAAACAGTAATAATACTCACGTAATATTCGCCGAGAAGGACCACAAGACTCACTCATATCTGGGGTCAACATGTACGTGTGATGCTCTTCTCGTTTACATTATCGCAGTGTCTTTTTTCTTTCCTGCGTGTGCGAGAAAGTTGGTGGCAGGGGGGAGTAAAAATAAGCGAAAATGGGGAGAAATGGGACAAGAACGGACAGAAGATGATAACAAAAAGAAAGAGTTGTACCTCGAGTGAAAGGGGAGATGAGGTAACAGATAATTAACGGGCACCAATTAAACCATTTATTACTCTACAAGAAAGTGTCCTTGTATTTCTTAATATAATAAAGTGTTATTTATGTTCAACACTTTTCTCTTCTGCCACATCAGATTACGCTCTCCCTGCTATTTCCCTATTACTTTTTATTCGCTCTCTCACCCCCCCTCTCTCTCTCTCTCTCTATATATATATATATATATATATATATATATATATATATATGGATGATAAAGTTTATATATATATATATATATATATATATATATATATATATATATACATATATATGTGTGTGTGTGTGTATAAACTTTATCATCCATTGACTGTCTGAAAAATCATGTAAAATATCTGTAATTTTACAAGGTGAAAATAAATAATCTACAGAATAGTATCTTAATTCCGATCGTATGAAATATATTGCTCAGTTTATTAAAAAAAAAACATTGAGATCTATGTGTAGATCAGTTTTAATATTTAATATTGTGTTAATAGGATTCACTTGGATTATATACCAACGGATTACTACCTATATATATATATATATATATATATATATATATATATATATATATATATATATATATATATACACACACACACACACACACACATATATATATATATATATATATATATATATATATATATATATATATATATATATATATATATCCTGTTGCTCTATTTCTTACTGACAATATTTTTATCATCATTTTGTTGTCGTTTTATTACTTGAATTTCATTAAATCTGTATAGGATAAGAATGAAAGTGTGGATTATCTTACGTTATTATAATATGTGTGTGTGTGTGTGTGTGTGTGTGTGTGTGTGTGTGTGTGTGTGTGTGTGTGTGTGTGTGTGAAAATATATGGAAAATAGGAAAGAACTCGTAAGGTAAATAATCCGAAACGACTGTATTCTTCGGTCTTTGCAACAGTGGTAGTGCCGGAAATGAACTCGTTGACCAAGTATCTTAGAAATGATTAAAGATATCTAACTGGCATTCTCCAAGGTTTTTATAACACTATTGGACACTACTTTTGAAATATAAGAATGTATTTTGCTCTAAGTTGAAATGATAATCTCTCTTGCTGGTTTGACCTCCTGATCCTGTTTTCCTCTCTACTGTTCCCTTTTTTTAAATTTATTCACCATTCTCGTTGTGGTTTTGAATGGACTTTGAAGATGGAAGCCAGAGTATGAATGTTGGTACCATTACTGAAGGCCTTCTTAACATTGCTCAGTTGAGAAGACATAGTGGGACTGACACAAAACGATTTTAACTTGTTCTTTTTCTAGCTGAATAACTCAAAGAGTTTTTTAATGATTCTTACGACAAATAGTGTCAAAATGGTTAAACGTTTTACTTCAAAACCTGGAAAAAAGAAACCCAATTAGTTTAGCGGTTTTTAGATATTAAACATTTTGTGGGATGGACAATTCTCCCATGATGTTACACAGTTTGGACAATTTTACTCTTACATTCCGTATATTCATGGTGCGATGGATAAATTGTCGTCTAAATTACGCAAAAATAAAAATAACATTGATATCCCATTTTAACAGATATATTTACCAAAATTTCACAAAAATATCTTGATGCAGAGTAAATTTATTCAATAAAAAACGCCTTTGACTTCCATCATGGCCACTATACGACTTTGGAATCTCGTGCAAATCTTCTGGGCGATCTCCTTCAACTTTGTGAATACTGCCATAATCCTTGCCTTCAGTTCATTTTTGGTGTTACAACGAGTTTTTTTTTATTTTTTGTTTTATGTTTTGTTTTTTTGTTTTGTTTTTTTTGGGGGGAGGGGTTATCTCCCTCTCAACTGCGCCTTGCACATAACAATCAAGGGGATTGCAGTCTTGGGAGTTTAATGGCCAGACAGCCATGATTGGGTCCTCCTGCTTGTGTGGCATGATGCAGAGTCCTGTTACCAGACATAGGGTCTTCCAGCCGCCCTCTTGAGCCAGGGAAGCACTACCTACTCAAGGCACTTAATGTCGGCCTCCGTGTTGATTTTTGGTGGAGTGAATAACGTCATGGTGCTCTTTTTCTCACAGACAGTACCCAAACGATCCTCATATACTGTGCAGTCGCCAAAATCAAAAACAAACAACGCGCATGTGCAAACTAAAACATAAAATGGCGACAATTTACCCATCGCACCATATATATTTTAGAATTTGATATTTTAACTATACTTCAGGCTACTGATGGATAATTGAATGACAAAATTAAAAAAAATCTTATGTTATATGTTTGAATCTTTTCGAAAGACAAAACGAGCAACATAGAATTCTTTGATTTTGTCATTATATATATATATATATATAATGAGAAAGAACAGTAAGATTTATAATCCGAAGTTCTTTTTAATTATTTTTATTTTTAAAAAACAGTGCTCAGTACAATTCCGTAGAGCATAAATATTATAAATTTACTAATTTATAAATATGGTCTAATCTTTCGTAGGAGTTCCTCTGTTTTCTACATTAATATTACGAAATAATTCCTTTTATTGATATTAGGAATGTTCTTCAGAAAAATGCCAACAAAGGTATTTCGTAATATTATACAGAAAACAGAGACTCATACGAAGGATGGAACCATATTTTTAAATTAGTAAATTTATAATATATATATATATATATATATATATATATATATATATATAAAAGTGAACATAGAAGTCAACACTTAGAGGCGACAGTCTGTTTCATGCTATATGCAATCGTCAGGCCACATATGCTGTTATTTTGCTTGGAGGAAAAAGTAGCTATCATTACTTTCCCCGACCAAATTTATTATTAAATAAAAGATCCGAGCTCATCTCAAAATGCAGACATGAAAATAAATTTTTACTACGTAACCTAAAAAATGAAAAACGGAAAAAAATAAAATAAAAACAATTAAATATACTAATAAACAAAATAACAAAGAAAAAAAAAATTGAAATAAAAAATAAATAAATACTATGTTACTTAAAAATCGAAAACCGAAAAGGGAAAATATACAAGTAAAATAAATTGACCTAAATTCATCCAAGTAAATAAGTAAACAATCCAATCCCAAATAAAGGTAATCAAATAAAACTGTTCCCGCCAAAATAATAGTTAGAATGAACTACAACAATCAACCTCAAAATTGAACAAATAGCTTTAATTAAATTCTCAAACCAAAACAAAACTGTTAAATAAGTGATATAAACAAATTTTTACTACGTTAATAAATAAATAAATAAATAAATAAAATAAGAAACAAAAAAATAAAAAAATAAAAACAAGCAATATAATTTGACACAAATAAATAAACAAACGACTTCCGGTAAAATAACCGCCATAATAGAATACCCACAATGCACCACTAACCCGTATATATATAAATAGCCGAGAAAAATAACAGCATATGTGGCCTGACGATTGCATATAGCATGAAACAGTGTTGACTTCTATGTTCACTTTTATATTTACACACGCTCTATCTCTGATATTGAGCACTTTATTCCATAAATATAGCACACCTTAAGACTATATTTCTTCATATATATATATATATATATATATATATACACACACACGAGGTATGTCTGAAAAGTAACGGGTCTGATGTTACAAAGAATGTATTTCAATTCCAAAACAACAAGCTATTTGGTTTCCCTTTCAACGTAATCTCCCACGAGTCTTTTTCCATCCTTCTCTGTCAAGCTTCTATGCACTGCTGGAAGGATTCTTCTTGGATGCCACTCAGGCCCGTCGTTATGGCGTTCTTGATGGCCTCTGCACCTTTAAAATTTGTCTCCTAGACGATCCTCTTGGGTTTGGTGTAAAGAAAAAACTCACAGGGCACAAGATCAGGTGAATACGGACGTTGTTCCAATATGGCGACGTCCTTCTTGATCATGAACTATCAGACGCTCAAGGTGTTGTGAGCAGTTGCATTGTCGGGGTGAAGAAGCCTCGATTTGACCTGCCACAACTCTCGCATGTGCAAGGAAAAATGCAATGTTTGAATATTATTGTTATATACTCCCAATATATGATGTTGCCGGGCCCGTGCCGGTAAGCGAATCCTTTTTCAGCTCATTTCAGATGGGTCTTCGTCGCCAGCATATTTTGTCTCTTCTGGGTTTTTTTTTTTTTTTTTGCATCACGCACATCGCAACCCGAAACGACTTTATACTTCGGTCTTTGCAACAACGGTAGTGCCGAAAACGAACTCGTTGACCAAGAAACCCGGAATTTAGGCTCGCCGTCTACCTAAATCCCCACAACCGCCTCGGTTTCCATTCCTTGCCGAGATCGATAACGAAAACGAAATTAACAACTATACATGGTTGATGCTACCAGTAGACATATGCTTTTCTCATAGCTTAAGTCAAGCCAGTGTACGTTCACGCCACGTATTAGAACGGGCGAAATCGCGAATGGCTCAGAAACAGGACCTAATCCTTGGGATCGTAATCCTCTTCGGAGGCGATGGTTAACTGGCAATTCTAGAGTTAATAAATGTGACACAGGCCTGGGCACACGCGTCGGCCGTTACGGGTCGCGGCGCTACAAATTAGACTGAGACCGACGTGCGTTATTTCGTTCTCTCGTTGTCGTCGCCGCCAGTTTCCGCCTTATCCCTAAGTACACCCTGTCCTGTTACTTTTCAGACAGACATCATATATATATATACATATATATATATATATATATATATATATATATATATATATATATATATATATATATGAGGTTCTCATATATTACGGTCCCGAGGATTAGGTCCCGTTCCTGAGCCATTCGCGGTTTCGCCCGTTCTAATACATGGTGTGAACTTGCACTATATATATATATATTCTCAAGGAGAACTAAAATAATATTTAATCTAGAATAATATTTAAAATTTGTTGACTTAGCAAAGAAAGAGTTCATAAAGTATAAAAGAAAATTCAACCAACCATTCTTTGTTTGATTAAATTAAAAAGAACCTTCACGATTGTCTCCCCGAAAACAAATAAATACCCAATGTGGAAGGTTAGCTGAGAAAAGTCATTCAGGCTACCGTAATAGCCTACCGACAAAAAACCACACCCACTTATGATGTATTATAGATTGTGGTAGTTAACTGATAATATCACTCCACCATTTTTTCATTAGAATTTTAGCGAAAAGAAAGTATGTTCTTAATGAATTTATTTCATAAATTCAATACATTTTAAAATACAATTTGAGCGGGGGTCGTCTTGTACGGCGAATATAGACCGAAACCTACATTTTAACTTAAAAATTTATAGGGATCGTCTTATACGCCCAGTCGCCTTGTACGCAAAAAAAAAAAACATGTAAATAAAATGCAATTTTAAATTATCCCAATTTTGTTTATTACTGTTCATTTACTGTGTTAATTGTGCCTATGTCCAGTTAACAACGCCGGTATAAACCTATTGATGCGGCCATTTACATCGTAGGATCTACCCCACTTGTCTCACAAAGTACTTCCGCTAGCGACTGCTGGATGGCGTAACTAAATGTAGTTTATAAGAAATGGCGCAAGTCTCCCTCTATTTTTTTCTCTTTTAGCCACGGGATCATTTAGAAACAAGACATGTCTCGTCTCCTTTTTGTTGGAATTTACTGTCCGCAGCGAACCACATGTTATACTGAGCAAAATAGTACAGAGTATACCAGTGACCTAAGTTTACTTACACAGGCATCTATATAAATAATGCGCAGTGCACGAGTGTACGTCCGTCTGTCTGTTCTTTTGATCTTGGCGAATCATAAACAACCTGAAGTAACAGATATTAATGTAGTTATACGCGATTAAAAATTAAATAAATAAGTAATTTAAAGTTAAATTTAAATACCGAACAGAGTGAAATATGAAAAAAAAAAAAAAAAAAAACTATCTTTTATTAAAGGTTTAACTTAATTTCGCTTTTTGTCGCAACTGCAATTAATATCATCTAATTAAACAGTAATTTAAACTTAAGCGGGGCACGGTAGGTTGCTCATATGGTTTTCTTTTTTTTGTTGTTTTCTAGCACACGTACTGTGATGTATTCGAAATATTGCATAGTTCGGTTTCCTTAATGTCTTTTAAGAGTGACTCTCCGTGAAGTGACCCTAAAGAATACTGATTTTAAAAGAAAATGAAAATTGCGCGCAAAATAAATGTAAACAAATTACGGAGATCGGTTGCGAAGAAAAAGTGTGCCTAATTAAGAAGTCGAATAAAGATAAAATAATTTTATTATCTCTAAATTCTTATGACTTTTACGTACATAGGACGCTGAAAACAAAAAGCCCTCCGCAAGAGGTCGCCTAAATTCCGCTCAAAGGACAGCTTCTAGGTTAATATGTAATAATTCTACCAATCCAACAAAGAGCTCTCCTGAAAATGGAATTATCTCACTATTTTTCTTATGAACTTTGCCAACTGTATATGAATAATATTAGGGATAACATTGGGGTTAGCCGTTTACTAATATACGGAAACATTCAACATTCATTGACCGAAAAATTAGTGCTATTGTCGGTTGAAATTTGAAAAATCTTTCCCCGAAAAACAGTTTTTGCAGAAAAATAGGTTTGTAGACTCGTCCTTTTTTCTCTACCTATCACCCCTAGTAACAGAACAGTCTATATCTTACGCCTACGTACGGAAAACTTCGACCAATAAAAACCGTACTAGGCGAATCAACAAATCTCATTGGTTAACGACACAATAATCTGAAAGTTTCACGTGCATTAACAAAATTGCGCCAAAACTTCTTTGTGCCGATTTTGGACATTCAAAACATATAAAAAGAAAACACCGACTGACCAAGCAGTCAGTGACGAACACCCACAGAGAAATTGCTAACATTCTCCACGTCACTCGAAATCACGATTTTACCGCGCAAAGGTACATCAACGCTGACTGACTCACAATTTAAAATCAACCAACTCTGTGGACATCGATTCTCAAACATTGCTTATCCAAAGTGAATTATATTCACTACCTATTAAGTAAACATCAAAGTGCGAACGACCTTAAAAACATTACAGTCAAAGGTAGATCACTCCTTAAGAACTCCTACTAAAAGACACTTAATATTGACAATTCTAATACCAACACAAATCTAAAACAGACTGCAAATGAACGAACGATTACAAAGAGAGACATTATGAAACCTAAAACATCATACACATTTTTGCTAACATAACATATACCAATTATCCTGCTTGTATATTGTTTTGAATTGTATATAAATGTTTTATTAGTTTCTAATTGAATATGTCTTGTTCTTAATCGTATTTTAAATTTCGTTTATTTATTTGTTGTGGATGCAGAAAGTCACGCAACCTACACAAATTCCTTCGGATTCTTTCAAGCATTGTGACGTCGTCCCCTGGTCGCAGCGCCAACCGTGTCGTTGTATCCCAGTCTACCACGGCACCAACTGTGACGTCCTACTTTGATTCCCAGTCTGCCTACCCACGTTGTGATTTGATCTAGGCAGAGGAAATCAATCAGTCATCGGGGCCGTACTGCAAACCGAGTCCAACGGGGGTGATACCACAAAAATACGCATAAAAGGCAATAAAATGAAAATTCAAAAGTTCAAAGTATCAACGAAAAAAGGTAACAAACTTTATGTCTAGTTGTTCGATACATAGGACTGCATCTATCTCCCGACCCGTTCTATGGATTGTGACACGTCGTTTTCCGCTAGGCAAGTTTTAACACTTCAAGTCGTCTGCTCTTTAAGAAATTGGTGTTTCGGTGGGTCTTTGGACGAAAGTCAAAAGAAAAACTTATTTCGGTGATCTGGATCTAAGTCGCTCTTCAGAATAATTGTTCTTGGTTTGAAGATGTGGGTCTGGAAAATGTGCGGGAATCTGTCAGCTATTTGCGAGGCTTGCCTTAACCGAAGACTGCTGGAACTCGACTCTCTCAAAATGCTCGTTGTGGCTTCGTTTATATGAGCGCCGACCAAAACCGAGGTGGGTTTGTCGGCGCTGGGGGTTTCCTCGATAATTCTAAATACATATCCACCTCTCTGGTTAGGAATTTCCACCTTTTTCCATTTTTGGGAACCTTTCCTCACTCCTACCTTCTCATCATACCTCAGAGGGGCGTGAACTGCCCTCCCCACATCTTCGCGGCAACCTCTCTTACTCATCCTCCAGATGGGCAGCAACAGCCTCCCTCGTGCATCACGTGATCACCACTCGACCAATGATGTCTCAGCCGGGCGTGGACGAATCTGAGGCTTGTTTCAGAAAAAAAAATATCTTGCTTAAAAAAAAATTATCTCTTTTTTCTTTCCTTTTTCTTCCCCTTAATGGTTTATCATTTCTCCAGCCGCGAACGGGACAATATGACAATGGCGGTCATAACTCTTGTTCCACACGTGGTTTACTTCAAGTATTTTATCGCTAATTATCAGAATGTGTGGTCCTCCCGACATGGTCTCAAAAAAAAGAAACATCTCCAAAGCCCCAGTCGGTCTGTCGCCTCGAAGAAAGAAAAAAAAAACATTTATTTTCTTTCGGCACAATTCCTGATAACAAAATTTTATTATCGCAGGCCAAGGATGCTCGTGGGTGGTTTTTTTAATTTTTCATGTCTGTCTAAGCCTTTTTAGTTGTCACTTAACGAAATAACATTCTCATTTGAATTTTTCTTTCTCTCTCTCTGACCAGCCGGCCTGTAGCCGATAACAAGATGTCTTCCGTACCAATAGTTTGTTTTCATATCTTTAGATAACACAGCCGATGCCAAAACATATCTGATTCTTTCCTTTCTTCGCCTTCTTTCTACTCAGAATTTCCCTGTCATTGTAATGACACTCCTTCGTCATTTGTTACTTATCAAAATATCCTTTTATCCATTGTCTCTTAGCTATGTGTGTGTTCTTGTTTAACACTCACGATTCGGTTCTTAGCCTCTCTTTTTCTTCTTTTCTTTCTTTTCCTTTTCTGCCTCGTTAAATGGTGCCACACATAATTAATAAATTCTGCACGTCCCCAACAGGTTTCTCCAGTCCACTAACCGTTATTGCTCTTTCGAGTAATGAGCTTCCTTCCTAACCTTTTGTCTGGATTAGTGTAGAAAGTCGGTATCTTGATGATGTCATTATCCTCTCTTCAACTTACATGCGCTCTCCATTTTAGTTGTTGCTGCTGTTGAAATATTACGATTCATTCATTCACACTTTATGTAGGCTTTCTATTTATTTACGTCATTCACATTGACTGCTGCGCTCATCTTTATTGCCATGTTCAGGTGATTGGAATTTCGAATTGAACACTTTATTTCTAGTTCCACGTGCCATGCCTCTTCCGGATGTCTCAACTATCTCCCTTTAACTCAACTCTCCACGTTTTGGTTTGTTTGTTTTTTTTTGTTTTTTTGGCGGGGGGAGAGGTCACCACTTTTTTGCACGTTATTGAACTCACAACTCTTTGGGTCAAGTCACTGGATTCAACCAACGCTTTTATCCATTGAACCAAGTGCCCTTGTGCCTTTCTATTTAGTTTGCCAAGGCAATAAAAATGTTGTTAATTGCATGTAGTCATTTATATATTCATTGATGTAAATTTGGGATAAGAATCATATGAAATGGTAAATATATAAGACAAAACCTTATTTTGGAAAACGCTTTGACGAGTCACACTTATGAAACAGCGTCATCAGAATTTTTTCTGGTGGTGTTCTTTGATCAACGAAACATGTGAAAAGAAAAGTTTTCGAAATTATTTATATTATTATCATACTTTCTTGTTTGAAGAAACTTCAATGCGTTTACTATCAACTAATATTACAGTACCATCTCTCTCTCTCTTTCTCTCCCGTACTTTCTCCCTCACTCCCTCACTATCTCTCTTTCCCTCTCTCACTCTCTCTCACTTTCTCACTATCTCTCTTTCTTTCTCACTCAATCTCTCTCTTTCTCTCTCTCCTTCTCTCTCTCACTTTCTCCCTCACTCTTTCTCTTTCTCTTTCTCTCTTGCTAAAAAGAGAAAAATATCTATCTTCAGTAATAATAACTATACAGCCTATACAGTTGCCTGGGATCTTAAGTCAGGAAAAAATGCACACGATCACACACACAAGCGTGCGCATATAGCATACATTCTGCACACACACACACACACACGCATACAAACAGTCCCCAAAATCTCTCAAGACAGGAACAAACGCTCACTTTCACACAGACACACAGACACACAGACACGCATATACACACGTATACTACATACACACATACACACACATGCATGTAGATACACATAAACGCACACATACAGACCCCACACATTTCCCTCGGATCTTAAACCGGGAACAAACGCTCACGATCACACACATGTATACACACGAAGGCACATAGATACACATAAACATACACATACAGACCCCGCTCAGTTACCTGAGATCTGAAGCCCAGGAACAAACGCTCTTGGTCACACACACACACACACACACACACAGATACTCATAAACACACAACATACACACGCATACACATACACACATGTGTACTACACACATACACACACACACACAGACAAATATAAACTCACACGTACAGCCTCTACCCAGTTGCCTCGGGTCTTAAGCTAAACACACGCGCGCGCACATGCATACACACACATGCATACACACACACACACATGCATACACACACACACACGTGCATACACACAGCGAACGTTTCGCCTTGAAAATGTTTACGTCCCAGAAGCGCAGACAGAAATATGGTGTGAATTACTGAATGAATTCACTCTCGCAAAAAAAAGACAAAAAAACCTGCTTATCGTCGAAGTGGGGATTTACCAATGTATTTATCTTCAGTAATCAAATGGATTAGTTAAATAATTAATTACGTTTATTATTTTTAATTTGTTTTCTTTGCCAAAACGTTTATTAGGATGTTTATACGTCAGTTAATAATACGTTGTTATTATTGCCATATAAAAGGTAAACACATATCATTAGAAGTGAATATAATAACATAATCAAGATGTTGTCTTTCCACACTAACTTAAACAAAAGGGTAAGAAAGAAACCCCCATCCATACTAGAAAAAGCGATAGCAGCTACTGGTCTTGAGAAAATTTTTTCCTGAAAAATTGTTTAATTTAATTGTTGATTTTATGAATTTCAACCGAGAACAACGTTTACTGTTCAGTCTATGAATAGCGAATGTTTCCTGTTTCCTAAACGGCTAAGATAACAATCACAGTTAGCGTTTACAAACTTTATGCTGTGGTTATAAAATCCGTGTTGAATTTTTTTAATTCCGTGTCCCTTCTGGATGTAGATGATCATAATTCTACACAGATTCCTTAGGAAAGATAGAGTGAATTCTGATCATGTCTCTCCACAGATTCCTTTTCATTATTATCTGTGAATTGCTATGACTCTTGAAGAAAGACAGTGAAATGTTTTTCACCCAGGACTCATGACTTCTTGAGAAAGATAGTAAAGTGGTTTCTGATCATGGCACTCCACAAATTCTTTTCTTTATTATCTTTAAATTTCTATTACTTATTGGGAAAGATAGTAGAGTGGTTTCTGATCATAGCTCTCCACAGTTTACTTTCTTTATTATCTGTAATTTTTTATGACTTATTGGGAAAGATAGTAGAGTAGTTTCTGATCATGGCTCTCCACAGATTCCTTTCTTTATTATCGGTAAATTTTTATGACATTGGGAAAGATAGTAGAGTAGTTTCTGATCATGGCTCTCCACAGATTCCTTTCTTTATTATCTGTAAATTTTTATGACTTATTGGGAAAGATAGTAGAGTAGTTTCTGATCATGGCTCTCCACAGATTCCTTTCTTTATTATCTGTAAACTTTTATGACTTATTGGGAAAGATAGTAGAGTAAAACCACCAGATAATGAAGAAAAAGTATACATAGGAGTAACTGAAGGACCCTGGAAACATAGAAATTATACACACAAAACATATTTCACAAATAGTAAATATGCGAACAGCACAATGCTTTCTAAGTATATCTGGGAAATTAAAAACAAAACGCACATCACACCAAAAATATCTTGGAAAATAACGAAAAGATCATCAGCCTACAACAACTAATCAAAAACTTGCAAACTTTGCTTGGAGGAAAAAATAGCTATCATTACTTTCCCAGACCAAAATAAATTATTAAATAAAAGATCCGAGCTCATCTCAAAATGCAGACATGAAAACAAATTTTTTACTACGTTACTTAAAAATCGAAAATGGAAAAAATAAAATAAAAATAAATAAATAAATAAACAAAATTACAATAAAATAAGCAAAATAAATTATCCCAAACAAATTACCAAATCACACCTGTTAGAATAGACGAAATAGAATAAAAAATAAGAAAAAAAATCAATGAACCCAAATAAATAAAGTAAATAATAAACAAATTAGCAAACCGTTATGACCAAAATGTTAGTTAGACTATAAAAATCAAACCAAAAATCGGACGAAAAAAATAGCTATAACTGTTATATAACGCTAAAAAAATACTACGTCACTTAAAAATCGAAAACCGAAAATAGAAAATATACAGTAAAACAAATAAATAATAACAAGCAAAATAAATTGACCTAAATTCATCCAAATAAATAAACTAACAAACCGATCCCTATAAACTAACCGTTAGGAAAAACAAATAAAGATAATCAATCCAAATAAATACATGAAGTAATAAACAAAGTAAAAACTGTTCCCGCCAAAATAATAGAATAAACTACAACAATCAACCCCAAACTTGAATAAATAGCTTTAATTATCTTCCCAAACCAAACCAAAACTATATAAACAAATTTTTACTACGTTAATAAAAACGCCGATTAAAATAAAAATAAATAAATATATAAGATAAGAAATAAAAAAAATAAAAATAAATAAAAACAAGCAAATTAATTTAACCCAAATAAATAAATAAACAAATAACGACTTCGAGTAAAATAACTGCCAAAATAGACTACCAACAATGCACCACTGACCCGTATATATATAAATAGCCGAGAAAAATAACAACACTCGTGGCCTGACGATTGCATATAGCATGAAACAGACTGTCGCCTCTAAGTGTTGACTTCTATGTTCATTTTTATATTCACACACGCTCTATCTCTTATATTGAGCACCTTTATCCCATAAATATAGCACATCTTAAGACTATATCTCTTCATATATATATATATATATATATATATATATATATATATATATACTCCTTTGGATTATTCATACGGATTACCAAGATTTTCGTTACTTAATTTATATATATATATATATATATATATATATATATATATATATATATATATAAGAGAGGTATAAATCCTCTTCTTCTTCTTCTTCTTCCAGCTATCAGTAAATAGCAGGACAGGTTCTATAGCCTTGGATGGCAACTGGTCTAGGAAAAGGACGACTCTGAATTCAAAACCTGCAGAGGGTTGTTCGGGGACCTTGTGGCACCGAGTGCACAAGGCCTCTGTATTCAGCCCTTCAAAAAGTGCGGTTGGTTCTGCACAAAGCCTTCACCACTGTAACCAAATCATATGTGCTGGTGTCTTGCTGCTTGACACTCATACATAGAATACTACGGGAGAGTCCACCATATATATATATATATATATATATATATATATATATATATATATGGTGGACTATATATATAAACATTTTATATACATATACAGGGTGCGATAGGTAAATTGTTGCCATTTTGTATTTTTAATTTTGTGCATGTGCGTTGTTTGTGATTTTGTCAAATGCACAATTTAATAGGGTCAGTTGGGCACTATTTGTGAGAAAAAGAGCACTATGATGCAATTTATTCCGCCATAAATTTGGAAAAGATATGCTGTACTACTTGGCATTCGTGACAGAGGCCCGAATACGAACATTTCAAAGTGTTTGGGTGTCAGTCTGAGAAAAGTACAGAGGATTCGGAAAGAGTTGGGTGAGTCTAATGGTGATTACGAAGGTGTTTCGAGTGATCATTAGTGATGGCGACGTTATGCCTCTATTCATCTTCCCATAGGGCCTCAGGCTCAACACGTAGGTCTACACCAAGTGCCTTTTGTTTTATAGGACTTCATGGTAGATTATATTTTTTTAAGAAATTTTCCTTTTTAACAGGGAAAAATAAATGTTAAGAATTCTTACTCTTGAGCATGCAGCATACAACTGGACACGTATAAATATTTATTTCTGGAGCCAAATACCAACTTTTTGAAACGTTTTTCCTTGTGATTTGTTTATAGTTCTCGCAAACGCAAGGCGAACTGGAAATTGGTCACATGTATATATAAAACTTAAAGAAAATATATTCAAAAAACAATATTGCAGTTTTATTAAATAAGTATTTCTAATTTTAAGCATTAAATTGTTTTTAAAATAGTTGGAGTATTACACGCACCCGGATTGGACGCACCCAGATTTTGTTATGGAATATTCAGCGGTGGAAAGGAATGCAAACATCACAACCAAAAAAATCAAAATTAAAATCTTAACTTTATGTGACATTCTCACTAACCATGAAGAAACACTTACAATATTAGCACTAATTATACTAGTGGTATTTTTTTCTTAATAGAAGTGAGGTAAGGTTTAATTACCAGGACATTTCTGGGAAAAGAAGAATTTTAGTAGCTTTCATCAGACATTTATTGAAAATTGTTTTAGTCGGTTTTCAGAGAGCAACATCTACACAGGCAGTAAATTCATAATAGCTACAAAGAAATCTACTGGTATCAGGGAACACTGGTATATATGATAATAAGCAAAAAAAGAAAACAGAAATATGGTACTTGTTGGTAAATGAAGTCCCATACCATTCATGCTATAAAATCCAATTCTAATGCCTGCATATCAACAAAATCACACACAAGGCAAGCAGCAATATGCCAGTCAAAGCTAATATCTCTGTAAAATCTGGTATTTATACAAAACAAGTAAAATATTGTGCATTTCCGTTGTTTCTTTCTTTTTATGTGCCATGTCTTTTCAGGGCGTAGGCGATCATAGCTCTCCACCTCCTTCTATCCTTTGCAGCTCTCAACAAGTTTCTTCCCTCTGCTATCTACCCCATTTTTTTTCTCTATTCCCCAACCTTATCGATAAGTATTCCAGTCGAAATGCCGGCGACTAAACCGACTACCCAACTCAAAGTTCTTCCGAGTGAGGCGGCTCGTTAGCAAGCCAGTAGGACGAAAAACAAGACCTAACAAAAGGCGGAGGAACTCTCTGAGTCAACGGCCAGCTAACTAGAGGTGGTGTCTACATAAACCACCGTGAAAAAGGCAACGGGATAATCACTCCACTATCAATCCCAAGGCAAATCATGGTGCAATTCAATAAATTTCTTAATTTCTTTTTCCTGGGTGAATTTTTCAGGGATATTATTTATTGATATCATGTTGGTTCACTTCCAGGAATTCTAGTTGCAGAACTCTATGCGTTCACTGATTCCTGAGGAAACGCACTTTTTTCATAGTTTTCCTGTCCCACTCATATATGATACTGCTGTATTGGACGCAGGGTAATTTTTTTTTTTTTTTTGGTGCATTTTTTTAAATCCGCGTCCAATAAAACCGGCAAGTACGCTATGTATTAGGTTGGTGCAAAAACAATGACGTAATAATGTCGTTTATTGACGTTAAAAAATACGTCAAAAAACGACATTATTACGTCATTATTTTTGCACCAACCTAATATCATTGTAAATTTTTGTTATTTATTTTTACTACACCGTTGACCGAACTATATATCCATTTACTGTACTCAAATTAGCTTCAAAATTAGGTTTTCAAAAATCGGACGAGTATATATGGTAACTTTTTTATTATTTATGTATTTTAATTTTTATATTTTAATCATTTTTTTTTTCGTTATCCGCGAAAAAGACAATCAATTTCCTGGTTTTAATTTTAGATGAACAAGCCGATAAATCTATGATTAAAAGGTCACGTGTTTTAATTGTTGCGCACCCCCTATAAACTTTATCATCTGCTCCACCATACTTAACTACGAATACGTTCGGCGTTCAATCGACTGTCAATAAATCGATTAACATGTCAGAAACACAAGACCCCATGGTTACGAAATGCTTGTATACAACATTTTAAGCTAAACGTAAGTAACATTTATTTCAAATCAGGTTAATTTAACTTTAAATTTGTTAATTTTCCTCAAATAACGTTTCAGAAATATATATTTTATTTTTGCAAGATTTTTAAAACCGAGATTTAACTTTTGTTTACAAATCTGTCAAAATGGCCGATTTTTATCGATTTTGCTGAAAAAAATCAATTCCTATCAATATAATTTCTGTTTCAAAAACAGCACGGAGTATTTTGACTACTGGAAATAGTAAATTTTAAATCCTTTAGTTTTCAATTAAAGCTAAAATAAAAAGCTTCAAGACAGCTTTTTCATGTTAAAAAATTCATTTTAAACCTTACGTATACCTAATTAGTGGAGATATACAAGAATCCAGTTTCCAGTTTGCCCTTCGGTTGCGAGAACTATAAGCAAATCACAAGGCCAAACGCTTCAAAAAGTTGGAATTTCAGCATGGCAATAAATGGTACACAATATATATATACACCAGAGTAAATGGCACAAAACATATATATATACACCACAAAATAAAAGAACATATTTTTTAAAAATGGCATGCAATACGGGGGTCAAAAATTAAAAACTATATGGTATTCAACCAGCTCTAGTAGAATGGCTCGCAGGTTTCAGGAAAATAAGACGGGAGGAAATAGTTTTATCTAGACTCCAAATAAGCTATACATAGGTACCTTCATGAGATCGCTAAAAAGAGTATAGCATGACGAAAAAGACGCCAAACTTGACGAAAACAAAACTTTATCGGTCAAATGTTTATGTTATTATTAAGAAGAAAGATCAAAGTATTTGGGGGGTATTTCTTTTACATTTTTTAATCGTTCCTAGAACGTCCAAAATTTTCGTCAAAAATCTTGTTTTTAGTCAGCAAAATTGACAGATAATCAATCATGTTAACCATTTTTTCCATTTTATAAAAAAAAATGAAAATCTCAGTTTGAAATTCTTTTAAAAATCAATTATAATTTTTTTCAAAATTTATTTTTTAAAAATCAGAAATTATAATGTTTATTTAAAATATTTTGAAACAAGCTTAACTTATTTTCTGCGCCGAAAAGATGTTTGAAAATAAAACAAAGCAGGTCATAACATTTCGCGTCACTTGACAGGTGACGAAAGACATTTTCATGAAATATTGATAGGTTAGGTGAGGATAATTCCTTCTACGGAAGGAGAGAAGTGAAATTATTTAGATTTAAGTGAACAAATTATTTACCTCGTTATTTTTTAGGAAAACTTTCATCGCTCTAATTAGCTTTCACCTTTACGTTTACGATGCTTTATGGTAAATATATTATAAAGAAATTAAAATAAGACTGTTGTGAGTCATATTAAATTTCATAAGAAAAGTTTCTAATTAATTTATAGGTACCTTTCTTATTAAATTTTATCAGAAGTGTACATAAAATACAAATTTAAATTTCATATGATGATACTGATACTTGTAGGTACCCTTCTCAGTTGAAATTGAAAAAACAAATTAACTTCTCCACACGTGTTTCGCAAAAATAAATCTATCTCAAAAAGACATTTACGAAACTGAATACTGCTTTTAACTAATTTTATAATATTTTAACAAGTTAAATGTAAAAATCTATTATAATTAAAGAAATAACAAATAATTGTATTAAAAATTCAGTATTTAAGTTAAATACTAGACAGAAATTCAATCCACGTGACGTTTTTTTTGTTTTGTTTTGTTTTTTATTGCACTCCTGATACTTCTGGTCTTCCGTAGATTTGATTTACAGTCTTATTATTGATACAAATTATTTTTTTTATATACTGGTGTTCGTTAGTTTGTAAGAAGCTTTGGAAATTATAATCTGTAAATATCTATCTACTTAATAACAACATTCGTTAAATTTTACAAACTTTTCCCTAATTTTAGAAGAATTAACAACATTTGATGTAAAAATAATAAAATATTTCAGAAATAACAAATAATTGTTTTAAAAATTCATTTTTCATCGAAATATCTTTTTACTTTCAAACAATATTGTCTATGTTCATTAAAATAAATAAAAGCAATTAAAAGCTTTTGAAATTAAATAATATTTTTGTTTTATTGAGTTTTGTATGTTACAGTTCAGAGATTATTTTCAGGTAGAAGTGGTCCAACTAAAAAAAAAGATTTTGATTTGGTTTCCTCAAAGTCTTGTGCTTTTAACTACTATAATCACTAATCTTCCCAAAATTTAAAATATAGACTTTTCGTACAATTAGTTATGGGGTGGGGTAATACATATAAAAATATTTTTGCTATGACTTTAAAAAAAGGAAAACATATTTATAATAAGTTCCATCATTTGTGAATAGTTTCTGAAAGTTTCATTAAAATCCGGCAATTATTTTTATTTTTGCAATATTTTCAAAATTAATGTCTGCTATATAGAAAAAAAAGCGCTAAAATTTTACGTTATTTTACTAGTTCTGATGATACAAAGAGAAACGAGGTTTTAATTAATCAAAATTTAAAATGTTCTAAAAAGAAGGAAAAATTTTAAGAAATAATTAAAAAAACACTTTGATCTTTCCTCTTAATAATAACATAACCATTTAGACGCTAAAATTTGGTCAAGTTTGGCGTCTTTTTCATCATGCTATGCTCTGTTTTTAGCGATCTCATGAAGGGTCCTAGACATGCACATCTCTCTCTCTCACACACACACACTCGCACACACACACCTACAAAAAAGATTAAACTTCTCCCATCATGCAACAAATGTCAACTACCACTCACAATCGAACAAATAATCATAAGTTGCCA
>OZ010586.1:46684949-46689949 GCA_963932145.1 Acanthosepion lycidas
TCGTTTATATATGGGATCGGATTTCCTACATTATTCAACCGATTTCAACAAAACTTCACGTTTTTTGGCAGGTAGTGTTTCTTATTGTCTTGCACACTTTTTTCTTTATTATTACATTCAGAATGCTTTAAAAATTCCATTTACAAGACAATTGTTTATAATAAAATTCTATTCAATTGGTAGACTCATAACGATTGAAAACAATGTTTTTGTTTGAATTTGGGTTTGACCAATTCGTAAAAATAAAAAAATAAAAAAATAAAACTAATTAAGACATGCGTGTCCGTCAACCTTAAACAATAATCTTTGTCAATTTTATTTTTCAGTCTTTATGATGGTCGATACTTGATCTATCTCTTACTGTTACATCCCCGAGCAACGCCGGGCTCTACTGCTAGTCTGTAATAATAGTCAAGCTGGCTAGTTAACTAACCATTACTCAAAATCGAAGCATCCAGACGTTTCGCCAAGTAATCTGAAATAAAAACTTAATATTTACTAAACTTAACGTATCATAGCGCAAGGTTTAAAAAGTCAGGAGGTTATGTCAATATTTCAAATGGCAACAGCAGGCCCGACTAGAAAACTAGAATTCGACTTCCTAGCTTTTTTAACTGCTACGTTTAAAAAGTTTAACTAATACGCAACTAGTTTTACTAGAAGGAAGAATATAAATAATATATATAAGAAAACGCAATAATGGTAAAATGAAAACATATATAAATATTTACTTTATTATTTAAGCATTTTAAATTGAATTATTCATGTCAAAAAACTGAAATGCAATTTTCCTAACTCAAGAAAAACAAGAACAACAAGTCTATCAAACCGGAAGTCAAATGGCAACAATCGAAAGAAAAGAGGAAAGAAAGAGAAAAGGTTAAGTTGTGAAAAACAACGATGAAAAGGACAAGTAATCACGACATTCCACGTGTACGGACATACGCGGAGACGGGCGCATGCGCGATAACGCACACACGCACACATACACGATGAAAAATAAGCTTGCACAATGAAAAGTGCATATAAAAAAAAGAAAAATAGAGAAGTATTAAGCAGTCAACTGTTGATACCCACTGACGAGTGGACGATATAATTCCCGTAGGATCCGTCTAGAGAACTCTGGGGTCGGAATGCTGAAAGTAACCTCAATCAGCTAAATAACAAACCTTGTACTTATATATATATATACATATATATATATATATATATATGTGTGTGTGTGTGTGTGTGTGTGTGTGTGTGTGTGTGTGTGTGTGTGTGTGTGTGTGTAATTGTAAAATTGTCCCCAAAACCTGTAACAGCAAAATTGTCGAATTGCTAGATTAAGCTTTGAACCGTTGTATGTTAGAAATGGTTAAGATTTCTTACTGAAATTCTTCGAGGTTTTTGTAACACTATCGGACTCTACTTTAAGCAATAATTACTCTCCAGTCTTAATAGAAGAATCGTGATAAAAATCGATCATAAACGAAAATGACATGTTCATCATTAATTAATGATAGCTAACGGTAAGAAGCTCATGAAGGATTGAAATATATATATATATATATATATATATATATATATATATATATATATATATATATACAAATATAGATAACTGGACTCGTTTCGAAAAACCCTCGAATTTTTGATTTGCCAATAATCAAATCAATCTCGAGGGAAAAAAAGTTTTAAAAAAAAGAAAGAGCTACAAACATGAACTACTGCTGAAAAAAATCGCACAGATGCAGGTCTAAAGCCCAAAGAAAAAACCCCGATACGAGTAAACTAACTCACAAAAGAGCTCAATACAACCGTAGAGCAGACCTAGATACACCTAGTGAGCCAGACAAACCTACCTATGTTTCACCTAAACGGATCGTCAGGGAAAGTTGGCAAATGATCCTGCAACTATATATATATATATATATATATATATATATATATATATATATATATATATATATATATAATTGCAGGATCATTTGCTAACTTATTTAAGATGATCTTCACACTCTAACCTTCAGAAGTTTCACGCACGATTTCATTTTCAAGTCTTTTTTCACTGCTCTTTGAACTGTCATAGCTGAAACTCCTCCTTCACGAACCAAATGTCTTATGGATGAGTTGAATCTTTTCTAATTGATCATTTTAGCTCTAAGTTGAAATGATGATCTCTCTTCGTGTTGTGAGCTACTGGTCCAGTTTTTCTCTTATTCACCGTACAATTGATGGTTCTTGAATTGACTTTGAAGATGGAAGCCAGAATATGAATGTTGGTACCATTACTGAAAGTTTTTTCCTCTCACAATTGCTCAGTTGGGAAGATATAGTGGGGCTGATAGAAAACATTTTTAACCTGTTTGTCTTTCTAGCTGAATAACTCAAATGATTTTTTAGTGATTCTTACGACAAATGCTGTCAAGATGGCTAATCGTCTTATCTGAAAACCTAGTAAAAAAACTCAATTAGTTTAGTGTTTTTTAGATATTAAACATTTTGTGGGATGGACAATTATGCTGTTACACGATTTCGATAATTTTGCTGTTGCAGCCGGTATCATATATATATATATATATATATATATATATGTGTGTGTGTGTGTGTGCGTGTGTGTGTGTTTTGGCAGCATATATTCATTCAAACATGTTTCATTGAATAATATAGACATATCGTGTCTACTTACTTTTATACTGATCCTTTCCAGTTATTTAATGAGTTTTTTGATGTTAAGATGAAATTCATCAAGTACTTTCTACCTTTTTTAAGATCATCTTCAGGGGTAAATTACAACGACAAACTTATTGTCAATGCGATAAAATCTGCATTTTGTTGTGATGGTGACTTTTTAATCAATTTTAATTAATTTTTTTAATTTTTTTGTTATAGTTATTTTAAAATTTTAAATTCATCCATTGTAGTTATGGAATGTTTTACAAAGTAAGGGTTTTAATGTGTGTGTGTGTGTGTGTGTGTGTGTGTGTGTTCCGAATCCGCAGGCCAACAGACGTAATACACACTTTTTAATAATGAATTCAAATGAGGTGTGTATGTATCGAAAGTATAACTTCTCTACAAGCTATCTCTCGACTTCTAATTGCTTTTTTTGAAAATTATCAACAATTAACTAAAGCACTCGGATCACTTACACCCAATTTCGGCAAGGAATCATGGCTGAATATTCTTATGTGGCGCCTAATTCAACTCCCACATGAAACTCGACCTTATGTCGTATCTTGTACGGCATGCGCCTTCTAGTAAATACCTACTGTAACTATGTTGTCTGGACCTCAGTTACAGTTTCTGGAACAGAACGCATAATCCAGCTTCCAAGGCCAATACGCTCAAACCTTCTGTCACGATTACTTGCAACCACAGCAACTATCGCAGAATTTCAAACACTTCTGTCCACCCAATTTCATTGACAACGTTTGGAGTAGCAAGTGGGATTGTTTCAGTCAATTCCCAACCGTGCTCCCGAGACCGGCCGATATTGTCAAAAAGTTAACATTTGGATCATGGCGAAATGCGGAACTGGAAAGATTATATTGAATCAATCGCTAGATATGCTGCTACAAGACTTGGTTCTCTGTGTCGTTCTAGACAATCTTTCCCGACAGAATCTATCTTACATAAATAAAATAATATAAAAATACACATAAGTCTACCATTCATCCATACATTGAATATTGCTGTCACATCTGATCTGGCACCTCTTCTATGTATTGAGAGATTCTTGATAAAATATAAAGAAATCTGCAATGTTATCGGTCCTGACCTGGCATCTCGGCTTCAGTCACTTTCTAACTGTCGCAAGGTAGCTTACCCGTACTTTTTCTATAAATATTTTCATGGTAATTGTTCTGATGAGGTTTCGTTTTTGGTACCTAGATTTTATGAATGTAAGCATATGACTTGATTAGCAGCAAGGTCTCATCATCTTACAGTTGAAATGGGTAGATGTAACCGTAAGATCTATGCTTACTCTTTCTTCTATCGCACTTCTCGCTTGTGGAAATCTCTTCCGACTTCTTTCCAGTCAACTTTGATTTAAAAAATTTAAATCCGCTGTCAATTGTGATCTTCTGTCTTTTTAATTCCTGTTCTTTTATTGTTCTCTCTCCTTAATAGTGTTTTCTTTTTCTCATATTTACTCACACTCAGTAATTCCTTGCGTCTGTGGCTTTACTGCCTTGCTTGTAGTGAAACGGTTTTAAAAATCTTACGATTGGAACACTTGTCCGCTTAATTGGATCCGTTTTATCCTTTGAATATGAAGGAAGGCAGACGACAATTTCTACTTCTTTTATTTCATTATTCTCAGTTTTCTTTCGCCTATTTTTTTATTCTCTTAAACACTTCAAACCACATGTCAATGAAATCAGGCCCAAACGACTGGAAAATGGAGAAAGTAGAAAGAAATTTTGTTGCATATTTCTGTACGCATTTTCCATTGCAGCTAGATCTTCAAATGGAGTTGTTGCACTAGTTGTCGATGTTAATATTACGATCGGAAGTGATTCTCCATTACGCTCGTTAACGACTATTTTGTCGGTTTGAGAGGAAGTCGGGATAATATCATCGTCCTATTTCGTTTCCATTTACCTGACAGCCAGTGACGAGTGTGAGGTTAATGGATTTTCAGGAATTGGAAATGGAATACGGACTGTAAGAGGCGTAAAAGGAACGGGTTAAAACCGATATCCAATTCCAATTCGAATCCTTTGGGTTTCATTCTTTCCTTTATGGCTTCAGGGGCTTTTCTTTGAGCAGATAAGTGAAAAAGAACTGCCCAAAGTATTTTTGAGAAAAATTTCAAAAGTAAAAATGTATAGAATATTACCTACATATCTATCTATTTATCTATCTATCTATCTGTTTCTGCCCATATCTATCTATCTATCTATCTATCTATCTATCTGTTTCTGCCCATATCTATCTATCTATATATCTATCTATCTATCTATTCCCTTGTCTCTTTTACGTTTTGCTGTTTTTTTTTGGGGGGGGGTCTT
>OZ010586.1:46694949-46894949 GCA_963932145.1 Acanthosepion lycidas
GATCATTTCCTCGGTTTTGTCTTTCTAGAAATGTAAAAAATACGAACTAGAAATTTTATTCTAATTACTAGCCGTAGACTTCTGGTTAGTATTACTATTAATAAAACAAAATCTCTGAATAAAAAATGATTTTTCCAAGACATATTACCCTCTTAACTGATTTAAAAGAACTGTTCAGAAAGAAAATTACAGTTTAAAAATATAAGTACTACTGAAATTAGCACTTCTTCCCCCACCCCTCCCTAGGAGACATGGGGCCTCCACGCGGCTGAGAGGTTCGGGGTTGGAAGCAGCGGACCTGCCGATTACGATAGTTGATGATTGATATTAGGTTGTCGTTTTATCACATAGTAACATATGTGAGAAAACGACATTATTTTGCACCAACCTAATAATATAACTTGGGTAGAAAAAAAGTAGAAAAAAAAAACAAAAAAAACGCTGCTGAAACTAGCCTTTTTAGTTTTTAGGGATCCAACCTCGCTGGAGGGTTCCGGTGTAGTGTGCACCGCACCGGCCATGCAGTTACATGATGTATATTATTAGTTGATGACTTACAATGTAACGTCAATTTAAAGAATAATTAACAAAAAAAAATGGCGGATGGCCATAAAACAGTGCTGAAAAAACGGTAGAGGACACAACGGCCGTCCACCACCAAAAAAAAAAAAAAAAAAAAAAACTATATAAACGTACCAATTTTGTAAATACGGACGTCCATATACGACATTACCAGAAAATAAAAGCGATTTTAAAGCCGAAGTAATTTAAATTCAATAAAACATTAGATTACGGAGAATATTTCCCTAATTTTTTAAGATTACGGAGTAGTTAAAATTATATAAAAATCACGCTAGCGTTATATTCCTTTTAAATAAATTTTACAGATATGGCTAAATTAGAAAAAAAAACAGATAAACTTCCGCCTGTTAACAAAGCTATTAAGCTTTCAACACTTTAAATAAACTGCAACCGGTGTGTTAAAAAATGCATTTCACTGATATTTTAAACTTAAAGTAATGTTTGTTTCAAATTGATTAATTAAACTTTAAATCAGTTAATATTCCTCAAATAAAGTTTCATTTTTTATTTTTTAAAGATTTTTTTTAATAAAGAAAATTACATCGCGATGACGGATGGCTAAAAATGGCGCTAAAATCACCGACTTAAGCAATTTCAAAATTAAAAATCTTTCCGGTAAATTTCAATTAGTTTTGAAATAGAGAAAAAGTATTTTGCTTATTTGAAATATTAAATTTAATTTATTAACTTGAAATTAAATCTAAAATAAAAACTTCAGGAAAGATTTTTAATTTTTAAAAATTCATTTTAAACCTTAGGTATGGTGTTTCTGTGGAGATACCTACATTATATATATGTATATATACATATATATATATAATTTTATCGATGTAGTGAATCTTGCATTTTTTTTTACTAAAGTTCACCCAATACAAGAGAGGTAAAGGGTTATTGATTGAGATGATTTATATGAATGTAAGAGGAAAGTATTAAGAGGTGAAGGTTATGAGGATAAGGGGGATAGATAACGACTGAGTTGACGTGAAAGGCTCAAGATTTAATATTAATATTTACATAATATATTAAGAGAAAATTTTATATATATTGTTGGGGTACAAGAAACACCGGGTACAACTTACATCGTAAAACTTAAAGATAGGGAGACGCTCAGCTTTAAATTTCAATATTTTAACATCCACGATGTCTAGATTTCATTTCAGCTTTTATTGATTTTGATTTTATTTTTATCGGTAATGATTTTGATTATCTGACATTGAAATAGCAGCCATTTTGTGAGGAAAACGTGTCACATAAGAGTTCCCAATTTGTCATTTGATTATCCACTATTAGTTTAATATACAGATTAAAATACAGTGTAACCCGGATATAAGAGAAACCCGGATATAAGAAAGATTTTCTTTGGTCCCAAATTAGAGCCTGTGTTAATGTATATAAATTAGACCAAACCCGGATATAAGAGAACCCCGGATATAAAAGAAACCCGTATATAAGATACTTATTCTCCGGTCCCGAGAACTCTCTTTTATCCGGGTTACACTGTATATCATGTTTCATCTATATATATATATATATATATATATATATATATATATATATATATATATATATGTGTGTGTGTGTGTATGTGTGTATGTGTATGTACATGCATATATATATATATATATATATGTATGTATGCATTTAAACTGTTACATTGGAACAACAGTTTATAATAAATATCTATTGCTTTACTCTTGTACTGAACCCTTTTTAATTTGACATGAACGTTTGAATATATATTCTTTTCATTCTTTTACATTTGTGTATATATATCTGTGTGTGTATGTGTGTGTGATAAAATGATTTAAATTCAATTTTAAATGTAAGCTATATTTATGGGTTAAAGTGCTTAATATCAGGGATAGAGTGTATGTAAATATTAAGGTGGACATTGAAGTCAACATCCAGCGGCGACAGTTTCATGCTTCCAAGCAATCGTCATGACGATTGCGTGTTGACTTCAAGGTCCACCTTTACATAGATAGATAGATAGATAGATAGATAGATAGATAGATAGATAGATAGATATTTTCATCATATTGATTATAATACATTTATATATTTATAATAATTTTTATTTTTTAATAAATAATAATAATAATAATAATAATAATAATAATAATAATAAATATTTTACAGGTAAAGAGGAGGCTGTGAATGACGGGGGCAAGCAGTTAAAACATTTGAGGGATTCATATGTTTATTACTGATATGTTTGTATAATCAATACAATAACATTTTCACACATTTGCATCCCCCTCTCTCGCACTCTCTCTCTCGCTCGCTCTCTCTCTTTATATATATATATATATATATATATATATATATATATATATATACACACACACACATATACACACACACACATATACACACACATATATATATATATATATATATATATATATATATATAACAGGTAATACAGCCGTTGGTATATAATCCAGGTGCATCCTAGTAATATAAGATATTAAACTGATCCACAGAGAGAGCTCAATGTATTTATTATAACAGAGCATATATTTTTTACAGCAAAAAATCTATGTCATGTGGGTATAGTCTATTTTAAACTAGCACTGCTATGTGCCAGCTATCCTCAGCCTAAGACTGGAAATATATATATATATATATGTGTGTGTGTGTGTGTGTGTGTGTGTGTTTCTCGAATCCGCAGGCCAATAGACGTAATACATTTTTTATAAGAAATACAAATGAGCCGTCTATTTCAAATACGGAGTATACACTATAATAACGTTTGAAGTAATAAAGATGCTGGATTAAAAATAAATCCATTAAGTCTTTAGAATATATATATATATATATATATATATATATATATATATATATATATATATATATATATATATATATAGAGAGAGAGAGAGAGAGAGAGAGAGAGAGAGGGGGGGATTAATATAAATTCAAATTTGTCGTTTAGCTGATTGATATCATATTTCGGACCTCGACTCTGGAGTTTTATAGACGAGCCGTTTGGTAATCGTTCTGTCCAGTTGTTAAGGGGCTTTTTACACCAATATTAATGTTATCACATATATTGCATATGATTATATATATATATGTGTGTGTGTGTGAAAGCGTGAGCGTGAGTGTGAGTGTGTGTGTGTGTGTGTGTGTGTGTGTGTGTGTGTGTGTGTGTGGACAAGTAACATTTAACTAATTTTTTTATTTATTTTTTCCAGTATCCTTACAATTTTTCGTTTTGTAGGAGCAAAGGAATACAATCATTTTTCCATAATTTTCATTGTTCCAAGCGATTTCGGCCACGTCTTCAGCCATTTTAAATAAATGCACCAAAAACAAAACCCCTACCTCCTACAAAATGGAAAAACGTAAGGATGCTGGAAAAACTAAATAAAAAAATAATTAAATCCTCTTTGTCTGTTATATTACTGAAAGATGTTTAAAAGAAAAGTTGCTTCCCAAATATACGTATATACATGTATATATAGATATATGTATAATGTTATGTAGTAAATGTGATGACACATGATATCGTATTTTCTGTGAATATATAGCCAGATACTAATAATATACCATATAACCAGTTGTATGTATGTATTTATATAATGTTTTCATTTTCAAAACACGGTCAAGACAGACATACAACAATCGATTTCTAGCTAACAGTTAATATATTTCAACCTTGAAAATGGCTAAATGTATAGCCGAAAGAACTCGGGAAAAAAACAACAATTGTACAGTATTTATATAATTTATCCTACTAAAAGAAAAAAATTATAAGATCACATGAGAAATTGTATAAAAAAAAACTAAATCAAAGCACCTTTTCTGTCATATTCAATGAAACGTGCATGAAAGAAGGATTTCTACCTAAATACACACACACACACACACACACACACACACACATACATAATAATAATGGACTCTCCCGTCGGTTTCGACGTATGAGGATCTGCCAGCTTATTGATTCAGTTATGAAAGTTTATACGCTAATCTTAAGTGGCATTTAAGACACGCTAGTGATTTACAAAGGAGGCCACATATGGAGCAAGTGTGAGGATTGTAAGATGAGATCACTGTTAGATTGGTTGACCTTTTAGATCTTGCTCTCGCTTCTTGAAGATGATTCAGACAAGCAGATTGAAAATTGCTGAGTCCACTAAAACAGATTGATCTCCATTCTACCCGCTCCAAAGCTAAGCGCTCAGGGGTGTTATGTGGTATATTAACTGCTGACATGTTGCTTTACAGCTTGTCTTTGTATCTTAGCCATGGGCGTCCTACATTCCTACATTTAGGTTGGTGCAAAAATAATGACGTAATAACGTCAAAAAACGACATTATTACGTCATTATTTTTGCACCAACCTAATATATATATATATATATATATATATAAATTCAACTTTTGACAAAAAATAATTTGTCAACAAATATTTGTAAAAACCGGCTATATTAGTGAAAAAACTCGCAATAGAAATTTGTCTGTGTGTGTGTGTGTGTGTGTGTGTGTGTGTGTGTGTGTGTGTGTGTGTGTGTGTGTGTGTGTGTGTGTGCATAGGATGACTGAAAAGTCGTCCTTACACTGAAAAACTATAAATCTAATTACTAAATGAAATAAATATTATGGGAATGATTTTGTCATCAATCCCAACTGGAAGAATAGCATGCAAAGATACTGGACCGATAACCATAGTATAGACATTGAATAACAACATTCCATCATTCCCCTTAAAACTTTTGAAGAACTTGGAAGACCTGCAGCACTTTCGTAAGCTAACAAAGGACAGAGATGTCTGGAGAGGATGGATAAGACATATTTACAAAGTAGCTGAAGATGAGAAATCACAATGATTTGCAGTGGATCTTCGAGCCAAATAGCTTTCATGATAAACATATGACAATATATTATTTGGAAACCAAGAACCAAAATCATAGCTTCCCTGTGCCTTTTCTATAAATTCTTTCATGGTAATTTTTCTGATGAACTTTGCTCTGTGGTACCTAGACTTTATGAATTTAAGCCCTGTGCTAGATTAGCGGCAAGGTCTCATCATTTTACAGTTGAAATGACTAGATGTAACCGTAAGTTCTAAGTTAACAGTTTCTTTTCTATCCCATTTCTAGCCTGTGGAATTCTCTTCCGACTTCCTCCTTTCCAGTCAAATTTCATCTTCAAAAATTTAAATGCAATGTCAATCGTTATCTTCTGTCTTTTTAATTCTTGTTCTTTTATTGTTTTTTTCTCCTTAATAGTATTTTTATCATATTTTCTAACACTCAGTAATCCCCTTGCGTCTTAGTGGCTTTATTACCTTGAGTCGGGTGAAATGATTAAAATGAGAAGAAAAATAAGGACTCTATCTTAAAATCAGTGTTTGACAGCACAAGTTAATAGCTTTGAAAACAGATAGTAAATCTTATGGAAATGGTTTTGTCATCCGTGTCAAATGGAAGAATAACATCCGAAGACATTGGACAAACAAACATAGAATACATCCACTGAACAACGACATTAATAGAACAATCAATAAAATTCCATTATTCTCCTTAAAAAAATTTGAAGAACTTGGAAGACCTGGAGCATTTTTTTTTTTTTTTTTTGAGTTGGCAAAAGACAGAAGGGTGAGTTGTAGAGGATGGATAAGAGATATTTACAAAGGTGCGAAAGGTGAGAAATCACACTTATCCACAGTGTACCTTCAACTCGAAACAGATGATGATGGTGGTGATGATGATGATGATGATGATAGTGGTGAAAAACAAGTAACTGATTCACTTGATTATCTTAAATAAAGAGGTAATGATATTCAAGTGAAAAGAACAAATGCATTTAAAAAAAAAAAAAAGAGGAATGTGGAAACCAGCAAAAGAAAAGACAAGTGCGTTTTTAATTTAATATTTTAAATTGTTCTTTTTTAAATTATTTTTGTGAATGTCAGTCAGTTATGTGCCATACGTGATACACACTGAGGCGGCCATGTATCTTTCGATCCATGAGTGACGAGGCAGATTTTTCCCGCAATTGGTTGCCATTTCTTTCTGCGGTAGACCAGTTGCCATCCAAGGCTATAGAATCCGGTCTGTCCTGCTAATTACCCATAGCTGGTAGGGAGAAGAAGAGGATTGATACCTTTCCCATCGGTATTTGCACATAAGTGAATGTAATGGATTCGACTGGAATTCGAACTCGGCTCTCCGATTCCTCAATCTGAGCCCATAATCAATTACTCCAACGTGCCTCTTTTGGCGAAAGACTAAATCAAAATAAGGCCAGATCGATAAGAAATCAAAGACACGAAGTCGGACACTTCGTCATCGAGAAATAAGAAAATCATTACTACTTTCACAATCACAATCAAAATGAGGAAAAAGGACTTGGAAATTTTGATACTCACAGGACAGATTGAAGGCAAAGATGGATAGAGGGGAAACAATACATAACCTACCTAGCAAATTTTAGAGAAAATAGAAACAAAAAGGAAACTTATACTTAACATCAGGAAGAGACGGTTGAAATTTCTAGGGCACATAATGAAGAAAGAGGGCTTGGAAAATTTGATACACACAGGACAGACTGAAGGCAAAGATGGATAGAGTGGAAACAATGCATAACCTACCTAGCAAATTTTAGAGAAAATAGAAACAAAAAGGAAACTTATACTTAACATCAGGAAGAGACGGTTGAAATTTCTAGGGCACATAATGAGGAAAGAGGGCTTGGAAAATTTGATACACACAGGACAGACTGAAGGCAAAGATGGATAGAGGGGAAACAATACATAACCTACCTAGCAAATTTTAGAGAAAATAGAAACAAAAAGGAAACTTATACTTAACATCAGGAAGAGACGGTTGAAATTTCTAGGGCACATAATGAAGAAAGAGGGCTTGGAAAATTTGATACACACAGGACAGACTGAAGGCAAAGATGGATAGAGTGGAAACAATGCATAACCTACCTAGCAAATTTTAGAGAAAATAGAAACAAAAAGGAAACTTATACTTAACATCAGGAAGAGACGGTTGAAATTTCTAGGGCACATAATGAGGAAAGAGGGCTTGGAAAATTTGATACACACAGGACAGACTGAAGGCAAAGATGGATAGAGGGGAAACAATACATAACCTACCTAGCAAATTTTAGAGAAAATAGAAACAAAAAGGAAACTTATACTTAACACCAGGAAGAGACGGTTGAAATTTCTAGGGCACATAATGAGGAAAGAGGGCTTGGAAAATGTGATACTCACAGGACAGATTGACGGCAAAGCGGGATAGTGGAAATCAATGCATAACATAGTGGGCTTGAGTAAATGGATGGCGGTACAAGGTTTAGAAGAAATAACAAAAAAAAACTACATTTATCAAGAGCTATAATGGATAGGCAATTGAGAAGAGCCATGATTGCCTACGGCCTGAAGGGACACGACACATATATAGAGATAGATCCAGAGAGAGAGAGAGAACTCAATGAAAGAACAAAGCAAATAAAGCAAATGCATTCTATTTCCTGTCCCTCTTTCACTGTATAGACATAAAATCAGTCCTCACCGGGGTTGATAAGACAGACGACCGACGATATCTTCGTCTGCCGAAATAGGCTATTCCCCACATGAGGTAATTTTGTATTTTATTGTTCATTAATTATATTGTTCTGTATTAATAAATACATTGAGCTCTTTTTGTGGATCAGTTTTAATATTTTATGTGACTACGATCCACTTGGATTATATACCAACGGATTTGTCACCTTTACTATATATATATATATATATATATATATATATACATATTGAACAATAAAAAAAAATTAAAAAATTAAAAAATTAAAATCTTCAGACACACTGGGTTGTAGATTAATATTCTTTCGTTTTTTTTATTATTATTCCATTTAGATTCCTCGACTAGTTTCGGCCGAAATAGCCATCATCGGGAGGAGAAATATTTCTGCTTGCTGCTAGATACATACATACATATATTCATACACATACATATATATATATATATATATATATATATATATATATATATATATATATATATATATATTAAGGCATTAAAAACAAGAAATTTTATATTATGGACCATGATAGATTTAAAATAAAAACAAACACCAGTCGACCAATTTCGTCCCCTCTCATCAGAACTGTTAACGGGGAAATTATGAGGAAAAGAAAAAGAAGTCTGTTATGCATGACATGAATGATTGGACAGGAAGAAATAAATTATTATAAAAGTTATACCAACCAAGATGCTAGAAACGCAGCACAGCAAGTCCAAGCAAACAATCTCTTTGTTTACAAAGTGTAGGTTGCCTGAACCTGATGTAAAGCGTCTCTAACACCTTAAGATGGAATAGCGAGTGCGAACTGGCCAAAACAGAAAACCAGTTCACACTGAAATTCAACGCACAAGTAGGATTCTTTATAAAGTGATCCGCAATCGAAGACCCATACGTGTTACGAATGGTATCACCCAAATAAATTTTTTTATTCAGTATTATAGCAGGTACGTGTTGTTTAATTCTAACGTCCAACCGCTGTGTCGTTCTACCTATGTAGTCGCATCCACAACTACATTTGAAATGGTAAATAACAGAGTTGATATATATATATATATACGGCTATGGTAGAAAGGTGCCTTGTTTATTTGCGACTTCCTTGGATTGGCGATGAATGTGAAAACTTCTCCAGAGAAATTCTTCTAGTGTTCGAGAGTGTTATTTTTCTGCTGAGGTTCGTGTTGTTTTCAATACCAGGCCGATCCTCTCGTCTATTCGCAAGGATGTTCTTCCCATTCATCAAGTAAATTCTATTATATATAAATACAATTGTGGTTGCAGAGTCAGCTACATAGGGAGGACTATCCAATATCTAGATGCAAGAATAAAACAACACGTGCCAAGTAAGATCAGGAATCACACCTTGTTTTCAAATGAACTGATCCCAAACACCGATGGATCCTCAATTTGTGAACACCTTATAAAGAACAGAAAGTGTGCGGCTGAATTTAGTGTTGGCTGGTTTACTGTTTTGTCCCAGTTACACTCTTTATTTTGCATAAAAGTACTAGAGTCGATGTATATCAAGTCTCACAAACCTTCTCTCTGTAAACAGCGTGATTGTTTGCCGGGGGATTGCTATAATTGATCTCTAGTACTTTCTCCCGACCCCGTGTGTGTGTGTGTTTTGTCCCATCAATCATTCTCAAACGTTGAAAAGCAGGAGCGAAACCGGTTGTTTTCCACCTTTTTCTTTAATGATGGCAAGTAATATTCAGCTAAATGTCTTTACAGCAATACTTGATTTCTGTACCACTAAAGCTGTTTATATATATATATATATATATATATATATATATATATATATATATATATATATATATTATAATTATTTTCTATTTTAAAAATATGGTTCCATCGCTACACGGAAATTACTGTTTCTTTTTTGAATTCCTGTGTAGTGATGGAACCATATTTTTAAAATAGAAAATAATTCTAATATAATGCTCTACTGTTCTGATTAATTTTTTAAAAATAAAAATAATTACTAGGAACACTTACTGTTCTTTCTTATTATTTTAATATATATATATATATATATATATATATATAAAACTGTCAAAATGACCACGGGAATTCAGAGAAGCATAGATCCATCCAGCTCTTATCTCAAATAACAACATAAAAGAGACTGTTTGACCAACACAAGGAATGTTAAAAGATTCATGTTAAAAAGATAAAAAAAAAAAAAACAAATGAAAACTACAGACAAAAGTTCATTTTCTCCATCAAGACATTCATTTCTGTAGTTTAGTGCTAGCCGCAAGCAGAAATATTTCTCCTCCCGATGATGGCCATTTTGGGCGAAACTAGTCGAGGAATCTAAATGAAATAATAATAATAAAAAAACGAAAGAATATTAATCTACAACCCAGTGTGTCTGAAAATTTTAATTTTTTAATATTAATTTTTTAATATTTTTTATTTTTCAATATATATATATATATATATACAATTTTTTTTAATATTAAGGAATGATGACCGAACGAAGAAAATTTTGGAAAAGCAAATAGAAAAATGAAAATAAAATAAACGTAAATTTGCACTATAAAGCCCAAACTATGGAGAAAATGTGACTCGAAAGACGCGATAAAAAAAATGGATGAAAAAGAGATTTATGGAGGAAATGATGTCGGGGATAAAGTAAATCCGCTAAGAAGATAAGATGGACAGTTTACAGACGCATATTTCTGCTTACATATTTTCTCGTATTAATAAGGATTAAGAAAGTAATCATCTCTTTAAACTTATATACAAACTTAGACGATTAATTTTTTGTTTGGTGATTTAGTCGGGCGAGCCGAGAACTTTTCAGTACCAATTCGCCTGAAAAAAAAAATATATATATATATATTGAAGTAATAAAAGTATGTTGCAAAATCCATTAATTCTTTAGAAATTGCTTTGTTTACGTTTCAGATACGAAACTGAGTAAATATGTTTTTGAACTACTGAATGTGCATTAAAACAAACAGCACACACACAGACACAGACAGACACAAACACACTCACACACACACACACACACATACACACATACACACATATATATATAGGCACCATGTTTTCATTATGACATATCTCATTAAAGAATTTAAAGAAGTCCTGTCTACTTATTTTTAATAGGATCCTCTCGTAACTACGGACACATTTCTTAGTATCCTTCTTAAAGGAAGAAAGAAAATTACCATGTTGATGCATATTCATTTTATTCCGAGAACTTTCGACATTAGCACAATATCATCATCAGGGTCTTGTTTTTTTCTAAGACAAAAATAGTTGCGTTCATCATCTTTCTAAAACAAATTGTCGTGTTCATCTTAAGATTAAATATTTTACGTGCGAAATGAAAAACACTAATTCAAGGGAGGTAACTATGTTATTGTAAGGTCTAAATATTTTTCTCATCCGGCGGGCTTTGAACACTAGGCTACGGAGAGTTTTCACATAAGTGAATGATTCGACTGGAATTCGAACTCGGCTCTCCAATTCCTTAATCCGAGCCGCTATCCACTGCTCCACCCTACCACCTCTCTCTGTCTCTCTGTCTCTCTCTATCTATCTATCTATCTATCTATCTATCTATCTATCTATCTATCTTGGATGCCTAGTCACACTGTCTGTGGATGACTATATATATATATATATATATATATAAGTGAACATTGAAGAGGCGACAGGCTGTTTCATTCTAGACGCAATTGTCAGTTCACGGGTGTTGTTTGTTTCTCGGCTATTTATATATACGGGTCAGTGGACTTCCGACAAAATAACCGCCAGAATAAACTACCCACAATGCACCACTGATCCGTATATATAAATAGCCGAGAAAAAAAAGCAACACACGTGGCCTTACGATTGCGTCTAGAAACAGCCTGTCGCCTCTAAGTGTTGACTTCAATGTTCACTTTTATATTTACACACGCTCTATCTCTGATATTGAGCACTTTATCCCATAAATATAGCACACATTAAGAGTATATTTCTTCATATATATATATATATATATATATATATATATATATATATATATATATACACACACACACATGCACACACACACACACACACAGTGCCAGTTCGTACTACCATCGAAACCAAAACTGTGGGAGAGTAAGCCTATCTTATCAATATTTGCTTTTTTCGACCTACATTTATATACTTTTTATATGTGAATTAAACACAACTATTATGGGATTTAAAATTTTCGCAGATTTTGACGTCATCCTGGTTGAACCAGGATGACGTCAAAATCTGCGAAAATTTTAAATCCCATAATAGTTGTGTTAAAAAGTTGAAGAATTTTAACACATTCAACATTATGGATAAAAAAAGACAGTGAATTTCATATAGTGTTTTTTTTATGAGCAAACAAATTCACGTATTTACGTGAATTTGTTTGCTCATAAAAAAAACACTATATGAAATTCACTGTCTTTTTTTATCCATAATGTTGAATGTGTTAAAATTCTTCAACTTTTTAACAAGAAAAATCCCAAGTGCATGTTAAAAATTGACGCAAAACATTATTGATTTATTTAAGAAGATGGAATAATCTATTATGATATGTCTTTAATTAGTATTTAGATACACTGTATTTATTTTCCTTTTTTTTTAGTTGAATTGTTAACCCGTATTGCATACGATCCATTATTGTACATAATTAGGTTACAATAAAATTTGTATTTTATATAAATAATACCTTATGAAAATTCAGATTTTGTAGAGTAGGAACTCCATATCACAGATGTGGTTGGGGCCGAGACCCTTGCACCGGCCCGATACATACATACATACACACACACACACACACACACATATATATATATATATATATATATATATATATATATATATATATATATATATATATATATATATGTATGTATATATGTATATATATATATATATATACATATATATATATATATATATATATATATATATATATATATATATATAAAGAAAAGAAGAAAGCGCGTGAAAGATTTGTAAGATGTATTTATTAAAATTAATCCAACGAAGGCCTGTTAAGTCTATTAACCCAGAGGACTGCACTTATTAAATTTCTACTCTCAAACATATACACGCACGCACACACACACATACTCACACACATTCTCACATACAAAGACACCATGCTTAGTGATGAGTGGAAGGAGTGTAACATAAAAATATGAGAATTATTTGTCTGCAATGACATACTGACATGACCTATTCGTACGAAATGAGGTGAGGTAACGTAGAAATAATGTCGCTTATCAGAGATCATAATGCATATCAATTTTAATAGATAGGCATCCTTATTAACATATATCCACGATTTAATTTTAAATTTTGAACTAAAAAGAAAAAATGAGATAGAGAAAGAGAGAGAGAGTGTGTGTGTGTGTGTGAGAGAGAGAGAGATAGGGAAAAAAACCGTCACATTTTTTTCTTGAGCATCACGGATTTTCTCACTTGAATTTTCCAAACGGAATGCCCCAGTCAGTCCGGCCCACCCAAAACAAAAGGATTTACGCTGATGAGTATTGTGTGATATGATTGAGTTGATTTTCCCCGTGTTCAAATGTTAACAACAACGGCTTACGGACTTCTGAAAACAGCCTTGAGAAAGACTTAGATTAATAATCGCTATATAAAAAACAAGTCCGGAAGCCAAGAGACCGGTAGATATATCACGCCTTTGCTTTCTGCAACATCGATATACACTTGGAGAAAAACAACCAGGAACAAAAAAAAAAGATAGTGGTGGGTGTTGAATTTTCTTTATTATTTTTTAATTATGTATTACTTCGTGCTTCATTTGCGGATACTTTAACGAATTCACTATCTTAAGGATAATAAAAAATTCAAGGACATTTTCATGTAGTTTTATTCGACAATTTACCCAGGGAAAATATTTTTCTCGCTTATTCATGAAATTTGTTTCTCGATGATTTCAAAATACTGACTCAACTATACACACGATTGTCGGTTTGAAAAAATATATCAAATATCTAAAAAGTTAAAAACGATTTTTTTCTTTTACTTTCTGCAAATCGACAGACTTTCTAATTACAAAACAAGCACCCAGGTATTTATTTACCAAAAAAGAAATAACATATCATTTAAGGAAAAAACGCAAACATTTTTCATACATTTCAAGTACAAAATAAATATCGCAGCGATTTACTATGGAATAATTTTTCACACAAGCAGACGATATTTATTCTTTATTTCTGCGTGTATTTAAAAGCAAACAGATGAAAAAAAGGTTGCACCTGAATCTGCACTTGCAATATAGAAATCAGCAAGCCATAAATCGTTTATATTTTTCTACAGCTTCTTTTATAAACCAACATCTGCTTTTCCCATGCCATCTTGCCTTGTTTTTCTCAGTTGATTCCAGATTTTTTATTTCGTCTTCAACTTCGGCCCAAATCAAGATTTATGACGCTCGTGCTAACCAGCCAACATTTTATTGACTTCTCTATTCTCAATGACATCTGCAATGGCTATACAATTCACGAAGGAATGGCTAATTCTGGTAGCTTTACTTATTTTAAGTATACGAAAGTACCCCAAAGACTCGACCGGCTCGAATACGTGGTCTCCAAACTTGAACGGAAATTTGAAAAGCTAAGCGAGCGTTTCAACGATATAGAGGAAAACATGGACATTTACACGGAAAAATTACGCGAGCTTGACCAGCTGACCAGTCTGTTAATAATCCTAAAAGAAGGCAGTTTGGAATCGATAATATTAATGGAGTACCTCATTTCATTTTTCACTACGATCAGCAACCAAATGCTGGAGAAAGACCCGGGAACTAAAAACGAGTACTCACTATTCAGTCTGCGTAACGACGAGAAAACCCGAAAACTACTATCAGAGACGCTGGACTTACTCGGTTTCCCGACTGAGTGCATTGATATATTGAAACTGTCGCTCCAAATCGTTCACGAAGACGACTGGCGGAAGCGACAGCGGAAACCTCTGGAGTTTGAGAAGGTGAAAGATCCCGAAAAGATGTATGCATATTTACGCGAGAGACACTCGGATGTGGCCCGCGATATACAGTTCACTCTGCAGAAGATGATAGCTACAGTCTATTTTGAGGCTTTGTTTAAGCATATCATGGAGACGTCTGTAGATGACTCTGAGAGGGCCACTTCCCTCGGTTCTGGTGAAGAGTTCGCTGAACATTTTCACACTTCACTGGGCAACTCCAACAACAAAAGAGAAGAAGACATCATGTTTCAGGATCTACTCACGAACATTAAAACTTCACTTACAAGGATGAGAGCTCAGAAATTTTTCAAATTGAAATAACTTTAAAAAAAAAAAAAATGCGTCGGATCGACGCCATTTCTTTTTTTTTTTTTTTTTTTTTTTTTTAGACAATTATTTAAAAAAAATTATTTATTTATTTATTTATTTATTTATTTTGTGAGAGACATGTTTATTATTTTGTTCAGCACGCAATCAGGGATCAATTTTGCTAAACATCTAAGTCTGCAGGCCTCAGGTAATATCTTCTGGATATTATGTAACCAGATTGATTCCATTTTCTTATTTTTCATTTATTTAATATTTTTCGAAAGGCATGCTTGTTATTTTCTTATCCGTTTATTCAACATGCAATCAGGGATCAGTTTTGTTAAAAGCTTAAGTCCGCAGGCCTCAGGTAATAGCTTCTATATATCATGTATATTCGTTATTATTATGGTATGTGACTTTAAGTGGTAATTAAGGTGTCTTTGACTATTTTTGTATTTGTTGGCAATAGACAAAATATGAAAAATTATTTTTGATAATTACAAAGTATTTCTGTATTTGATTCATAAAACATGTTAATAACACACACACACACATTACACGCTACTAACACACACACACACATATGCACACACAAACATACACACATGCATATATATATATATATATATATATATATATATATATATATATATATTAGGTTGGTGCAAAAATAATGTCGTTTTCTCACATATGTTACTATGTGAGAAAACGACATTATTTTTGCACCAACCTAATATATATATATATATATATATATATATATATATATATATATATGATCGTACGACATTTTATGGCCCACGTTGCTTACGACTCCTTAAACTATTACAGATAAGATAAACTTGGACATTTTCGTGGGCATTTCTGCGGGGTCCACAAAAAGCCACTGTCGTTCCTCTTGTTCTCGTGGCAACTTTCAAAAAGCTGGATATCACCGAGTCACTGTGATTTGCAACTAAGTACTCGAGCACGGCGTGCTTTTTTATTCCCTGTGTGTGATCGGAAGTGGCCACTTTAATGCCCTAGATACGCCTAGAAGCGAAATAAGAAAACTTCAGTTTAGCGCAGGACACATGCCCATTACGTTGTGTCGCCTTCCGTTTACGGCCCGCTAAAGACGTGTTCGGAAATATTTGCCACACGCTACGTTATTCCTCAAACTTTTGTTCAAAGTTCGGGGAATAATCACGGGCAAATTTAGTTAGCTCAATGTTTTCGTTACGCCACAGTTGTTCCTTTGCCTGCTGTTTGCACAATGGCACGAAAAGAGTACTGCTCATAAAAAGTAGGCGCAAAAATCCGTACTACCTTCGGTTCGAGCGGGCTGTTCAAATCTTCGGGTATCATTTCGCACACACACGCACCAAATGGCAACCAAATAACACTTCTTTGATTTTGCTTCAACGTACATTTTGATCAGTCGTTTAGAAGTTTATAAATCGATTCACCGACCGAGCAAAGCCGAATAGTACCTTTAAGATTCTCGAAATATACATATCTGTTTAGTTTCGTATCTTAACGTAAACAAAGCAATTTCTAATGAAGTAATGTTTATTTTTACTTATTAATCCAAACAGATTTTATCACCTAAACGTTATTTTTTTAGTGGATGCCCATATTTGAGTAGACACTCCGTTTATTTATTAAACAGTATGTTCATTTATTTTCGTTAGGATACGAAACGGAGCAGATATGAATGTTTTGAGAACCTTTGAAGAAATTTGCGTTTAAAGATACTATCAGCCAGACACTGTGTGACCGTGTCGGTCTACAGCACACCGAATCTAAGGACAGTTTCTTCTGACGCAGGTTGGAATCCTTCCAAAGGGCGCATTCTGTCTTTAATAGGATTTCTCTAATCAGGCCGGTAGATGAAAGTGCGTCCAGATTGAACTTATGGTTGAAAACCGGTTATTAGCTGGAAACTGTTGCACACACCGTGTACAATATAAACATATCTTATCAATAATGTGAATATGCATACATGCACGCACACACACACAGACATAGGCACATATATACACATAAAGGGGTTTTGTCTTAGCGGTCTTCTAACAAAATCAATCACTTTTGTTCCGTTTCGCAATGGGTGTCGTACATTGGTGTTTTACCTGGCTTAGGTTAGTAAATAATCATTTACACAAAAAAATATTATACAAACCCGAGGCCTCTTCAAGTGTTTATTGTTGCTTATAGAACGATACGGTGTAAAAACTATTTTCAAGGGTTTTAGTTATGTAGGTTACCACAACCCAAATCCTTGAAAATGAATGCTTTCCGCTAATCTATTTGCGGAAAGTGCTAGAAACGAGCAACAATTTGGATAATTTCTCTGTACACTATATCCAAGAATGAAATCTCTTGTTCACACATAAAAAAGCAAAGACAATAATAATAATAATAATAATAATAATAATAATAATAATAATAATAAAACTTAACAAGAAGTACTTGTCAAACATTTTGAATGACACGTAGGTGTTCCCTTTTTAATCTGAGAAACCACCTTCAGACCTGGCGAGCTTTTGGCATTTAGCTTCAGGCTCAATTTCTATTGGAAAGCACGTTTTGTTTAATAAAACTTTCGATCTCTCAACCAATAGATATTAATATAAAAAAAAACAAAACAGGGATATCTAATCAAACATGTGTATCCAATATATATATATATATATATATATATATATATAAAGGTTTTTTCTATGCATATTTCTTCTTTAGGTAAATATTGGGGGCTGCAGAGTCTTAGTGCTCTTAAATATATTCTATAATTATTCCAGATTCTTTTCTGCTGCAATGGTGAGAATAATAGTATATGAACCCATTGTTGTTGATAGATTTTCTGGAAAATTTTAATTGAAGGTCTACTCACAAGAATGGACATATACCTCTATTCTCACCACTGCAACAGAATAAAATATAGAATAATTACAGAATTTTATTTAAGTGCACTAGGAATTAACAGCAGTTAATAATATTTAGCTGAAGAAGAAATATACAGAGAAAATACCTTTAAAAACCTTCAATATCTAATATACATATGGCTAATATCACCTGGTGAATGGATGGAACGATTGCTGGAGGATCCGTTTACGAAACTGTAGTGTCGGGATGCTGCAGGTAATATCAATCACCTAACTGATAAATTTTCTATTCGTATTAATCATATATATATATATATATATATATATATATATATATATATATATATATATATTGTGAAATGGACAAAGTCCGACAATTATTTTAAGACATTTTTTATGTTTATACTTTCTTTTTATATCTAAATATTTGTATCTATAAAAAGAAGGTATAAACATAAAAAAATGTCTTAATATATATATATATATATATATATATATATATATATATATATATATATATATATATATATATTAGAATGGATTTTTATTCATCTGACACATTTTTATCAATTTAAACGTTATTATCAGTGGATACTCGTATCTGAGTATGTGTTCCGTTTATATATTAAACAGTATATTCATTTACTTTCGCCTACCGGCTCGAAATTTCGAGAAATCTTATTAAAAAGAAATTTACGCTCCTCGGCGAGAAATTGTCTTTTATTCTTTAATAAGATTCCTCGAAATTTCCGCACGGAATGTGAAAATAAATAAATACACTATTTAATATATAAATGAAGACCAGTAACCACCAACAATAACGTTTACAGTTATAAAAATACAAATATATATACAGTTATATATATAACCTTGCACCAATGAAAAGTGCAATCTCTCTCTCTCTCTCTCTCTATATATATATATATATATATATATATATATATATATTGCTGATACCGCCTGACGAGTGGACGGAATGATTTCTGGAAGGATCGTCTACGAAACTCTGAAGTCGATATTCTGAAGTTAATATCAATCAGCTAAATGACAAATTTATATCTGTATCAATTTTATATATATATATATATATATATATATATATATATATATATATGTGTGTGTGTGTGTGTGTGTGTGTGTGTGTGTGTGTGTGTTATAATTATTTTTAAAAAATATGATTCCATCGCTACATAAGAGTTCTCATGCTTCAAAAACAGAAGCTAAAAAAGCAGCTCTGTTTCATCCTCAAGCGAATCTTGGAATAACTAATCTTAAAATTTACGGAGCTTTATAAGCATATACATTCGTAATATTAATTGCATGGAAACGGCGGAACCAATTATTTTAATAATGGGCGTAAGAGTGAACATATTGTATCAACATATTAGTTACTTTCGAAAAGAGGTTAAGTCAAGGTAGGGTCGGGGTGTCTATTTTCAAGCGAATGATGACATTCAGTTTGATGTATATCGTCTGATCTGTTTCAACGACACAGAGTTGTTGGCATTATATATATATATATATATATATATATATATATATATATATATATATACAAATTGGTTTGAAAATTACTTAAGTCGTGAAATTGAGTCTCGCTATGCGGTGTTGATTTCTGTGTTCACACTGTTAAATTAAAAAGTGTTGACATAGAAGAGGGATTCGGAATGAAGCTCCATGTAACTCACACGCTTGCCTGCGATTGACAAGACCCGCGCGCGAGAAAGACTTTTGCCACGGCTGGTGGTGCATGCATGCAGAAATTGGGTTCATGGTTGGAATGAGGTCTAATTTTACGTAGATGCTTCCTTTCCGCCACTCAGATCGCCTGAAAAAATGTACAGCACCAAGAAGGGCTCTCGGCAACCTCCTGCGCTATCGACCACTACATACATGTAGTGGTCGATAGCACAGGCAACGAGAGGCCATATTTTCTTTTCTTTTCTTTTTTTAAGGAAATCCCGCTACACATATGTTGTGTTAAAAATATTTCGTTTCGTTCAATTGTTTCCTTAAATTTTCAGTTTTATAATTTTCGGTTTCGACTTTTAAAAACTCTTCGAAAATTTAAGGAATTACTATCTTCCAAACATATATATATATCTCAACACTACATACTTAACTGAATATTTATATTAGATACGTGAGAGTGTTTCCTGTAGTTTGTTTTTTTTAAGGCTAGAGACAATTTCAAACTGTATATTAGCTGGAAAATTCTGCACACACCTAGTGTAATGTTAAAAAATAAATAACCAATATATATATATATATATATATGGTAAAAAATATAGTTATAATGTATGCTATTAGGTTGGTGCAAACATAATGACTTAATAATGTCGTTTTTTGACGTTAAAAAATACGTCAAAAAACGACATTATTACGTCATTATTTTTGCACCAACCTAATATATCTTTATACTTAAAAGTGCTCAATATCATGGATATATCATATGTAAATATAAAAGTGGACAATGAATTCAATACAGACCGGCGACAGTCTGTTTCATGCAATCTTCAGGAAGGCTTGAAAATATACAATACAGTTTATGTCACCATGGAACGAAATTTTCAGGCCGCCTGAAGATTGCGTTCAAGTATGACACAAATTGTTTTGTGTGTATATATATATATATATATATATATATATATATATATATATATATATATAAAGGGTGTTTCATTAAGACGGATTATATATATAAGGGTGTTTCATTAAGACGGATCAAAGTCAGCGGTAAATAAATCAGTGTTATTGGTGAAAACTTATTTATTTCTCTATTGGATCATGTTATTTAAATCATGGCAATTATGTGTGAAAAATAACATCGCCCAAATGTCCGCCAAATCTGAAAGAAAAAGAAAAAATCATTAGACGCTTAAATTTAATTCACATTTAAAATCGGTCCAAGTTACTGGAACACCCTTTATATTACACAAACACGCACAAATGCAGACACATACATACACACAGAAATTGCTAGTCCAAATTTCAGGAAACTTAAGACGCGAAATGGCTTCCTGAGAATATATATGAAATACGGCTCTTTATTTTCTGGCGGACTGATTTCGAGAGATGGAAGCAATATCCGCTGAATCACGGTCCAAATGCTGAGTAACTTGTTCAGAGTTACTCAATCAGTCCTACCTCGTATACGATATGGTCATTTTTTATTTATTCCAATGAAGGTAGTGTATTAAGTGAAGCGAACATCCGGCGAGGCGTGGGTCTTTTGTAGGAAGAGAAGAAATGAAACGAAAGAGTGAAATATTAATCTATGACAAAATGAATTATTTGGAATTTTCTTTGGAGAACTTTCATGCTGTACATATTTATCAGATTCGTTTTATTTTTCTCAACTAAAATGAATTGAGAATAAAAGAGAAATATATATATTTTTAATTAAACCTTGTTTTGTTGTCTTATTTTTTTTTTTTTTTTTTTTTTGGTGTTCATTGTTCATCGCTAAAGGACGTTTCTTCATTAATGGTTCCCTTCCTGAAATATGCACCCTTCCCTCATTTTGTCCTTCACACACTGATCTCACTCATACCTGGTATTCAGCATTTCTATATAACCCCTGAGAAATAACCTACACGCGTCAGCGTAAATAAAAATTCTAGCGCTGAAGGTGCTAAAAAACAGATACGGACTGCAATAGAACATTTTTGTTTTTAGTTGCTTTTTACGGCTTATCAAACTTTTGCGCATAATTTAAGGCCATAAATTATATTTAGATTGTAACAATTCTTTGGTGATAATAATGATTTACTGATCAATCATTCAGTTAAGTGATTGGGCGATCACGCCTCTTTCGATTTACGACTGATTCAGCAGTTCTTCCCGCAATAGGTTGCCATTTATTTCTGTCGTATACTGGCTGCCAACCAAGGCTATAGGACACAGTCTGTCCTGCTGTTCAATCCATAACTGGAGAAGAGATGGATTCGTACCTTTCTAAAAAGTATTTGTGCCTAAGTGAATGTAACGAACTCGACCAGAATTCGAACTCGGCTCTCAGATTTCTCTTTCCGAGCTGATATCCATTGCCCCACAACGCACATCCTGATACAATTTATATTGATTAACCCTTAGCGGGGAGGGGGAAAGAGGTGCATTCATATTTTTCCTAAGGGAATTTGAACGTAAGTGAATATAACGAAATAGACTTGAATTGGAATTCGGCACTCCAATTTCCAATTACGAACCGTTATCCATCTGTACATCCACGGCTACAGCACCTGATATTCCCAAGCGGTCACCCATCTAGGTACTTGCCAGGTTCGACGATGCTTAACTTCGGTGATCGTACAAGAACCAATGTTTCAACATGATATGGCCGTAAGTCATATACAGAGTGCGATGGTTAAATTGACGCCATTTTATATTTTTTTATTTCGTGCATGCGTGTTTGTTTCTGATTTTGTCGAGGGTCAATTGGGCACCGTCTAGGAGAAAAAGAGCACCATGACGCAATTCACTCCGCAAAAAATTTGGAAACAGCATGCTGTACTGTTTGGCATTTGTGCTTTTCTTAGATGCGATTAAATAAGATGTTGCCAGACGAACATCCCTGGCTATATCGCTATAAGTACAAATCTACAGAAATGGACACTTAGATACCATGTCTGATCCGGGTGGTTTGCGGCGTGTCCTGTCTAGATGGCAGCAAAATACAAACAAACGTTCGAACTTTTAACTTCGGCTAACAAAATAAAATAAGACCGTACATTTCTGCAAGACACGTGTTAATTTTATTCCTTGCAAAATATACATGTTTCAGATGAGTAAGTGGCTTAGCTTTTATCAAATAGATTTTGAAAAAAAAATCACTAGGTTCTAATGCCACCTCCTTTTGTTCTAACGGCGCACTACCAACCTCTTTTTTCTTTGACGCGCTTTGGATTTTTCCACTGCCTCCAGGAGGCACGGTACTGCCCTCGTTGGGAATCCCAACTTTAAATATTTATCTGACAAACAACTGGATTTCATATCCTAAAAAAACCCTGCCCTCTCCCATTTGAATTTAAGATTACAGTATTAAGAAGTTAGGTCAGTTACTGTTAGACTGCAACGTGTTGATAAACATAAGCTTTGCTGATTAAACCTGGGATATATATATGTATAATTTTTTTTTTGGGGGGGATGCCATCAAATACAGTAGCTGTCAGTTCAGTGCGGTTAAGTGTGCTTGTTTGTCCGTTTTCTTACATTGTTGTTTAATAATTTTCATTCAAAGCTTACTGTAAATCATTTGGTTTTTCAGCTTACTGTAAATCATTTGGTTTTTCTTTTAATCCTAGTTAGTGTAACCAAAATATGGATTTACTGCGACTTATATAGTAATGACATATGCACAGCCACGTTTACACACCCCCGTCTTTGGATACACAGTTTGTTTTGCTTTTTGCCCCAAATAATGCGAAACGTTCTCGGAATGTTGCAGATACATTGTATTTTGATTTTGTTCGACGGACATGTGATGTTGCTGCTGTGAAACTATGGAGATTCACGTAGAAAGAGACGAAGCGTTTTTTGTCTTGTTTTTTTTTTTTTGTTTTTTTTTTTTCATCTCAATCTTAAATGTTTCTGTTTTATAACCAGCAGTTTGTTCCTTTTGCAGTCTAGTTTTCTAAGCAGTATCCACTTTGACCGAAGGGGTAGTAAATGAATGGGGGGGGGGACGTTTTGGAGATCAAGTAACAACAAAACCGGAAATAGGTCGTATCCGTGTGCTGGTCTATATTATCAGCCATGCTTGGGATTGAAATCAGTTCTGGTCCATTCCAATTCAGTCCACGTCCCGTTGAGTAGATATGGCGAGGAGTTTGTAAAGGGGGAGAGATTCACATAGCAGAAAGTGTCACCTACCTACTCACCCGAAGCCCTGAATGAAGCGTCTATTTTATATTGGAAACAGGGTTCGTGTTACCATTACTCGGCGTGGCGTTTGTCTTTCATCTTGTTACCTTATGAGTATGCAGTAGACCCTTGCCTAGATTTCGGTGCGCAGCGACTAGATCATGAATCGAAATGGAATGTGAAGTAATCATTGGCCAATCGTTTCAAGATTTTTGTGAGGGTTGTGTTGTATGTATACACTGGAAATTTGAATTCAACTATTTTCCTGGCCCAAAATTAACTGCTCATCTCCTTACGTGGTGACAACGTTAGGGTAACGTTGTAAAGGCAGTTATAATATCAGAATGTTTGTTATTAATATGTATAGGTGTAACCTATCTTGAGAACTGAGAATCATTTAGATGAATGCGCGTTCTAATGTAATTATACAACGCGACAATCGCCCAAGGTTTCCACCGTCCGGCCAATGATTACTCCTCGTTGCATTTCGATTCTCGATTTCACCAGTATACTCTGAAAGCTGGCCTGATGCGAATTCATGAGGTAACAAGACAAACGCCACGTCAAAAAATAAGAACGCGAATCCGTTTACCATGATATATGTAGATGTTTTATCCAGGACTTCGCCCGTGTGAGTAGGTAGGTAGGTGATACTTGGGACAACTTTTGCTACGTCAGCTCTTCCCCCGTACCAGCTCCTCATCCACCTACACGTGTGACTGGAAATAGAAATGGATGGCGCAAGAACCACGCAACGGACCATTCCGTTAAACTTTTACTATTCAGTAATGTGTTGATTGTGCTTCTCTTACCATTTATTTTTATTAAATTATCGAAATCTGCTCTTTTTTTAATAACGCTGTAACGGTGGAGTAATGGATAGCTCGGATTGAGGAATCGGAGAGCCGAGTTCGAATTCCCTTCGAAGCCATTACATTCACTTACGTGCTAATCCCCTTGTAAAAGGTATGAATCCTCGTCTACCATTTATTTTTATTAAATTATCGAAATCTGCTCTTTTCTTAATAACGCTATGGGTACATAGCTACTGGTCTACCGCAGAAAGAAATGGCAACCAACTGCTGGGAAAAAAAAAATCTGCCTCGTCAGTCATGTATCGAAAGATGCATGATAGCACATAACTGACTGTATAAACAGTCATAGTCGCGATTGGAAGAAGTTTTGTGTCGCCCTTTACCGGACGCACGGCGTTCGGTGAGAGAAGGTTCCGAAGCTGCGCGTCGTGTAGATGGTCAGAAAGAGTTAAAGCGCAAGTGAATCCCTAGATAAACAACGAATTACATTTAGAGACAGAGTTGCAATTCTTCATTTCTTGCCGTCGCGTTTATGTTTACCTCTCATGTATTTGTGGACGTACCGTGCGCATCTCCCAGCTCTTTGACCACACCGACGCAAACGAGAATGGAGATGTAATGTGGGGTTACTTAACCGGTCAGTGAAAAGCTGAGAGTGGAACTCGTATTTTTACAATAATACTTTAACCTCAAAATCAAGAGATTTATTTAAACGCTTGTATCTGCTTCAAAACAAATTTCAGAACTCGATAAATGAATTCTGTAACCGAAAAAATGTTTTTTCATAGAACTAAATGCAGTAAAAATAATTTGTTAACTTGTATAAGAATAATACAACACAACTCGATAGGGGTTCGATCACAGCTGTCATTCAAGTGAAATAAGAGCTTACTTAATTCAGATAATCGGACCCCTACCAAAAGTGAGAATCGCAATGCCCCTCGCACATAATCACTTTTTTATGCGCCGTGTCTTTTTAGGACATAGGCGATCATGGTCCTCCACAACTTTCTGTCCTTTGTAACTCTTAATAAGTTTTGTCTTTTTATTTCTCCCAAACCCTGTTCTACCATTTACTCAAGCCCATCAAGTATGTTACGCGCTGTTTTCTTCTGTTCTGTCCTGTGAGAAGCAGATTTTTCAAATCCTCGGGTGCCACAGGAATAACAGAAACTGCTTTTATTTTTAGAACTGTAAATCATCCATGCGATAAAAATACCACACAATTTACTATTTTTAGAAGCAAAGAAGATAGATAACAATTAATTGGGATAAAGAAAATCGTAAACAAAATACTTTTCGTGTGTGAATCAAATATTACGAATGCGTATGTATGTGGACATTTGTATGTGCATGTCTATGTTTGTTTACTAAAGTACACTGTAGACATGAGCATGGACATGTATACTTAACCGTTCGCCTATGTTTCTGTTTTAAAAAATGTATATGGAGTTGGATTTTTTTTTTTATAATATTGATTTGCTTAAATGATTACCAGAGATTTTGCCCAACTGATTAATGTGCCCTTCGTTAATCTTTTAATCAAAACGATTTTCGATTTGTTGTTTTGGGTTTTTTTTTTTTTTTCTCCTCGGCATTTTTATTTATTTATTTTTAACTTTTAACAGCTTAGCAACGGTATCTTTTTTTTTTTTTTTTTTTTTCTTTTGCAAAGAGTGAAAACAATTATTTAACGCTCCTCAAAAATTAATTAGCTTAAAAAATGAGATGTAATTCAACATAATCTAGAAACAATGAAAGGTTTTCATAAAGTACCAAGATCAAATTTAAAGAACGGGATATACAGATTTTGTTATAGAAAGCTAAATGAAACATTTGTGTACAATGTACACCACCCTATAGTGGGCACCAAGTTAACGGATTACATTTATTTTATACATCTGCATCATCGAACATGGCGGCTTGTGGTGATCACTTACATGTACCACACCTTCGCTTTCTTTAATGCCATTGGTTCATAAATATATGATACTTATTATATGACAATTTTGCCATCGCACGTAATTTGAATTTTTCTCTAAAATCACGGATTGGTCCATTTCCTGACCAATCGTGTATTTTAGTATCTTTCTATATTGTTGGCGTCAAGCTCACTGGAGCCTATGAGTAACTATAAAAATCCTCTCGCTGTTAGCCAACAGCCTGTAGCAGTTCAATTCTTGGAGAATACGGCACGGCGCATATTCTTGTGACATTTTAATTCTTAATTATTACTCATTCGAGTAATCATACTAATTCTTATTGATATCACTCATGAACATTACATCTTTCTACACTGGTAACACACTGTGGAATTATTCTTTATTTAGCTGACTTCAATTGAACTTGTAGTTAAAAAACATTCAACATTAATTAGCTAAACTTACCCTTTTTATTACGGAAAAAGGCAAGCAACTTTCTTTATACTATTGTTGATTTTTGTATATCATTGTTAATACAATATTTTATTAATGTTTACTGAGCTTGATTATTCTTCTCTCGTGTTTATTGTGCATTATTCATGTGGGGTGTTGTTTTACAAGAACACAGTTTTCCTTCTTGATTATATTCACGGTGACCCTAGCCAACAATCCTTACAGCACCACTACAGGCTGTTTATCTTCTTTTTTTTTCCTTTCTAACTCTAGAAATAAATGTTTCTGCTTGTTTTGACAGTTCAGACAAAAACAAAAGTATGTTTTTTGCTCTCTTGCATCAACAGCTGTAAGTTTGTTTGTTTTTTCAAATAGCTGTTTGTTTTTTCAAATAGCTGTTTGTTTTACGCTTTGTAAACAACTTCTCAAATAAGCAGCTCAGAAACACAATACAGTTTAGAAACATTAGCTTCGATCCAAAATACTGTTTCACGATTTTTTTTTTTTAGTGTATAATGAAATTCCCATCATATCTGAGAATTTTGACGAAATTATACCATGATACCTGATGTATGACATTTGCTGGGCAACCAGAATGTTTAAAGAAAAAAAATAATCTTAGTAAAAAGAAAGATTTTCCCTAGAGACAGAGAGGGTAAACGCCTTGAGGTATATTGCTTGAACAGGTGTTATGACTTTGTGCGGGACTTCATGTATCATACCTATAATCAATACAGTTAGTTTGTCCGGTCTCGTCAGCTCACATATTCTAGGATGATCATCTAACACGCAGTGTACAGGAAAAGATTCTTCCACTTCCTATTTTTTATTGACTGAGATGGAATATCTTCCGTGTACCATCAATAATGTTATTTATTTTCTTTTTTTTTTCTTTTTTTTTTTTTTTTTTTGTTATATAAGAATATGGCTAGCTGGTAAGGCAAGTCAAATTTACGATGTTGAGGCTTGTATTTTTATCTATTAGGCAAATACGACACTATAGGAAGTAATAGCGTTCGTAGACTTTACATCAATCGTCAGCTATATTACTTCACGCATGTTCCTTAACTGATTTGGTTTTACATTAATTGAAACAAAATAATCGTACATCAAACTTAAGTTCCCTAAATTCTTTCTTTGAAGACCAGATGTTCCTAATGCTGACAAATGGCCCAATGTCAAAATTTGACCCATCCTATAATTCAAGTGAATAGTATATATAAAAAAAAGTTAATTAAGCCTGCCAGGTAATATTTGCCGTTACCCTACTGGGAAATATTTGGCATTAGTTGACCGTGCAGCCAGTACTGTTTTCGGTGTTGAAATTTATCAAATCTTTCTTAAAACACTTTTTAGGAAAACAGGTTTTTAAAGTCAAGTAGCTTTTACGGTAGAATAGATAGCGGCTCGGATTGAGGAATCGGAGAGCCGAGTTCGAATTCCAGTCCATTACATTCATTTACATGCTAATACCCTTGGGAAAGGGTATAAATTCTTTTCTTCTCCCCTCCAGCTATAGGCAAATAGCAGGACAGACCGGGTTCTATAGCCTTGCATGACAACTGGTCTACCGTAGAGAGAAATGGTAACGTAATGCGGGAAAAAGTCTGCCTCGTCAGTCATGTACCGAAAGATACATGATCGCCTAAGCGTGTATCATGTGTGGCACATAACTGACTGAGCTTTCATCGCTCTTTCCAGTATTGATGGGGTTCCCTTTCGAACATTCTATTTGAAGTGGTGTAGAATGTTAGCACCTTGTTTTTCTCTTAGAGTTAGATGTACTATCCATTTTAGTTGTTGCTGCTGTTGATAGTCCTCAAGAAACCATTAAACCATGTCAGTCCCAGACTAGGCAAGCCGAGGGATGATTGGGCGTATTTTAATTATACTGGAGTGACTCGATCGTCCTAATTAAAACCTTGAGTGTATAGAGAACAACAGAGTTCCGACCACAAGACTCTGGTTCGAATCTTACCATGGTCAATTTGTCAAGATGATAACATCGTCCTTGGAAGACGACTCCATCGTACGGCACTTGTTAAAGAGTTGACCCAAGCCTTGTGAATGATACAGGGTAGACAAAACATTTGTAGGGTTGTCGATAGTTCTGCTAGCAGAAAGTTACAAGTCATCGTGAGAGAGGGTTTGAGTGTACTGGCCTTGTTCAGCTTGTGATCACACTAGATTATGCACTCTCTTGCATAAAAATTGTACTTGAGGTTTGATCACCATAGTTGCAGTATAAACCATAGGGCTAACTGTGGACTTTAAAGAAACAATGTGATTTAGCAGGTGTCTACAACAGTGATTAGATTGATTTTTTGGTCACGAATTCATGTAAGCAATACCGACAGGAATAAAGCTATTACATGAAAGGAAAATGAAAGTAAAATGCATTGGTAATGATTTGACTAAAGAAAAGCATTGCAAATAAGGAAAAAGGGATGGACATTGGCCGAGACTTAAAGCAAACAAAAACGCAATGATGATCATTTGTTTTTTTAATCATTTCACCTTCAGCAAGGCAATAAAGCCACTAAGACACAAGGGGTTACTGAGTGTAAAAGAAGATGAGAAAAAGAAAAATATTAAGGAGAAAGAACAATAAATGAACAGGAATTATGAAAACAGAAGATAACAATTGATGTTGCATTTAAATTTTTGAAGATCAGAGTTGGCTGGAAAGCAAGAAGCCAGAAGTGAATTCAACAAGTAAGAAGTGTGATAGAAATAACTGTTAGCAGAGAGCTTATGCTTACACTTAGCCATTTTAACTGTAAAATGATGAGATCTTGCTGCCAATCTAGTACTAATGACCCTGTATTGTTTTCTTGGTGATTAGTCCTTTCTTCCCACTTTCCTTTATCCTGCTGTTTTCATTCTGAGTCTGGCATCAAAAGAGTGTCATCTTTGTAGCTTATGTTACTAAGATTGTACTCAATAAGTTTTTTTTTTTAATCAATTCACCCCAAGCAAGGTAATAAAGCCACTAAGATGTAAGGGGGGTGGATACTGAGTGGGAAAGATGAGAAAAAGAAAAACATTAAGGAGAAAGAACAATAAAAGAACAGGAATTATGAAGACAGAAGATAACGATTGATGTTGCATTTAAATTTTTGAAGATCAGAGTTGACTAGAAAGTCAAGCTGGAAGTGAGTTCCACAAGCGAGAAGTGTGAGTGAAGAAAGTGTTAACCTAGAACTTAGTTACATTTAGCCACTTCAACTGTAAAATGATGAGACATAGCTGCCAATCTAGTACTGCACTTAAATTACTAAAGTCTAAGTGTCAAAGAACATCTCATCGAACAATTACCGTGAAAATATTTATAGAAAAGGCACAGAGAATGAATGTTATAGCAGTGGGAAAGTAACCGCAACCAAGATGTCAGGACAGATAAAATGGTAGATTCTTCTTTGGATTGTATAAAAAATCTCTAAATACATAGCAGAAGCACCAGGCCACATGCGGTAGAAATATTCAATGCATGGACGAATGGTAGCAACATCCCAAGATTCACCTTTTTTATCTAAAGCTCGATAGACTCTTTCAGCAATAACCATTAACCCATCAGGAGTTGATCTGGGGTAGGAAAAGCCATATTCTTGTTTGAAGAAAAGGCCTAGCAAGGTGCACAAAATTGTCCTATTTTTGCCATAAAATGCACTAGCACAAAAGAGTGGAAAGACAATGAATGTTTTTCAGAATTTGGGGTTTGACTATATAGAATATCCCCCCCCCATCTGCACCAGATCTTGTGCCATTTGTTTCAGAATTTGGGTGTTTGAAAGGAATATTTTGAATGATTCTGAGATTCATTTAGTTACACCAACAGGGTTATAACTCTGGTTCAATGTTTTACTGCATGAAGGAATAGAACAGGGTGGTATCTCTGGTTCAACATGAAAATGCCCAATGACAATTTGAAGCATGAAATAACCAAGATTAAACTGAAAAATTTCAAGGAAATTAATTAAATGTTGATGAAAATAAAAGAAAGAACTGATTAAAAATAAGAAGAATCCATAAAATGAAATTAGAGAAATCTGTAGGGAAATTTGAACCTGAGATAAACCAAGTAGAATTCATTAAGATTTAGTAAAACAGGATTCCCCAACTGATCCAGTTGCCTCCAGAGCAGTATGTTATGATCTTCTAAGATTTCCCAAATTCCAAAGAAGAATTCTTGCTAACTTTATTTAGAGTACTATCAGACCACACAAACGTTCATATTGTTACCAAAAGACTCTATTCCAAAGAGGGTCATCTGTTTTTAGGCATGAGGGATATAGCACAATGGTAAATCTTTTTTTAAATTTTATTACATGAGGAATATAGTAGGGTGGTAAGCCTAACTTGTTTTACTGCATGAAGGATATAACAGGGTAGTAACCCTTGTTCATTTTACTACATAAGGAATAGAACGAGGTGGCAACTCTCATTTGATTTACTGCATGAAGGGATATATAACAGGATAGTAACAATAGTTCAACATTTTACTACATGGGGAATATAACAGGGGTGATAACTCTCATTTATTTTACAGCAGGAAGGGATATTACAGGGCAGTAACTCCCGTTCAATATTTTACTGCCTAATGATGATTTGAAACAGGTAACAATTATTAATTATTAATCGTTAAAAAAAAAATAAAACAAAATTAAAAAAAAACTCAGAAAAACTACTGTATTTGATGGTATATAAGACACACTTCTCTTTTTTACTAAAAATATCTTAAAATTCCCCTGTGTCTTATATTCCATATATAGGTTTAAAATTTGTGATAATCGGCACAAGTTAGCTACCTGTCAACTCCTGTTAGCTTAGACTTTAGAGTAACTTTCACATATCTATTGTTATTATTAAAAAAACTATTTATGCAGATTAAAAATGTTATTGATAATATTCATATTAATTTCATCTCGTTTAATATTAATACTTTGGTTCACTAAAATTTTATGCAATAAATTCAAATTATGTATTTTTAAAACATATTTATTTTGTTAATATTTTTCTTGCAGTAACTTCCGGTTGCATTGGTATAAATACAATCAGAATTTTATATCCCAATTATTCCACTAAGACGTTTACAAGATGCAGGTTGTAGAGATCATATAAAGGAAAATTTTTGATTGAATTTTAATGGTAACTGTACTGTTTTGCTCAATTGTAATAATTGCTTGATTTTTATTTTGTTTTTTACCTTATATATATAATAAAGTTTTTATAGGGTCATGTTCCTTTTTTCCCCATTATTTTTTGTTTAATTGTAATCATGGCTTGTTTAACCAAAATAATACCTCATAAATATAGCCTAGGCTGTACAATTTGCTAATAAATTTACTAATTACTAATTTTTTCTTGATTTGCCCTGCTGAAATTGGGGTGTGTCTTATATGCCGTCAAATACAGTAATTAAGTATTGAGAAAGAAGAAACTGATTAAGAATAATAATTAGAAGCCATAAACTGAGTTTGGAGGTGGTTCTAGGTAAATTTGAACCTGAATTAAACGAAATAAACCTACCCAGTTGAGCAGTATGATAAAAGTAAATGTCTTATAAATTTTCCAAAATTCCAAAGAAGAATTTGTTATTTTAGTGCATAGAACATCCACCCTCCCCACCAGGTATTTCTTCATTTATTTCAAAACTTAAAAATTTGTTTGAAAATGTGGAAGATTCCAAATAATTCATCAGTGATTCAGTTATGTGGCAGGCAGATTTTTTTTCCTGCAGTAGTTTGCCATTTCTTTCTGCAGTAGACCAGTTGCCATCCAAAGCTACAGAACCCGGTCTCTGGGGGGGAGAAGAAAAAGATTCATAACTTTCCTAAGGGTATTAGCACGTAAGTGAATGTAATGGATTCGACTGGAATTCAAATTCAGCTCTCCAATTCCTCAATTCAAGCCACTATCCATTCATTGCACCACTGTCAACAGTGATTACAGCAACAATTTCAATGATCAAAGATTTTTAAATCGGGTGGAATATGTTTGTTGAGCTATATGTGGGGTGGGGGGGGGTGAATATGTGAATAGCATGGTTCAAGGTCATTCTCTTCTTGGTTAGGTTGAGAACTTTTCAGTACACCTTTGCAACAATGATTTTAAGATCAGAAATTAAATATGCAGTGGGAGTAATGACCAAAGAATTCAGTCCATCTAAGTGCAGGTGCTGGCTGATAACAAGTTATGACACCCAACAGACTGTTACTATTTGCAAAATCATTGTTATGTAAATATTAATATCAGTGTGGAGGTGCAGGCAGCGTCATGGTTATCAGGACTGAAAGTGAAATCAGTGAGCAGAGTTCAAATTCCAGCCTAATCTGCTATGTTCACTTTCACACAAATACTCTTGGGAAAAGGAAAGGCATGAATGAATTATCTTTTCTCCTCAACTATGGGTTAAATATCAAGGGCTCTATAGCCTTGGATGCAGCTAATCTAGGAGAACAATATCTGAATTCCAAACTGAATAAGGCAACAGGACACCGATATCTTTCCCAAGAAGATATAGCAATTCATACTTTTTTTTAATACTATTGTTCATCAAATAAAAGGCCTAAGTACCACTCAAGGTAGAGGTTTACTGAATGGGGATGTTATAAGGGTGTATAAATGGAGATCAAGAGTTGCATATTATTAGGATATGTCGGATACATAATGGTTGATCCTTGACTTGAAGAGATTAAAATTGTATTAATCAAAGAAGCATGCTTTTGGGAATCCATTCCACAGTGCAACACTACTTCTTCCTTACAAATGGAATATGACAGGAATAAGGATGTGCCAACTACAAGGCGCGATGGGTAAATTGTCGCCATTTTACATTTTCAATTTTATGCATGCACGTTGTTTTTGATTTTGTTGACTACACAGTAAAGCCAGTTGGGCACAGTCTATGGGAAAAAGAGCACCATGACGCAATTCACTCAGCCAGATATTTGGAAACAGCATGCTGTACTGTTTTGCATTTGTGCCAGAAGCTCCAACACAGGTATTTCAGAGTGTTTGGATGATAGTAAAGCGGATTCAGAAAAGTACGATGAGTCAAATGGCAATTACGAAGGTATGGCACCTCAGAAAACTCACTGATTGTTCTGATAAGAAAAGAACTCATAATTTTGTTGGTGAGGGCCCCAGACTCAACTCGAAGACCTACATCAAATAGTGCTGCTCTAGTCAAGAGGGTGGCTGCTGGAAGATTATGTCTGGTACCATGCCACACAAGCAAGAGAACCCAGTCATGGCTGTCAGACAATTTCTGCAACCACATCACCCTTTACATCTTGAAAACATAACTCCCCTGACTGCAATCCCCTTAATTATTATGTGTTGGGCACAGTAGAGTGAGATACCAACAAAACTCCTTGTAACACCAAAGATGAACTAAAGGTAAGGATTATGGCAGCATTCAACTTAAAATGAGACCGACCAGAAGAGTTGCAGGAGATTCCGAAGTCATCTGAATGCCATGGTTGAAGCTAATGGTGATTTTATTGAATAAATTTACTCTTTAGTATTTCAAAATATTTTTTAATAATTTTGGTTAAAATGAGATGTCAGTGTTATTTTCATTTTTGCATAATTTAGACGACAATTTATCCATCGCACACTGTATGTTTAAACCTGTAGAAGCATGCTTTCATAAATTTATATGCTCTTTCGTATGTCAACAATGATTTATTCATCTATGTGCCATGAACCTTCAGGGCAGGGGCGGTGGGGTCATTGCTCTCAATAATTGTCTATCCTTTTTAAGTCTAAACAGCATGTTTCCCTTTACTATCCTTCCCAATCCTTGTGAGATGTCAGTGTTATTATCATTTTTTTGTGTAATTTAGACGACAATTTATCTATTGCACAACATGTATTTAAAAAAAAAAATTTAATTAAAAAAATAAAAGCTATGGAGCCAAAAAAAAAAAAAGATGGAGTGACATATTTGCCATTGTCCTAAAAGGATGTGGTATAAAAAAATAAATAAATAGATAAATAAATAAAAATTGCAGTTTTTTTTTAAAATAAAAATAAAATCAATCATGGTAATCAAAATGTTTGATTTGCTGATAAATTTTATTTAAAGCAGAATCAAAATGCATTTTTATTTTTTTTTTTTTTTGCACATTAATGAAAGTAAAAATAAAACACTACCTGAAAATGTGTTAAAATGTCAACAATGTCTATAAAACTTAAAATCTTTGCTTGAATAAAAAAGAAAATAAAAGCAATTACAGTTCTGGATTAGAAAGTGGATATTCCAGGTGAAGAGGAGGAATTGTGAAGTAATAAAAAAAAAAAAAAGAAAAAAGAAAAGGCACTTTAATATTCAAATAACAAGCAATAAGCAAAAAAATAAAAATAAAAAAAAAAGATTGTGAACTGGTTCACTTGTTAAACATTTGTGAATAAACACATGCTGAGATATGTTTAAAAATACAGACAAAACAAACTGGATGGAGAAAGCACAAGTCACACATGGATTGAGACATGAAGCACTGTGAATTATCTAATTCATTAAATATTTGGCAGCAAAAGACTGCCTAAGTTTTTCCCAATAAATGGCTCATTGGAAAACAATACAGGCTGACCATCACTCATCTGGCGTCCTTGGCGTTTGTAGAACATTGGTTTAATATTAGGTTGGTGCAAAAATAATGACGTTTTCTCACATATGTTACTATGTGAGAAGACGTCATTATTTTTGCACCAACCTAATACTATTCAGCAGCTTATAGATGACTTTCTAGAAAACAGTCTGCCAATAATATATGAAAGTTTTTCTCTTTTTTAAAAATTAAAATGAAACTTCCACAAAGTAGGGATGAAATAAAAGAATCATACTGATTGCAAAAAAATAAAAGTAGTTCTAAGGCCATAAATAGAAAATGGCCTGGGAGAATAGGATTTTGAAGTTGGCAAAAGATGGAACAAAATATTAAGTATGCTGTTTAATAAAGTGAAAAATAGTTCTACTTAACACTTTCACTGCTGCATTGTTGCCTGGCTGTACTGGCTAGTTTTTGAAAAGTAGGAAATTGCCATTCACTGGAAATAAAAGACATGGATTATGATTTCTCATGAGTGCTGCAATTCTGATATCAATTAGATATGCTGCTGTACAGACAAAGTCAAACAACAGTCCCAACATGCAATAAAAATACATCACAAAACAGGTGAGATATTATAGGCTACTGTATAGTAGGGAAGTAGTATTTAGTGCTAATTTATTACATATATATATATATATATATATATATATATATATATATATATATATAAAATCACTATTAAATAAGTGATATAAACAAATTTTTACTACGTTAATAAAAACACCAATTAAAAAAGTAAATAAATAAATAAACGACTTCGAGTAAAATAACCGCCATAATAGACTACCCACAATGCACCACTGACCCATATATATATAAATAGCCAAGAAAAATAACAGCACGTGGCCTGACGATTGCATATAACATGAAACAGACTGTCACCTCTAAGTGTTGACTTCTATGATCACTTTTATATTTACACACGCTCTATCTCTGATATTGAGCACTTTATCCCATAAATATAGCACACCTTAAGACTATATTTCTTCATATATATATATATATATATTTAATTTAAAAATATGTATTCATCACAACACAGAAATTACCGTGTTTCAGAACTAAAAACTAAACTTTAAATTAAACTCAAAATTGAAGTTTGTGTTTCATTCTCAACTGATGTTGAATAAGTTTTGTAAAAATGATTTTTTTTTTTACGCTAAATAGTATTATATAAATTAAGTTGAAAGGGGGAAAGGGATTACAAAATTTTGAAAATGTTGCCTTTTTTGACGAATCAGGATACAAATCTAATTTAAGAGGGTAAAGTGTAAATATAGGTTATTGGTTAAGTGTAGGTTTGTAATTTCTGTGTATTGATACTGGCTTCCTTATATAAGTGGGAGGGGGGTCATTCTGTGTTGTTTTTTTTTTAGGGAGCATACATAAGATACACCACAATACATTGAGATTTTACTTTATTTTTTATGAAATTTTTTACTTTTTGTAAAATACATTGGGATTGTCTTTAAAGGGGCTTCAAATATGATTGTCATATTTCATATTTTCATATTTTTATTTGTATAAAGATCAAAAATAATATATTTATTAGTATACTGGATACAGTATTGTTAAAATTAAGATTTAAAATTCAAGAATTTAATTAAGCATTATTTTACTTATTTGTGAACAAATAATAGATATATAAATATGAATTTTTTTTGTGTGTTTTAAAGTAATAATGCAGTGTCTACGAAAAAAAAACAGTTATTAGAAACTTAATATATAATTTTTCATGTAGGCATAAAGGACATGGGTCATTTGAAGACATACAAGTTCTCGTTCTTTTTTTTAATAATTTCCATTTTACTGTGGGTGTTTTATTTGTTTCTTTTAAATGCTAAAAATATTTGGATAGTGATGTTTGGTTATGATACATATTTTTGAAGGGAGACAGATATTGGCTCCACCTTAATTTACATTTTTAGTGCTACCAATATAAAATTTTTAATATTAGGATTCTCAATAGATGAGATAGTACATTGGTAAACTATAGATTCTGAGACATTTATTATTCAATGGACAATTTATAGGATTCCTAAAGTTACATAATTTTTCTTTAGTATTATCTATTCTTATTTCTGGATCACTATTTTTTGATTCTGGTTTAAGTATTTATTTAAAATTTTGTTTTTTTATAATTTTTTCTAAATTATCAGTGCAACAACCTTTTAAAATTTTTTAATCCCTTTTCCCCTCTAGCTTAAACTATATAATACTATTTAGCTTAGTAAATCATTTCTTTCAGAAGTTATTCAACATTGCTTGAGAACTGAACAAAAACTTTAATTGTAATTTAAAGATTAGCTTTTAGTTCTGAAACATGGTAACTTGTGTCGCAATGAATACATATTTTTAAATAATATTATAATATTATGGTCTGTGTATCGAGCACTAGTTTTAAAAATAAATGCTAAAGAACTGTGGATTATAAATCTGACTGTTCTTTCTTTTTATTTCGAGATATATATATATATATATATATATATATATATATATATATATATATATGTATGTATGTATGTATGTATGTATGTATATACATACACTTTATCTATGTTACACATGCTTACAGCCACATGGCAGAATGCACACATAAACTATAAAAAAAAAAAAAAATCTGAACCAATGAAAAATACATATAAAAAAGAAAAATCAAAAAGTATAAGCAGTCAATTGCTGATGGCCCACTGATGAGTGGACAGTCATTTCCAGAGGATCCATCTACGAAACACTGGAGTCGGGATGCTGAAGGTAGCATCAATCAGCTAACTGACGAATCATGTGTGTGTTTGTGTCTGAATAACTGATAATGTTGACGATACAACTAAAAAAATAGTTTGAGTCTTTAACATTTTTCAGGCTAGCCAATCTTCTGCCAAAAAGGGCTAAATAGAGCTTTAATATTCAATAAATCAACAAAGTTCAATTGACTTATCTGATTGAAAGACACCAGAGTGTTATGTCAAATTCTCATCAGGGCTAGATATGATGAGTGTTTTCAAGCAGAATGTGGGTGATGAAAATTTTTGTATAGATGTCCACAGCAGTAGAAGTGTTAGTTGCAAAATTCAAAAGTTGGAATTTATATATTTGCAATGATTCATCCCTTAACAGTAATAAAGAAAAGAAAAGAAAGAAAGAAAAAGAGGATAAACAGATCACCATTGAAAGAGAAATTTCATCCAACACCAAAAATTGTAACTGATCCAATAGGTTAGGGCAACAATCTAGAAAATGTAAAATTAGTCCAGCAACTATTATACCAAGTTGGCTGAATAAGCAATGGTCAAGCAGAACATAAGCAGCAACAAAAGCCCACATGTGAAATGTATTAATTTTTAGTTATTTTAGAAAAATCAAAACAATAACTAAAGCAGAGATGTAGATTTGGAAAATATAACTGGAGAATGATGTTATGATAAACTCAAGATTTTTTTTTAAATATCATTTATTTTAGCAAGTTATTTGGGTGGAGACAATGAGGAAGATACAATCTGAAGGGCTTCTGTTACAGCTGATGAAGTGTTTTAATAGAGATTTACAAAGGCAAATGCATGAACTGGTCTAACAGACCTAGCAACAAAAAAAAAAAAAATAAATAATAGTGGCAAGATCTTTATCATAGCCCAGAGGGAAGCAGCAATAGTTTATAACAACAAAACCACTTTGATTGTATAAAATGCATGCCTAATCACATTTAAAAAAAATAAAAAATGGTCCCATTTCAATGTTGATAACAATAACGGACCACTCAAAGTGTAGCAGCATTAACCAAACAAACAAAACTGTAAAGCTAAAGCTTAACTGCAGAGGCGGGGGGCTTATCAAAACAAATTTTGGGCTTCTTCTACTTTGACAATCATTATACATACATACCGTTCATGTTATTTAATAGACAATTTATTTAAGAAAATGCTGTTTATAATAAACAATATTAATTACATTTACCAGCCTGAATGCCAGAGAAATTTTGTAGAAAATGGGTATGCTCTAACAGGGATTGTACCCGTGTCCTACACAGAACCATCATTTGATCTGATATGCTATACCACTCAGCTACAGAGGAAGCACCTGGTTAGCAAAGTCTAAATTACTGTTTTTTTAAACTACAAATTTCCAACGATCTTTCTCAATCATATCTGCTTGAAGCATATCTTAATGTAAACAAATAAAAAAAACATATCAACAGAAAATATATTAAGAAGAATGTTAGACTTAGTCCATTTCATGACTGACTGAGCACACAAATTAAAAACTTAAAGTTCATTTTGTAAATGTAATATTTATAAATGATGCAATGATGAATGTTGACCCCTTAGCATTCAACCTGGGGCCCCCATAAATAGTAACTTGCAATGTTCAGCCTGCTGTAAACCACCCCATGTATACTGTGCCATAACATGCCATTATCATTACAAATAACATAGGCAGTCACACTAACAGTGCAACTCTGAGAGCTGATATTTATGGTTTGAGTGTGTTGAAAGCTACAGGATTAATTTCAGTCAGATGGGATGAGAAGTTATCATGGTTTATATGCAGACTATTATCATCAGTGCTGTTATCACGACGTCCACGTTTAAATAAAAACATACTTAACAAAAAAGATTGTTTTTGATAAGAGCCATTAACATTCTAAGTTTGGTCTGAACAACTGAAACCATCATGTTGCTCATTATTTCCCAGATGATCCATTTTACAAACTTGTTAACCTTTATCAGTCTGAATGTGACTTCATTTGCTGTACCCAAAGTTTAGCCTGACTGATCCCTGAACAATAGTGTTTGAATTTCATAGTTGTGTTGTCATATCCTGCTATAGCAACAAAAACAACTGAGTGAAGTTAACAAAAATGATGCTGCAATTGAGAGGCCTTGAAAAAGAATGTAGTGGAAAGGGGAAAGTAATTTTAGTAAGGCAGAGTGCAAAAGGTTATAGTGTACAATATGAAAAGATTTTTTTTTATATAGAAATGTATGGCAAATAGAAAAAAAAGATATTGTCCGATATAGCAACTGGTTCAGTTTACTCCCAGCCAGACTAAACTATTCGAATAGCAACCTCTGGAACACAAGTGATCTTATTTAATGTACATGGTTGAGTTCCAGCTTACCAAATGGACCAGGTGAAACACTGTGTTATCAAAATGAAATCCACAAACAGAGAGCTCAATAATTCAAACTCTTTGAAAGCCTGCTTTCTTTGACAAAGTAACATCATTTTTATTTTAATTATTCTCTAGCTCTGGTTTCCATCTGACGATTCTTTTTCTCTTCAAATGGAGTCATTGTATTACTTGTTATAATCCAGGTGATCCATTCTATAAACTTATTTAGGTGTACAATATGGAAGGAAAATTTAGTTTGGAGATTTCACTCAGATTTAAAACCTTCAATTATCTTTAAACATTTTTGCTAATAATCTTCTATTGTGTGTGTGCATCTTTTCTCCAACTCCTTCAAAATAGCTTAAAACTGAATTTGAATATAATGAAAATTTAAGTTTATACTTGTTGAAAAGAGGTGGACAAGAAAAGTCAAACTGTCAGTTTTGGGTCTGGATAATATCATCTTAATTTTTATCATTTTTTGTAAATGTAATTTTACATTACTAACCTCTTTCAACAAAATCTTCATAAAGGAATTTTTTTTTTTTTGTTATAATGCATAGACTATATAATTGAATTTTATCACCACTCTCTAAATATGTAATAGAAAGCTGTTGGCAGTTTGAATAATTCATCCACCCTACATGATATTAAAAGAAAAACCAGACGAAAGTTAGAAAATTTTACATAAGATTACAAGGTCTACAGTGTCCATTTTGTTTTAAGCAAATACATTTTTTTTTTATTGGAAGGTGTCTTTTCATAAGGATATATTATCTTTTCTATAAAATAACATCAAAATATTAAAATGCACATGTATTTTAAGTTTTTCTTACTTTGAAAAAGTTAAAAAGTTTAAATCAATAGTGGACAAAATGACTATACATTATTTCAATCAAGTAATTTAGTAGACCACTGGCCTGGAGCTATATCCTCAACACAATGAAGAAAATAGGAAGCATAGTGGGAAATCAATACACAATTGACAAGAATTGTTTTGATTTTCCTCATGTTCACATTATTCTCAGAATAATTAATGAAATTGTTTTTCCAGAATAATGCTTATTACAAGTTACCTTCAAATATTTGTATAGAGAAATTCATTATTTTCTCACCTTTTTTTTAGCCATGTATAATAATTTTCTCTTATTTAAAGTACAAAACAACTTCTTTTGAGCCAATTTAAAAAATTACCAGGGGGTGGCCTCAAACTTTTGAACTGTTGTGTGTGTGTGTGTGTGTGTGTGTATATATGTATATATATATATATATATATATATACACACACACACACACACACAATTATGGATATTTGGAGGTTCAGTACAAACTTATAAAAGAGAATAGAGCAGCATAATATTTGGTTTGATCCAATTATGATTATCAAAAAATCGTCTATAAATCTTTCCAAAATTGTTTCATTTAATTTTTTATGTTACTTAACAGAGTATTAAGTCTTCATTACACATTAAAAGCTAAGGTAACTGATTAAATTAAGATAGATTATTTTTGGCAAGGTCTTCACACAGTAGTTTCTGTCATTGGCACAATTTATTATACTTTTTGATACCTTGCCACAAAACAATTGTTAGCAAACTTGATTCCCAGTGGGGAACCCCTCACATCATACAAAACTAAGCTTTTGAAATATCAACTATAGTCTTGCAAAAGTGTATATAATAAAAAATAAAAAAAATAAAAAGACTGACCTTGACTATACTCAAGTCCTTTTTTTTTTGTCTTATATCAAATGATTTTTAATTGATGAATTTTATTCTTTATAATCTGAAATTATTTCTTAGTTCTATAAGTTCCAATAGATAACCATGTTTGAATAGACATCTTATTAAACAAAAAATAAAAAAAGTGTAAACCCTGGGCCTTCAAGGCACATTAAAAAAAAAAAAGAAAAAAAAGATACCTACTCAAACACATATCTGCTGGATATAATGTTAATAGTAATATTAAGTGTTTTAAAAATTAGACATTTTTTTTCTTTTTTTACAAAGAGATTATTTGCAATCCTAGATTTGTAAATAAATGCAGCTTCCTTTAAGAGAGCTTATTTTTTTATTATTATTTTTTTTTTTTACTCTCATTAAGAAATATACAGAGAACAAAAAATAAAAAGTACAAAAAAAAAAAATTGCATATTGTTCCAGAAAAAAACAAAAAGTTCAAATCAACAAGCTGGCACCAAGGCTGTGTGGGAGAGAAAAAGAGAGAGGCCAAGATCAAAAGAGAGAGACATGCCCCTCCCAAGTGATAGACAAAGTTCCTTTTATTCAGAATTCCTTCAATAAAAACATAAAAATCAATTGTGGCAGCTCTTAGCTGTGTTAGTTCCTGATGATGGATTTAAAAAAAAAAAGGAAAGAATGCAGGTGTAGGGGGGGGTGCAGTGAAAGTACAATTTTTTTTAATGTTTTTTTTTTTATTTATTTTTTTACAAACCATGTTAAGTGTTACATGAAAGAGGGAGAGGGCAAGGGAAAGGAAAGACATGGTTACGAAAAGAAAGTGAAAGGTTAGCGGCATTTTTCTTTGTCCCCACCCCCCAACAAGAAGCCTTATTCATTCCAAGTTTTGTGGCCAAGAGAGGCCATCTGAAAACTCTCAGTGAATTCCTCAAAGAGGAGGACCATTTGCATCTGACGTTTGTAGGAATCTGGCACTTGGAACATGCTGCCGTGGCCAGGAATGATGACATCAGCCAGCTGAAGGATGTCTGCACGATGTTGTTCCTGCAGCTCTGGTTTCTCGCTTGACTGTTGCCACAAGTGGGGGTTCTCAAGGTCTTCCATACATTCAAACAGATCACCTTTCAGAGAGAGAGAGAGAGAAAAAAAAAAGTTTAAAATTTAAAAGTGGTGAAGAAAAAAAAAATTTTTTAAATTCATCTCAACAATGCAAACCTCACGAATTATTCGAATTACAGCAAACCTGAAAAACATATTTGTAGGGGATCAATATTCTATGTCTTTTTAGGTATATAATAAAAGTTTGACTCCCTGACCTCACAAGCTCATTAAGACCTCCCCCACCACCCATTTATTGTATATTGAGAAAAAAAACCTGCATCCTCTCAAGTGTTACCAACATTGACAATATTATCATTACGAGGTTGATTACATACAAGCATATATTTCAGAGTTATTTTTATCATCTACCATATTTCACTGCTTATAAGACACTTCAATGCATTAGATTCCCCTAAATATTGAAGGGAGAAATCAAAAAGTTGTACATTTCTCACAGACAGAACAAAAAAAAATTTCACTTGATTATAAACAATGGTACAAAACTATCTTTCCCTGACAATTTCAGTTTAAACTGGTGAAACAGAGTCATTAGTAGCCAACTCGCAGCTGTGTGCACAACTTTATATAGTGAGGATCTGAAAGTGCATCTTGATATGTCATTGTCAGTGACAATAAACAAAAATGTCTGTTTTCTCTGTTGGTGGTCTACTGTATTTGCCCAGCAATATTTTAAATTGTTAAGTATGATTACTTAAATCAAGGAAAAATACCCAGCATGTGCTAACAACAGTAATGTTATTCTTAAAGTGTCTACCATAAACGTCACTGTTTTGTGACCAGTAGTTTAAGAATGAAGCAATAAAGGATGGTGTTACTTGAGCGGGTGTTACGGTAGCAGGGATTTTGTTTCCAGTCAATATCCCAATTACATAAATAGCTTCTCTCAAAATGTTTATTTAATTTTGAAACACTGGATTTTTTTTTCCTTTCAAGGACTTTGAATCAGATATATCTGGGGAGCTGATGCTTACCCTACACCATCTCAGTTCCACCCCTTTCATTGTCAAAACGGTTAAATGTACCTGTCCCTTCTACTCAAACAGTTTCTCCTGCACTTCCCCTTACTTGCTTCCCTGATGACTCTAATCTTCAAATATTAAAGTGTAATGTCAATCGACATCTGTCAGCCTGAGCTCATTCTCTGTCCTTCTCTGTATCCTTTCCTCCTCAAACACGCCTCTTTACCTTTGTTCTCAATCCTCAGTAACCCCTTGTGTGCTATGTGCTATGTGCTAGTGGCACCCCTGCCTTGCTTGGGGTGAATTGTCTTGGTACAGATGTAAAGGCACATATACTCTTGATTTAACTTGTTTTTCTTTTTCTTCAGATATATAAAAAAATGAGCTGATATGAAAATGTCTGCCCTGCTAGAAGTCCATCAGAAACAAAGTGCATTAATTGAGTTCTTTGTTTGCCAAAGGAGAAACTCCTGTAAACATTTACAAAAGACTGAAAAACGAATACAAAGATAAAGCTTCAGATTACAGCAATGTGTGAAGATTGTGTCATGATGGTGAGAAGAGAAAACTGCTGTAAGGAACTGGCTACATCAACAGCCAGCCGAGTTTTACAAAGCTGGACTACATGCCCTAATTCATGGCTGGAATAGTGCCATTAAAAGAGGTGTTAATAATTTCTTCTAATTGCTTTTGAACTAATATATAAACACTATGTAGCATCATCCGAGATATATTAATACAGTCGAAGTCCTCATATCCAAATGTCTTCATATCCAAACTTTTAAGTGTTGCCATTTAGATGTTGTAGAAATATGCTACATTCTAATATTTTTATTTTCATTAGTAACTTGAAATTTATTGACCCATAATGTCAAACACAGAAGAAACTTCAACTGGAAGATAAAGGAAAAGAAATTCTTTCAGGTTACATCAGAAATTAGGGATTATTGAAAAACTGGACGGAGCTCTTAATTTGTTAAATTTGCAAATTAACAAAGATTTCAGAATCTGAATGAAACACTAAAACTTGCTCTTGAAGATGATCCATTGAATACTCTCACTTAAAAAAAAAAATGGATAAATGAAGATGCTAATGAATTACAAAATAATTAAATGGTAGAATCATTTCAAAATGATTTAGGTTGTCAAAAAATAGAGGAAGAGTCAAATTCTTCTGAGAATGGTGAAAATATAAAGGATGAAGACTGGGACTCAGTAGAGAAAGCTATTGATGATGCCATCAAATTCATGGTAAAAAAATATCTTTGTTCAGTAGTACAGAATGTACAAGTGCATGTAATTTGCAGAAATGCTTTAAAAAAAAAAAAAAAAAAAACAAAAAAAAACACTAGAAGAGCAAAAAGTAAGTGAAATGAGAATATAAGATAGACAATTGAAAATAAAACTTATTGAGCATTAAATATTACAAATTAATACTTACTTTCATGAAACTTAATTTTTCATATATTGCAATAAGTTCTTGTGTTTTGTTAAGTTATAGTTATATTACACATGCCACATTATATCTAAACCTGTCCTCATATTCGTACTACTCTGAATCTAGTGTCACTGACAAAACTAACCTGGCCATGCGTCTTGAAATGGACCTCCAATCGGTTGTTAACTGGGGCAACAATTGGATGGTCAAATTTAATGCCTCAAAAACTAAACTACTCTCCATTAACCACCATAGAGATCCTTCCCTGCCCCCCATTAGAATGTCTGATAGTCAACTTCTTGAGAGCGACTCCCTGCGTCTGCTCGGTCTCACGTTGACTGCTGACCTGAGATAGAACAAATACATTGAGTCAATTGCTTCTTCCACTGCGAGGAAAGTTGGCTCTCTGTGCCGCGCCAGGAAATTTTTCTCCCCTGAATCGATACTTCAAATATACAAAACGACCATTCGCCCTTGCATGGAGTATTGCTGCCATATATGGTCTGGGGCACCTTCTGTTTACCTCGGAGTTCTTGACAAGATCCAGAGACGGATATGTAATGTGATTGGCCCTGATATGGCGTCTCACCTGCAGCCACTATCTCACAGACGTGCCGTCGCCTCTCTCTGTCTCTTCTACAAATACTTTCATGGTAATTGCTCCGATGAGCTGCTTTCACTGGTTCCCAGTCTCCATGAATTCAAGCGCCCTACGAGGATGGCATCCTGCTCTCACCTCTACACTGTAGAAACTTTTAAATGTAGCCATCTCTTCTACTCCAATAGCTTCATACCTCGCACCTCTCGCCTATGGAACACCCTTCCCAATTACTGTTTCCCTGATAGCTATGATCTCCAACTATTCAAATGTAATGTCGATCGACATCTCCAGTTACCTTGATCTACCCACTATCCTTCCCCTTATCCTTTTTTCTATCACTCCTATCTGCTCTTGCTCCAAATCTTCTGCAACCCCCCTGCATCCTAGTGGCTTCACGTCTTCCTCAGAGTGCAATGCTTTTAAAAAAAAAAAAAAAAAAAAAAAAAGTCCAGATATTAGGACTTCTACTATACTTGGTAAATCTACAAGACAATTTAGAAAATTATTTTCGCAAGTTGCACCAACAGATGAGCTTCATTAGAAAGAATGTTTTTTCATATTTAATATTCTTTTTCTGATGAAGACAATAAAACATGTTGAAACAAAAGTTTTTCAAATTATGTTATATATTTTCCATTTTGTCAGAGTTTCATCCAAACTTTACTCGTTAAAACTTGTAGATGTGATTAATAATCAATCAAACTCAATAACACAAAGAGAAAAATGTGACAAGACTTCATGAAGCTTATTATTGGATAAACCAGGAAATTTGCTTTGTGTGTCATTAAGAGTATTTAGATTTAAATTTCCTTCAAAATGATAACTCGGTTGCACTGTGAAAGTTGTTATATATTGGAAGACATTTTTCTTTAATTTTACCAAATTAGAATCATTCAACAAAATTATGCTAAACACCGAAGATGAACATTTTTAGCACCTTTTGTTTTTATTTTAAGAATAGCAAGAAAAAAATGTAAGGAATGTTTCTGTAGCTAACAAAGAAGGTACGGCAAATGACTGAACATGTCAAAAATGGTTTGCAAAGCTTCCTAGATTTCTTGCTGAAGAATATGTAAGCTGAGATTGATAGCAATGAAATCAAGACAGCAAGAAGCAGCAACATCATGATACTGGAAATAGAAAACATACTGAAAATATGCAAAACAGACAATGTAAAGCATATGCTTGGTTATGCTAGTCACTTTCATGTGTTGTTTGATATTTGATTTTACAGCTTATCAATACTTTGTAGATTATTTAAAGTGAGAAAATAATTTTAGATTGTAAGATTTTTTTGGGAGCTGATAATGATTTAGCGATTCAAATCTTACTAATTAACCCATGGTGGGGATGGAAGAGGTAGAATCATACATTTCCCAACAGTATTTGCACACAAGTGAATATAATGAACCTAAAATGAATTGGAACACTGATCTCCATTTAACAATTCCAAGCTATTATACATTACACCACCTGCACATCCAAGCTGACAGCACCTGGTATTCCCAAGTGGTTACCCATCTAAGTACTGACCAGGCTCAATGTTGCTTAATTTTGGTGATCATACAGGATATGGTTTGGTTTGGTTTGTTTTGTTTTACAGCATATCAACCTCAATGGGTTATTTAATGCCAACATTTTTATTGCTGTTAATATTATTTGCAAAAATGTATGGCTGGTAATAATTTTTCCTTCAAAAAATGTATTGCTGGTATTAAAACCTATTTTTACACTTTCATAGTGTTTTGACCCCAATTTGTGGGGTTAACTATTTGCCCATAGCTGGGACCCTAACAGGTGCTACCACTCCGGGTCAGGGTGGACCTGGGAACACCAGCAATCAAGAGGTGGCTCCATGTTCCTCAAAACCTCCTGATCAGAGGTCTCGCTGTTGGACGTAGTTTATTGTCTTATCCAAGACACGGCTGTAGTTTATCGTCATACCGAGGATGGGATCATACAGGATCTGATGTTGCAATGTGATGTGGCCATAAGTCATTTTCATGTGTTTCCTACACAAAGACAGAACTATGTTTCTGTGCACAATTTAAAAAAAAAAAAAAAAAAATAACTTGTGACAAGCAATGCAATATGGATAATTTACAACAATGTAGACTGAAAGAGTCTGTGGGAACCACAGTTAAAAGAACTGCTACCTACCATAGGAAAGACCAATCACAAATGTGATCTGATATACATATAGTAGGAATGGAAGAGAGTCCTCCCCAATGTGCTCATTTCTGAGAACTGAAGGAATGATTCAAACCAGTACTGCTCCCAATGAGACTAATTGAAGGGGGTAATTAATAAAAAGCAACTCTAAGTTTATAGAAAGGGTCTAATATTTCAACATACCAGATTTCTTAGGTGAATGGGTGAAAATTGTCGAAACTTGGTTAGCAAGTTTTGACTCAGTAGCCACATACACAAAATGATGCACTTTTGAATGGCAATTTTTTTCTTTCCATAAATAGGGATTAGTTTACTAAATCTAACCAAGCCACAAAGTACATTTGGAATTGAAATGTAACCAATAGAAGTAGATTATATTCTGTTGATAAACTTCCCTCCCTACCTACCTACCAGTATATGTGTGCAGTCAACCACAATTCAGTGATAAGTTCATGGGCTTTCAATTATGATATGACAGCAATAATACACAGAGAGAAAAAAATTAACAGGCAATGATAGAAATGCTACTTGCTCAAATATTCAGTGTATGTACAATAATAGCAAGTATATCCAAAGAACAAGTTCAAAATAAAAACAAAAAAACAAACTTAACCATAATGTTTAAGATGGTGGTGGGTAAATATATATATATATATATATATATATATATATATATATATATATATATATATATAAAACAATGAATCATTCATACAAAAAGTAAATTAGTAAAGTTAATGATATAAAATGGCAAAATCCCTCCGCTAACAAAATTTTTAAAGATGCATTAAGCTACTAATCACTCGATAAATTCCTAAAACAAAAAAATTCTCAAATTGCCATATTAGTAAAAAAACGCACTCACTTAAATTTAAAAAAGAAGAAAAAAAAAAATTCAAACTAAGCGTTGTGACTACACACTTGAAAAGTTTGTATCCATTGAAAAAAAAAAACAAAAAAAAAACAAACATATTTCAATTCACATTATATTTTTTCATCTCGGATGCTACCTGAATTTTACCAAAAACAAAATAATTTCCATGCCTAAAGATGACTGAATGTACAGTCGAAAGTACTTGCGTATTTAAGAAAGACCTTATACAGCTTATAATTTTAAAAAACAAGGATCATAACATCCACCGAGTGATTAGTAGGTTAATGCACCTTTAAAATTTTGTTAGTGAAGAGATTTCGCTATTTTATATCATTAACTTTACTAATTTACTTTTTGTATGAATGATTCATTGTAATATAAATTGAACTGCACCACATATTTGATATATATATATATATATATATATATATATACACACACACACACATACATGCATGCATGCATACATACATACATAGCTTAAAGAAATTAACAACCCCTAAAAACAACCCCCCTCGAAAATGGCAAAAGTGGCCAAAAGGAAAGTGCTTTGGACATTGGACAATTTTTGCACTCCTTGAAAAAAAACTTAAAAAGTAAAAAGTCAGTCATATTCAACAAGACATGTTTAAAAGAAAGGTTGCTGCCCAAATCATATTATTTGGTTGGTGCAAAAATAATATCGTTTTCTCACATAGTAACATATGTGAGAAAACGACATTATTTTTGCACCAACATATTATATATAACACACCTAATTCCTTTTAATAAAATATTAATTAAAAATATCTGAGAAGAATTTTATTTGAAACACCATCTTTGAAACTTTCTAAGTAACAAAACAAGAATGTTTGTTTTATCCCCTGTATTTTATTTTGATAATTTTCTGTGTTAATGTATGAAATTTTATAATAATTTAATAATTATTTAATAAAGCTTCATGATTGATTGTCATTAATTCCTGACATTCTGTAACAGATATTTCAAGCAGCACAGTTTATATTGACTATCACATCTGATTATTGGGTCAAAGTTCAGCTTAATTTGTTCTGGTTATAAGTTATGTACTTGTTAATACTTATTAACTATTAGATTTTGTATGAAGAGTATTTTATCACAGGAATGATATTTCTTTTGGTGATAATAAAATTGTAACTCAAATTGGATAAAAACCAATTATAATGTCATTAAATCTGACAGGGAATCTGCACTTTTTATAGACCAATCATCAAATATACATTTAGATGGAATTCTTTTTCATGGTTCTATTAATATCAATATTACAACCATTAAGACCCAAGGCTTAAAAACAGGCACAACTGTATTCTATTCACACACAAAATAAAAAAAAAACATTCAACTGGAATTACTTACATACTTCACAATCCAGACAAGAATGAATCATTTCCTTACCTGTTATTGCAACAGTGCCATAAGCTGTTCCCTTGACAACAACTGATACATCGGCTCCTGTGTGACCAGGGGTAGGGACCACTTCAACATCATCATCTATTTCATAGGGAATGCCCTATAACACAAAGATCTTGTTTAAATAAAATAAAGACCAGTGGAACTTTATGAAAGAGTTATATTTTTGCTTTTATTAAAATCTATACATACAGTAAACCAACTAGCAAAAACTAATCATATCCATTTATATCCGCTAAAAATATATAAACAATTTTATAGAAATTTACAAATACTTTAATATTTTTCCATTGGGAATACTTTTATAAAATTATATGATTGAAATTCATAAAGCTATTTTAAAATTATATAATTTTTTAATTTAATCTTCTTTAAGCAGTTTCGATTAAATTTCAAAAGTTCCACTCTACAACTAATTATGCAAATAAACTCTCCAATTGATAAAAACAAGATGGCCGCCAGTCACATAAGAAAGCATTTATTTAATTTTTGATACAGAACCATGCATGCATTTTCCAAAATACTTTACAGAAAAAAAAAAAAAAATTTTTGCAAATAAATTGTCGAGAAAACTACTGAAATTTCCAATTTAATACGAAAGTTTACATTTACTTCCACATAAATAATACTTTTAAATTTACGTATATGAAGTATATATCCTAATACATAAAAACCTATTTCAGTATTTTTGAAAATAGAAATTGTTCATGAAAAAAATATTTACAAGTGAATATTTTACATTTAAATGTAAGATTAAACAAATTTAAAGAAAACATGGAAATTGCATCTATATTAAAACAGATTTTAAAATTCTCAACTTTATTAAATGTAAAATATTTATATAATGAAATATCTAATTCCAACAAAACAATTCAAACTGTTTATCAAAGACCGCGTCTAAGTTGATTAAAGGGAAGTAACTCTGTACTACATTAAAACTATTGGAATAAATTGCTAAGTATTAAGAAAAAATGTTTTTTCGTTTTTATTTTTGGTCTCCTCAATCCTAGAGATTGTTCTAATGAAAGTAAATTACCATCCTCTTTTCCGAAGATTTTATTTTTTATTTTATTTTATTTATTTTTTTTTTTTTTACACAGTAAGGTTCAAGGCCTGGGGATGGAGGGTACTCAAGATAGAGGATTACATTAGAAGGCAGTTTGTACAGATTGGAGTAGAAGGTAACAATTAATCCTAGTCTTGAACAGGTTAAGATTGTAGTGATATGAGGAAACATCTGCTTGGGTGTTGGTTCCACAGAGCAGTGGTTCGAGTGGAACTTGCTTCTCACCAGCAGAATATGGTGGGAATGTGAGTGATCTGCTATAATGCAAGTCGCATGGCAGGTTCCTGCCGTGAAGATTACGCCTGATGATGCAACTTGAAGTTTCGTTGTTCTACCAACTCATCAGGGATGAATTATTATTTTTAATCTTTAAAAAAAAAAAAAAAAAGGTAATAATTCATGCCTGCTGAATGAATTGGTAGAACTTGCACTTCGAACATAAGTATATGTATCTCTATTAATATATACTTCTTAGCTCTGTCTAACCACATTGACCACTGTTTTGTTTACACCTTAAATTAATTTGAATAAATATTTATTTGCTTACCTGTGTATGCACACTAACGCATGTATATACAGTTGCTAATATCTAATTATTTGATATATCCACATTAATAAACACACATAACTTCAAGCATTATTATAATGGATACTAGTATTTGAAATCGACACCCCATTTTTATTTTTATTTTAAACAGTGTATATTACATCTATCAGCCTGTACATTTAAGAAATCCTAAGAAAATGTGCTTTTCGGCAGGGATCGAACATACATTCCCTCTTTGTAGCAAAAACCACCATTTGATCTAGCATGCTTTACCGCTCAACTACAGAAAGCATCACAGTCCAACAAGGAAAAGCTTGACAAAAGTAGCACCCACTCTCCAGATACTTTTTTTTTTTTTTTCAAAAATCCCACATCTGCTCAGTTTCATATATACTGCAGATACATTTACTTGAAAGACCAATACAATTTCTTTCCAATAAAGAATAAATTTTCCTATTATAAAACGGTTACAAACTTTGTTTTTCAAAGTCTTCTTTAGCTTTTATTTTGTGTTTCTATTGATAATGTCAAGAGAAAAAAAAATGACATTCTGTAAAATTTTCATTTTATTATATTTATTTAATATTGACAAACAGTAGTTTTTGACAAATTCTTAGAAATCTTAAGAAAAAAAATCATCTCAAATGATAGACAAGAAATAAAGTGATTGAAGATGGAAGAAATGAAGAGTTAAAGAATGAAGGGTTTACTTGCATGTTGAAGAATCTGGAGAGAAAGAAAGAAAAAAGAAACAAGCAGAGAGAGAAAGAGAGAGAGGGGAAAGCATTTTGATTCAGAAAAACAAGTGAAAGATACAGATGTTGCATGAAAAGACAAAATCTCTAACTTGAAATTATTTACTGAAAATGAAATTATAAAAATTCTTTACACTAGTGTATAAAAAAATATTATTATTGGTTTCATTCTTGGTACCTACTTCCCATGTGTTTTCTATAAATACTTTTATGGTAACTGTTCAGATGAACTCTCCGCTATGGCACCTAGACTTTATGAATTTAAGTGCAGTACTAGATTGGCAACAAGGTCTCATCAATTTACAGTTGAACAGGCTGGATGCAACTGTAACAGTTTCTTTTCTCATACTTCTCGCTTGTGGAACTCACTTCTGGCTTTTTGATTTCCAGCCAACTTTGATCTTCAAAAATTTAAATGCAAGGTCAATCATTACCTACAGTTTTCTCGATTCCTCTTCTATTGTTCTCACTTGTTAATAATGTTTTTTCCTTTCATATATGGTAAGCCCTTGTGTCTTAGTGGCTTTACAGCCATGAATGGGGTGAATTATTTAAAAAAAAAAAAAAAAAAAAAAAGCAAAACAAATTTATATACATGATCAAAAGAATTAGTTGACTTTATTTTCCTACTAACTGAAGCCCTTTCTGACAATTCTTATAGGAAAAGAATTTTAGAATTGTAGATGGCAAAAGTTGTCACATTTGTTTGTTGTTTTTTTTTTTCCCCATGAGAGTGTTTCTCTCCCAATTTAAGTTATTAATGGCAAATCAAAACATGACTTTCTCTGCTAAACTACTTTGATCTCAATATATTTATATAAAAGCAATAAAGATATGAAAAGCAATTTTATTACAATGAATGAATGAATGGAAAAAAAAAAAAAAACTAATGAAGCATTAGCAAAATTTAATAAGCAATTGAAACAAAAATATTATTGCCTGTGAGAAACAAATTCTATTGAAAATGTTAATTACAGAACAATGAAGCATTGAGAGAAAATAATTTTGTATAGCAAAACTATCAAACATTGAGGGGGAAAAAAAAAAATAGAAAAATCAATAAGCCACACACAAGGACTTCAGGCATAAAAAGTGTGGACACAGGAATCAACACTGCAGGGTGACTGGCAGTTTCATGCCGGAAACAATCTTTAGAAAATTCTTTGAACATGAAACTGACAGTCCCCATGTTGATTTCTATGTACACACAATATCTACAAATTCTATTTCCAATATTGAGTACTGTTACTCCCACAAGTACAGCAAATTTTAAACACTATACATTATTTGATAAAGTGAAATATATATAAAAATTTTTTTTAAATATGAGTTATTAACTTTTATCAACAAATATTTAAAACCTAAAGTAGAATTGACTATTTTATGAGAATCATAATGTTCTTGTTGATATAGTTGCCTAAGAAAAAGAAATTTACAATGTCTAGCAATTGGCAACGACACATTTTTAATTAAACTTAAAAAAAAAAAAAAAAAAGACAAGCCTTGACAAAGCAAAGTATTATTTTTTCCTAAGATTGTAGCAAGTATATTTTAATTTCTTTTTCATGAGTATATACGTATGTTAAAATGGCTATTCATACTATATTTAGAAGTTTCAGAATTTTCCAAAACAATTTTAAAATTCTAACCATTCCTCTTCAATTCTTCCTGTTGATTTACGTCCTACAATCTCAAAAGATTGTTTTACATGGTTTTAAAACATCAGCATTACTTACTTCACATTTCATAAAAGGAAAAAAAAAAAAAAAAAAAAATGATTGATAGACTGTCCAAAGTTTTCATTCATAAAGTTGATTTAGCAAACATGAGAAACACAGAAAAGCTGACTACACAGCAGCTCTTGTAAAAGAGGAAGATTGTAAATACATGTAATTACCTCCTTAAAGTCGTGCATTAAGTACTGGTCTCCCACACAGATATCATAAGAGACTATGTGGATAGCGTTGGAGAAGAGGTTAAGATTGCCTACATGATCCGAATGGCCATGGGTGCACACTACATAGCCAATATTGGATGGAAGAACGTCATGCTTGGCGAGGCCTGAAACAATGGGAGGAAGAACAAAATAGAAGCAGTTAGCACTAAGGGGTTGACATAATCATCATCATCACCACCACCATTATGATCAACTGACAAAGCAAAAGCTTGGTGTAGTTCTCTGCATGTGTATAAAAAAAAAAAAAAAAAAAAGTTTCCATGTTGTTCAAGTTTTACCATTTTTGCAGCAAAGACTTTTTTGAAAAACAATTTGCATTTTTAAAAACAATACAAATCATTTTACCAACAAGACCAAAATGAAAGCTGATAAAAGAATTCTAAAAGATTACAAGGTACAGAAACTAACTCAACAGTTGTCAGTATGTCAATGCTCATTTAACTCATTGCTGGAATTTCAACAAGACCAGAATATTTTTTTTTTTTTTTTTTTTGGCTGGGAGGTCGGGGGGTGGGGTCTGGAATGACCAACTAACCCAGTGATAAGAGACATTAATGCCAGAAGAGTTATTTTAAAGCAAAAAAAAAAAAAAAAAAAAAAAATGTACTGAAAAGTCACACTCTGAACCAGTTATAGACTAGGCTATATGTTTTATACAGAGGATGTGCATATATGGTATAATAGATAATAGTTAAGAATGAGAAATCAGAGAGCCAGGATCAAATTACAGTCAGGTTTGTTGAACTCACTTATACACAGATACACTTGGGAAAGTCATCTCTTCTTTCCTCAGATTTGAATCACAGGACAGACTGCAGCCTATAGCCCCCCACCACCGGTTGGCACCAAGTCTACTACAGAAAGAAACAGCAGCCTACATCAGGAAATCTAACCAGTCAGTCATGACTTGAAAGAGAAACTATCGTCTGGATGAAAGCGTGACAAAAAGAGATATTCTGTTTAACTAAATCTACAACATGAAGTGCTTAACACTTAACTAGTTAATACTTACCTACAGAGAAGAAGGAACAAAGAAACCTAATACCTAGAACAACGCTTCTTGAGAAAAAAAACAAACAAAAAAAACCACAAACCCCAAATACAAGGTACAAGGACCATCTGGAATGGCAACTTGCCAGTGTGAAATTTTCATATTAATAAAGTAAATAAACATTCCGCTGAGAATTTTTCTGCAAGTTTATTAATGCAGAACAAAATAATTGTGCTGCAGAGAAAATTATTTAAAAATAAAAAGTGGGTTGTGCCAAATAAACACTGCTCCCCACCCACAAACACTGGGAAGGACGAAGGAAATAATTGTGTTGGCATCTAATAATAATATTGTGTATCAAATAAGATACAAAATATTATTTATATCAAACTTTTATTATTATTATTATTAATGCAAACATTAAAAAATTTATTCAAATCTTTCTCTCATGGTCAGCTCTCTATAGTTATATAGAAAGTAAGAAATTTAAATGGATTTAACATAATGATAAAAGGAACTTAAAAAAAAAAAAAATAAATGTCTTGCTGAAAATGCTTATACAGAAATTCTAAAAAAAAAAAAAAAACTATGACAACTTACTTTTCACTAATTAGTAAGACAGTTGGTTTAAATTTGCCAGTACCTGATAGCAGTTTCAATGACTCCTGAAGAGAAATCGGTCTAGGTAAAAATTCAACCTTTCAGCTTAAATTAGAATCAGGTGACTTTTTCATATATTCAGGATACTAAGATTAATCTAGCAATACATTATGAAAACGTGTGTGCTGAATTGCAACAATGGTATCCATTGTTACTATTCATCACATACATCATTTCCACAAGGTATTGATAACTTTTTTTTTTATTCAATAAAAATAATATTAGAACAAGAAAAGTTTATAGAGCTAGCTTACAAATGACAAGAAAAGAAATGTATCTGTCCTTGATTCTTGAATGTATTTTCAATGTTATTGAATGCATTTAATTTTTCACCTGCAGCAAAATGGCAGGCAATGCTTCAATCTGATTCACAGTTCTCCTATATTTATTTTTAAAATTTTAGTTTGTTTTAAACTCTTTTTTTGTCACCAAATCCTTGGCAAAATCAGATTACTGAACTACTGTTGACAATTTTATTTAGATTTATTATATGACAATTATATTTGTGGCTGGGGCTTATGTCCACTTTATCAGTCAATCCATTTCCAGTGTTATACTTTGTGCGGAAGAATTTCTAGGAGCCAGCATTTTATAATTTGAATGCTTTATGTATATAATGTATCTGTTACTAATAGTTTTTTTTTAGTAGCATTTTGAGTAGTCAGACTGAATTTTAAAAAGGAAAACATTGGACATACCAATCACATCTCAACAATACTTGCAGCCAACAGGAAAACATTAGTCAAGCAGATTCATTTGGATTGACAGTGACATCTGCATGTTATATTGTTAGGGTTATGGCGATCATCATCGCACATACACACCCTTAGTATTCATTCCTTAGACAGAAAGCAACACTGCTATCTGAAGTGACAATTTTAAAATCACTATATTTTCATATAGTAAATTTTGTGCACTTTTGGGAGAATTGGCTCCCAGAAGTCTCCCCAAAACTCAGGTACTGATTGGTCAGTATCAACCAATCAGATTCTCTGCATGTGTAGAATGATTTTTTCCCCACACAGATTCCTAATTTGATGACTACCTATCTAAACAGAACAAAAGAGGACCAACACCAGTGAGACTTCGACTTCTACTGGAATCCACATCAGTCGAAGACATGCACCCATCTTCTCATTCACTCTCAAATTACATATTCTAACACACTTACATAATTTTCCTCTTGCACGGCAGAACTGTCTAAAACATTTATAACAGACTAATAATTCTTTCATTTCCTTTTCAGCGAACATTGATAAACTTTTATAGCCAAAGAGAGACTACTCTCATCTGACCCATTGCATGCTTCTTTTTCGTATATATCTTTATTGTATGCTTTGTTGAATACAATTTATATATATATATATATATATATATATATATATATATATATTTTGATACCTTTGTCTTGTCTCTTGTTCTTATATCAATTTGGGTTCCTAAACAAAAATTAGATAAATGTGGTGAGAGGCCTAGACACGCTACATCTCATTGATAACTCCGACGTCCGTTTCGAATTCCGCCACATTTTTATTGGTGACCTCCGACATCCACTTGGAACCCCGCCATTTAGAAAAGGCTGATGTCATTTGCATGTGCTATGTCCCGTTTATCATAGTCCACACAGACTAGTTGGCTTGTATTTGTCCTGCAGGAGAAGGCCCCAAAACTTCACTGTTACTTCATTCGCCAGTGAACCTTATAAGAAAATTGTGAGGAATATCTCAGAATCAGCACATCTACTTGGTGCACAAAATTTTTTTCATCACCACATGCAAATATTCATGCAACTCAACATGGCAGTCCCAGACAGTGACAGAGCTGCAGCTCTTGCCAACCTTTCCATCTTCAACATGATGAATTTTCACGTTTGGTTTTCGCAACTGGGTACAATATTTCAGGCTAAGAGAATCCAGTCACAGAACACTCATGTCACCTATGTAGTCTAGAAACTACTTCCCGACATCGCATCAGAAGTTTCTGACTTGTTAGATAACATCCCAACAGAAAAGCTATCCGACGTCATGAGAGAAGCTATTATATACAGGATAGGGAAGTCAGAAGAACATCGAATCAATGACTTATTTAATACGCTTCAACTCAACCAGAGCAAACCCACCCAACTTCTGCAGATGAAAAACCTTCTGGGTAATAACACTATGTCAGAGGTTTTGCTACGGAAACTCTGGCTAGATAAGCTGGCAACCCACACTGTACAAATTTTGGCAACACTCCCTGAGGACTTTAGACCTACTGCAAGTGGCTGCAATAGCTGATAAAATTGTGGAGACAAGAACTCTTAACACTCATATTTCCTTGATGGACAGCCCACCACATGACGATATTCTAAAGAAGATACAGCAGCAGATTGACGAACTGTCCACGCAATTGGAGCGGCCGAGTAGAGTGCGTCTGCATCCAGCATACAAGTCTTGACACCATAGCAGACCTAACTTGAATACTAGAAGTAAACCAAACACTGGTATTTGCTGATACCACCAAAAGTTTAGACAAGCAGCGAGACATTGTACTAAGCCAAGCCATTTCAACAGTCAACCAACAAATACCACTATTAGGTTGGTGCAAAAATAATGACGTAATAATGTCGTTTTTTGACATTTTTTAACGTCAAAAAACGACATTATTACGTCATTATTTTTGCACCAACCTAATAAAAAACAAGCAGGAAAAGGCATCCCCAACAGCACATGAAGGCAGTGTCTGCTTTTGAGGAAATCAAGCTAACCGTCTTTTTTTTTTATTAAGGATACTAACCCAGGCAAGTTATTCTTGGTGGATACTGGAGCTCAGGTCAGTTTAATCCTGCCCAGAGCTAACACCATAACAGGCAAATCAACATATACCCTGCGTGCAGCAAACAGTACCAAGATTGAGACATATGGTCAAATCTCTCTCACACTTAACATCAGTTTAAGATGATTATTTCTGCGATTGTTCACTGTAGCACAGGTGAAATTTCCTATCCTCAGAGCTGACTTCTTAGCCCACTACAAGCTCACTGTCAACATGTCTAACCACACCCTAATCAACTAGACGACGCAACTAACACTTACAGGCATGATTTTTCATCTCCTCGCAGATTAAACCCGGATAAGTACAAATTAGTGAAGGCTGAATTTCAGACTAGGTAACTTCATGAGATCGCTAAAAACCGAGTATAGCATGATGAAAAAGACGCCAAAGTTGATGAAAACAAAATTTTAGCATCTAAATGCTTATGTTATTATTGAGAGGAAAGATCAAAGTATTTTTTACTTATTTTTTCAAATTTTTCCTTCTTTTTTAGAACATTGTAAATTTTGATTAAAAAAACCTTTTTTCTCTTTTTATGAACTGGGCTGATAAAATAGCATATAACATTTTTAGCGCATTTTTTTCCTGTTTCACACACATTAATTTCGAAAATCTTGCAAAAATAAAAATAATTGTCGAATTTTAGCGAAACTTTCAGAAACTATTCACAAATGATGGAACTTATTATAAATATCTTCTTTTTTTTTTGTAAAGTCATGGCAGAATTTTTTTTTTTCATATGTATTACCCCCTCTAACTAATTGTACGAAAACTCTATAATTTCGATTTTGTGGAGATTAATTATTATATTAGTTAAAAGCACAAGGCTTTGAGGAAACCAAATCATGTTTTGTTTTTTTTTTTGTTGGGCCCCTCTACCTGAAAATCGTCTCTGAAGTGTAACATACAAAACTCAATAAAAACGAAAATATTATTTAATTTCAAAAGCTTTTAATTGCTTTTATTTATTCCAATAAACATGGACAATATTGTCTGAAAGCAAAAAGATATTTCGATGAAAAATTAATTTTTAAAACAATTACCTACAATTATTTGTTATTTCTGTAATATTTATTTTTATTTTTACATTATGTTGTTAATTCTTCTAAAATTATGGAAAATCTTGAGGAACTTAACGAATGCTGTTTTTAAGTAGATATATATTTACAGATTATAATTTCCAAAGCTTATTACAAACTAACGAGCCCTCGTATATTAAAAAAATTAATTTGTGTCAATAATTTTTACCAAATGAAATCTACGGAAGCCGGAAGTATCGTGCGTGCAATAAATAAAAAACGTCAGCAGTGCAGCACTTGTATCTTTTTTTTTTTTTATAGTATTTATAATTTCTCCAGATAGTATCAACAAACTTATGGTACAGTACTTAAAAAACGGAATGGCGAAAGTTTTTTTTACTTTAATTATTACAAGGTAGTACTTAAGCAGGTCCGCTTAAAAAAATATGTCCATTCTGTCCGTCCGTAGGGGAACTCGAATCTCACGTCAGCTGTCAATAATTGATAGACGGCATCAATTCGCACTTGTCAATCCACGCGTGGTTCAAATCGGCTCTCTTTTATTTTAAAAAACATTTTTTCTACGAAGAAAGTAAAAGTTTCTTTTAAATTATTTTAAATAAACTTCAAATTTTCTAAATTTTTTCGAATAAATTTTGAAATACGTATACTTAATTTTTAAACGAGTTTTAACCAAAGAATTTAACTTATTTTTAAAAATTTTTAAAAATGGCTTAAATTGAGTTTTTTTTCGTTATTTGGTAAACAAGATTTGTAACTAAAATTTTGGACATGTTAAGTATGAGTAAAAAATTTAAAAAAATATTCAAAAAATACTTTAGTGTTTCTTCTCAATAATGAAATATACATTTAACACGAGGAAATTTTTTTTTCATTAATTTTCAGACCGTTCTGGTCATGCTATCGATTTTCATGACGGTACCTATGTTAGACCTCAGCATCATACAACCATCACACAGTCCTTTCACTTCCTCACTTCATATGGTGCCTACGACACAATCAGGGGCATGGAGACCCCGTGGAGATTTTTGACGTCTTAATGCATAGACTGTGCCGGATAAATATCCTGTACCAAACCTAGCAGATTTTGCAGTAACGCTTCAAGGTGCTCAGATATTTACGAAGCTGGATCTATGGAAGGCATTTTACCAAATTCCAGTGGCTACGGAAGACATTCAGAAAACTGCAATAACACCTTTCGGTTTATATGATTTTTTGAAAAAGCCATTCAGACTACAGAATGCCACACAATCTTTCCAGCGGCTAATAGATGAAGCCCTTCACGGATTACCACATTTGTTTGCTTACATCGACGACCAGCTCATAGCTAGCAAAGACATGAACGAACACATAGATCATGTTTTCGAGGGACTCAACCACTTTGGTCTTAAGATTAACCCTGATAAATGTGTATTTGCAGTACCCAGGCTAGTTTTTTCTCGGACATGAGATAGATGGTACTGGCATTACATGCATCGCCGATAAAGTAAAAGCAATACAAGATTTGCCCCTGTGAACAACACTTCGACAGCTTTGCAGATTTTTAGGATTAATCACTTATCGTCAGTTCATTCCTAAATGTTCACACATACTGGCACCCCTGACAAATCAACTCCGTGACCAAGGGAAACGTAACGCTAAAATTACACTCAACGGTGAATCACTCACTGCATCTAATCAAGCTAAGGACGCTTTAGCGAACTTTACTAAACTTACTTACCTTTAAGAAGATGATAACATACTTTCATCTCCTACGAGCGACGTTTCTTCAGAAGCAATTGGAGCTGTATTACATCAACATACAGGTGAGGAAATTAAGCCACTTTCGTTTTTCTCTATAAAACTTACTCCTCCCCCAAAAAATACAGCACTTTTTCATGTGAACCACTAGCTATTTATACAGCTATTAAACTCTTTCGTTATCTTTTGGAAGGACGCAATTTTACCATTTTTACGAACCACAAACCTCTTATTTACGCTTTACATGCTAAGAGTGACAAGCATAATCCTCGTGATTACTGACAGCTAGACTATATTTCCCAGTTTACGACAGATATTCAATACATATAAAGGGAACCATAATACTATTCCTGATACCCTTTCGCGTGTGAATATTATCAATACATATACTAAACCACCATTGAATTTTGACACACTAGTTGATGAACAAGAAAGGGATGATACTCTGTCAGAGCTACAAGCAGACACATCATTACAGATTGTGCCACGGCCCGTGCCCTTTAGCAGTAAGCAATTATTATGTGACATCAGTACAGGTCATCCTCGACCTTTAGTTCTTTCTTCTGTGAGAAGACAAATATTCGGTCATTTCCATTCATTATCGCATCCTGGAAGGCGGATTACAAAAAAGTTAATCACTGAACGTTTCGTATGGCCGAAGAGGAGTTCCGACATTAAACGATGGACTCAGACTTGTGTTAAATGCCAGTGAACCAAGGTACACCGACATGTCAAATGACCTTCTAGACAGTTTGCAGAACCTGATGGCCATTTTCAGCATCTTCATGCTGACTTGGTGGGTTCGTTACCCGAAATTCACAGTTATCAATACATCTTAACGATGACTGACAGATTCACCCGCTGGCCAGTAGCTATACCTCTTCAGTCTACCATGGCAGAATCTGTTACTACGGCAATACTGCAGGAATGGATTTCCATTTTCGGTTGCCCTTCAGTTATAATGACAGACTATGGTCCACAATTCCAATCAACTTTATTCAAAGAATTCATGAATTTACGCACACATACACCCTTACAAACAGCATTCATTCCCGGGGGGGGGGTATCAGATCCCATGTCACCAAAGGCTGTCATCATCTCTAATACAACCTCATTTGCTCCAGCTCCTCTTCAAGTTGGTCAGTTCTAATCTAACCTCAGATTTTTAATAAGACCAGTCCTTTCCACGTTTTTAAGAATTATCACTTTTTCTTCTATTGCCATGGAAGAAATCTCTAAAGTATCTGTTCTATTTCTATTATTTTTTTTTGATTTGATTCGTTTTTAATGGCATATCAACTTTTTGTAGGTCATTTAATGCCAAAATTTATTTTTCTTGAGAGACTGGCAGTAATAAAAATGATATTATTCTGCATTCACAATTGATTACATGGTAGATGATACTCTGCTTTTGTCCATATACATGTTCGTGTGGACATAATTACTAGAGGTGGTTTTATGTGTGTTTTGTTGTAGCTTTATTCCAAAATATAATTTGAACAGAGTTTGATTTAAGAAATTGTGGGATATTATATCTATTAAGGTCATGAAAAAGTTTTCATATTGGTTGTTGGATTGTTTAGTGGTATATCAACCTCTATGGGTTATGCTGGAATCTAAATATTTTGAGTACAATTATATGACCTCAACTACATATAAAATGTGATCATTCTGCTATAAAATGTAATTTTACTATCAATAGGTATTTTTGGTAATTTTGTTTTTATGTATTAGGTTGGTGCAAAAATAATGATGTAATAAGATCAAAAAACAACATTATTACGTCATTATTTTTGCACCAACCTAATAACAATGGTATTTTTATACTTTCATAGTATTTTGTTTTTGTTGGGGGGAGGGGTCACTATTTGCCTATAACTGTGACCCTAACAGTTACTACCACCTTGGGTCAGAGTGAAGCTGGGACCAATGGCAATTAAGAGGTAGTACCAGGCTCCTCAAAACCTTCAATCTGGTTGCCAGATGCAATTTAACGTCATACCCAGGATTTCATTATTTTTTTTTTTTTTTTTTTTTTTTTAAATTGTATGCATCAAAAGGTTAAATTGTATACAGCACATTTTTTTTTGTTCTGCTATTTCTCTTATCTTTTTAAAGCATGTGCTGCAGTTTACTTTCTTAATCCTTACCCACTACTTATTGAACCATTCATCTTTTGCCTGTCTGCCCTCAGTTCTCATATTTTTTGTTGAATATCATACATTCTGTACCATTTCTTGGCATTAGCTGCCGTCTCTTTCATTAGATCAAGAATTCCACCCATCACCCACCTCACTTATTCCTTTACTCATTGATGATTTCTTTAATTGCCATCACCAGTTGTTCCCTTAAGGTATCCCACTTTAATTTCCCAAAAATCTTCCTAAGTTTTAAACTTGTTTTTAACTAAAACTGGTTATGGTTATATGCAAATTGACTCATCCTGGAGTCTGTTGTGCTACAGTTTAGGCATTAGTTCGGGTTTCCTTAATTTTTGTACTTTTACCTTTAGTTTGCAGATGATAAACATATGATTGTGCCCACAGTTAGTACTTGGTAAGTTTTAGAGGGTAGTAACCAAACTTCCATAAGCATAGCTGATGCTAACCTCCAGGAAAGTAACTCATTGTACCTACTCGAACTAACGTTTTCAGCTGACATGAAGTGAAAAGATTATATTGAATCAATTGCTAAGTCTGCAGCTAAGAAAGTTGGTTCACTATGTCATGCTAGAGAATTTTTCTCGCCAGAATCCATCTTATATATTTGTAAGACTACCATTTGTTCTTGCTTTGAATATTGCTGCCACATCTGGTCTGGTGCTCCCGCTATATATTTAGAGATTCTTGATAAAATCCAAAGAAGAATCTGCAATGTTATTGGTCCTGACCTGGTATCTCAGCTTCAGTCTCTTTCCCACTGTCCTTACATAGCTTCCCTGTGCCTTTTCTATAGAAATTTCCATGGGAATTTTTCTGATGAGCTTTCCACTTTGGTACCTCAACTTTATGAACTGAAGTGTACTACTAGATTGTCAACAAGGTCATCATTTTACAGCTGAAATGTAACCAAAACTTGTATTCTGATGGTTTCTTCTCTCACACTTCTTGCTTCTCCAACTTTGATCTTCAAAAATTTAAATGAAACGTTAATCGTTATCTTCTGCCTTAATTCTTGTTCTTTTATTGTCCTCTTTCCTTAATAGTAGTTTCTCTCATATTCTCTAATACTCAGTAACCCCTTGCATCCTAGTGGCCTTATTGCCTTGTTTGGGGGGTGATATTAAAAAAAAAAAAAAAAAAAAAAAAAAAAAAAAAAGGACTGTACAGCTATACAATTTGATGTCTGCTACCTGGCTTTCATGGCCTAATCAATAAGATGCTGTACTGGTAAAAGTTTTCCAAGAATACAAAATGAGTGAAGGTCTCATTTATTTCCCATCTATGCTGTTTACTTATATTGTAGAAAGTAAAAATGATTTCAGCATTGCAATATAAAATGAAAAGAACTTGTTAAAAATTCACATACAGTATTTAAAGAGCTTGCTATAAATGATTGTGTGGTATTGTTCAATTTTATGATACATTAAAATAACTTAAAAAATGAAGATCAGTTTTTATTTGAGTTCATAAGCATTTACTCAGTTCAGTGATTGGAACTCCATAAGCATTTACTTGGTAGGTACACCTTTTTTTATCAGAGAACGAGCTTACCTCTTTGCTGATAGGGCAGTGTCATAAAGGAATCACATTTATGGTTTATGATTATATCGAAATATGATGGGTTACTAAAAAGCTCCCTTGGTGACTTAAAAATAAATAAAAGTTCAGTATTCTAAAGTGTGATATCTAAAATACTAATTTTGGGAGAAGTGGAATGGGCCCGAAAATTTTCAAAATTCCCTTATAGATATTCTTGAGAAGGGCAGAGATTGATCCACTTTCTATGAACAACACTTGAAAAAAAAAAAAAAATAAATAAATAAAAAAAAATAAAATAAAATAATAAGAAAGAAACATGTTAGTAAAAGAGGTTTGGTTCGGTTTACTGCATATCAACCTCAATGGGTTATTTAATGCCAAAAAGTTTTTATTGTTGGTAATATTTTTCAAACATGTATTGCTAGTAATATTTTTCCTTAAAACACTATATCTGGTATTTTTTTTTTTCAAAAAAGTATTGCTGGTAATAACTTTTTTTACAAAGTATTTCTGGCATTAAAACCTATTTTTACACTTTCATAGTGATTTGACCCCAGTTTTTTTAAAACTATTTGCCCATAGCTAGGACTCCTAACAGGTGCTACCACCCCGGGTCAGGGTTGACCTGAGAACACCAACAATTAAGAGGTGGTTCCACGCTCCTCAAAAGCTTCTGATCAGAGGCCTTGTTGTAGTTTATCATCATACCCAGGACGGGTTAGTAAAAGAGGCTGGGAGAGCAGAGCAAGAAGAGAGAAAAGAAAGACTAAAGTGATAGGAAACAATGAAAGGGATGCATTTCAAGGAACAAAGAAAACAAAATTTAAGAGTGTCGCCATGCAGCATTCATACTCAAGACATTACCTCCTTAAACTGATGCAAGACATACTGGTCTCCCACACAGATATCATGGGATACTATCTGTATGGCATGTACAAACAAGTTGAGGTTGCCAACTTTGTCAGAGTGGCCATTGGTGCACACAACGTATTCAATATTTTCAGGAGAGACATCGTGGGTGAATAAACCTGGTAAGGGCGGAGACAGCAAGATCAAAGAAAGAAAGAACAGGAAAAAAAAACAAAAAAAAAAAACAAATGAATGAATCAACCTCCTTTCCCAATCATTTCACTGTTTTCATATCTTTAGCTCAACATCTAACCTTCTTTTTTTGCTTTTTTATCACAACACTCTGGATACAAAAGCAAACAGATGAGGGATCAAAGATAATAAAGTAGTTTCAGACAAGACAAATTCGCATCCTTCATGGAGATGTCACATCAACTCATAGTGAGTTATCTAATGCCAAAGCAAATAGGGTTGGGATTTTATATATGTATTATTATTTCATAATCAGGCTGGTCAGCCATCAGCGTGCCTGCAGTCGACATGGACAGCTCACTTCATAAATTTTCATTTGCAAAACCAGGCCAAGATTATTTCATAGTGAAAGTAAGTAAATTTTTTTTAAGATTATAGCCATGTCAAAAGTAGGATTTAGTTTTTGGATATATAAACTGTTTTTATATTAAAATTTAAAAAAGATTTTTTGTCTGATTTTGGTAAATAAGTGTGTTTCTTTTAAGAATTTAAAAATTTTATCTGGATTAAACCTGGTAAAGAGTTCTGTCAGGTTATTTATTTAGTAATATTTGATTAGAGCCACCTAGTTAACAATCTAGTCTAGTAATTTAGTTTTCATGGGTGACTACTATTGTGACCTCATGCCAGACTCAAAAGCCATAACCTTATTAAAAAAGCATTTCAGCAGCTTATTCTTCAACTTTTGCTTTCCATTTTCTAAGATTCATTTTTCTATGAGTGTTATTCCGTCCAAATATACACTGGGTAAGTGCAAACATTTCTGATCAGTTTGCAGCTGGTGTAATGGTTAGTGGATCAGAGAAACCTGTAAGCAGATTGAATTCCTGTAGAGAATTACATTCACTTTCACACAAATACTCTTGGAAAAGGTATGAATCCATCTTTTCTTCTCCCAGCTATGGGTTAAATAGCAAGGCAGACAGGACTCTCTAGCAGTAGTTAGCAACCAATATAGGAGAAGGACAAGCCTGAATTCGAAACCACATGTGGACCTTGTAGGGCAAATATTTGAACTGTAACTAAGGTCTTCTCAGCATAGTTACAGGTTATTTTTTTCTACATACAATATATGAAAGCATGTGCAAGCTGCCAACCAGGGGAGGTAAGACAGTTTAAAATGGTACTGCCACCCCAGACACCACCAGTAGCTTTTGCCACTGGACAGTGCATTGTTTTGTGTAGACGTGTCGGTCTCTTTCGATTTTTTACAACTGCAAGTCAGATTTTCAATGTTGTTCTAAAAGTGTTTGCTTTTGATTGTTAACCAATATACCATACACTTGTAGCAACCATTATCAATGATGCAGAATGGAAGGTAAACAGATGTGTTTCACATCGGAAATAGCATGGTGTGATAAGCATAGTTTTAATTAATCTTGTTTATTTTGTATCTTGACCAGATCCAACACGATGTCTGTTGAGCTGTGTCTGGAGATGATGTGAAGCATGCTTCAGGCTCTGGCCAGTGATACCCACCTTCAAGATGAAGAAAACAATTATTCATCCAAGGAATCCACAACAACTGACCTCAATATACGACATGTCCACCCCTTTTCCATGCAGTCAGATCATAGTGATTCATAGCAGTTTTTCTTTCGCTTTTGCAAAAATCAAGGTTGGCTCTGTGGGTGTTGAAGATTTCCAAAAGGGCCTCTGAGCAGATGTGTAAATTTGGAAATGAGCAGCCATATGGAAGATGAGACATCAGATTTGCAATTGAAAAAGCACTGATTATTAAAAACATTTCCTACATTTTTATTCATTTATCTAACACTATCTTTTGCTTCATTTTTAATAAGTGTGTGCTGGAAACTTTTGCACACGCCTATCAATTACAACAAGCTCCTCCAAACACCTAAATTTGTAAAGAAATTAAAACGTAATTATGGCACACATTAAACGTTTTTAAATGGATAAGAGAAAAATGGGAACAAATTTATTTTTTCACGAGGCAACTTTCAACATATTGTAAAAATTTTTAAATCCAATATGGTTTGGACAGGTCAATAACAACGTAATTGAATAATATAACCTAAAATAGGAAATTATCATTTACATAAATCAACTGTTTTAATTAGAATTAAAAAAAAAAAAAAAAAAAAAAAAAAAAAATTAACATATTTGTGTAGACATAAAGGCATAGGAAAGAAAACCTAGAAGACAAAGTCAAAAAATTATTAATGTATTCCTCTAAACCATCAGCTTAAATCAGTAAATGCTTACCTTCAAGAATGGTATCTTTATCCCAAGGATTACCTGTGTCAACAATTATGTTATGTGGCCCTTTAACCAGTGTACAGGTCCCACATGCCTTTTGCTGGCCTAAAAGACAAAGAATATAATATTAAAGCAGTTGACATTTTGGTAAATGAAAAAAATAAGTTTTTAGTTGAATTTTGTTACTGCTAAATAAAATTCTTATTACATAATCCAAGCCACAATAGAGTAATGGATTGCAGCTCGGATTGAGGAATCAGAGTTCAAAATTCCATTCATTACTTTCACTTACATGCTAATATCCTTGGGAAAAGTATGAATCCATCTCCCCCGCTCCAGGGGTAGTAAATAGCAGGACAGACTGGACTCTATAGCCTTGGGTGGCAACCGGTCTAGGAGAAGGAAATGTTCAAAACTGACTATGATTGACTACAGTGAACCCTTTTAAACACTTTGTATAATACTTAAATAGAAAGTAAAATGTGCAAAGTTAGTAAAGGGCGTTCCAATAACTTGGACTAATTTTAATGTGAATTAAGTTTAAACGTCTAATGATTTTTTTTTTCTTTTAGATTTGGCGGACATTTGGGCAATATCATTTTTAACACATAATTGCCATGATTTAAATAGCATGATGCAATCGAGAAATAAGTAAATTTTCACCAATAACACTGATTTATTTATTGACAACTTTGATCCATCTTAATGAAACACCCAAATATATAATCTGTCTTAATGAAATGCTCTTTATAACTCATCGACTTCCATTATCGTTTTGTCAATGTCATTCTCCTTTCTCGGTGCTACCAAAAATGTAGTATTCTTAGGGTCATTACTTGGTGGTGTTTTTAATCTTTCTAGCCATCACATGGCAACATCAGCAGTCTGGGAGATAATCTGATTCTATGAGGATTTTACCCAGTGGTCATTGTGATTCCAGATGAGAAATACACACAGCTGTGGTAATTTCCTTGTCTTTGCTGAAAACCTATTTTACAGCACAAAGCAACAAACACTTGATAACTAACAACAGCTTTAATGATATCAAATTGAAGTGTACATAAGGAGTAAAGAATTAGTAATCTTTCTATGTTGCCTGGATGATGATTTCACTGTTCCCACAGACCACTGTAAAAAAATTTCAGGACTTTTCCAAAACTATGTTAAGAAGTTTCAAGGACTAAAACTGTTACACACACACACACACACACAGTGAATGATCATCAATTACAAAAAAACAAAAAACAATGATTTCAGATGAGATGTTCAAAGAAAAGCTACAGCTGGTTCCAATAATTCATGTCACATGGATCATTTGAAAGCAGTGAAGAAATCAAAGTGTTGAAGGCAGAATAGAGAAAATAAGTAAATTTTCACCAATAACACAGATTTATTTATTGCCAACTTTGATCCATCTTAATGAAACTGAATGCAGACCTGGTTCAGTTACACATTTTTTGTAGCATTATTCTACAGAGTATGGAGTTCTACTACACTTGAAAATTTTGTGTTACCAACTTTAATTCTTACTGCGATACATTCCAGCTATCTAAACTATTCATGGTTTGTGAATGTCACAAAAATTCTTAACTGCTGCACATTTCCTGTGAAGTTAAGTATAATGGTTTTAATGGACAGAACTACAAATAATAATTTTCTCAAAAAGATAACACATTATAGCCACTCCTACTTCTCGTGGCTTTCATTGCACAGAATACAAGGAGGTCAACATTTTTTCAATTCAAGTTTAGCATTCAGGTCCTCTTCAATTTTGATATGTCTATGGATTTGCCCTTTGCAGATCTTTGTATGGCATTGAACTTTGCGATAAGTGTGAATTTCTGAGTTTGCTCAGCTTTTTCTGCATAGCTGTCAGCTGACTTAAGCAAATCTTGTATGCAACTTCAAGCTTGGGTTTCCGTTTTTGTCCAGCTGCTTCTTCCTGCTTTTATTTTTCTTCTCAGCCTCAAGGTATTGGTTGTATACTGTGCTGAAATTCTCAGCACCTCCATATTGTCAGTGAAAATTTCCTTATTGACTGAGAAACCTCTCCCCACTGAGGCCTGTCCATGAGAGATTACCAGCAATCTGCAAACAACTTTCCACTGTTTTTTTTATATTCTTTGTTTCAAGATAAAGAACAGAACAAAGTGTTCAAATAATCTTTATGCTTGCTGAAATTTTTGAAAGCAGCCTCTTCCTTCAAATCTTTGTACTGAATGATGAGGTCATCACAATCAGACTTGCTGACTTGTTTTCTATCCATCACGTGGAGAAGGCATCTTTTTGACAGTCTTCTGTCAATTTTGTTTTTCCACAAATGTATCTACAGTTCTTCCATGCAAGGAACCTTACAAGAGGTTATCTAGACTTCTGCATACAAACAGATCTTTTGTTGACATCTCCTCTTTTTGGATAGACCTGTCTGCCAGAAATCCACAAGCAATCTTTGCAGCATCTTTATGCATGTTTGGGTTTGACAAAATTCTTACAAATTCATTCAGTTTGGAAAATATAAGGTCTCTTTTTAGTGTGCTCTTTCCTTTACAAATCTTTAATGATCATGCTAAAAATGATCTTTAATGATCATGCTAAAAATGATCTTTAATGATCATGCTAAAAATGATCTTTAATGATCATGTGCAAGGAAAGGAAGTAACAGTTTATAGCTCTGATATTTTATCAGAAACAGTTCAATGACTTTTGAAACCGACACAAAAATCTGCAATTTCACTGCATATAAAACGTCATTCACATTTGACAACACCGCAGAGAAAAACTTGGTCTGAGGAGATATTTGTTTCAAATTTGATGACATCTGGCCAAATGTCTAGGAGTCATCACATGTTTGTACATTTTCTAGCTATGACAGAAATACAAATGTAAAGGGGCAGGGTTACCAAATTGAACTTTTTTAAGATAAAGCCAAGCAATAAAAGCCAAATATTTTGAGATTCTACTAAAAATGTATTTTATTATTGTAAAATAATTTATTTCCCTTTCAATTACAAATTCAATGAGTGTGAATTAATTTCTTTGACAGATGTTTACTGGTCTCTGACACATTTTATCTTTGCTTTTTCTCTTGATAAGTGAGGTTAGCAGGTAGAAGACACACCTTCATATTCTTTCACATGATCTAGACAAGAAAATACAGCAGTAACTACGAAGTAATGAACTTATTCTAATCAAGGAAACAAACCACTATTTGCAATAATTACCAAATATTACAGATAACAAAAAAAAAAAAAATTTTTCTTGAAGGACAATTTTAGCTTGTAAAAAAAGCCAGATTTCTGGGATTTGGAATTCTGACATGAATGGAGAAAATTTAGAAAATCCCAGGATTTTACAATGAGCTTTTGGACTATCACTATTTTTTCAGAAATTTTCCAGGATTTTTCAAGGTTTCCAGAGCCTATACAAACCCTTTGAACTTTTGACAGGAAAATTTTTCTAGCAGTAATTCATAACCATTACCTTACCATTACCAGAGACCTTATCTATTGCACTTATGTCTGGGAATTTGTTGGTGGTAGAAGCTATGGTTTATAAAAGGGTTTTTCAAACCCTGTGGATCCTGACCCTTCAGTCGGTCACAAGAGGAATAAAAAAAAATAATAAAAAAATACTACGCAAGTGAGAGCAAAGTGCAGAACATAAATAACTTGACAGCACTCATAAATCATTGCTAGTTTTTCACTGAGATAAGATTGTATTACATTTTTTTTATTTTCAATTCTCTCTCAGAAAAAGACCTTGTGTCAAAACTTAGCTATGAAGGTGTTGCCTTTTACTTCTACTTGTGTGAACTGTGATTTTCAACATTAACTCAATTTAAGATGAAGAACAGAGGCTCATATACTGTATGTTTTTATACACTTCTTAAAATGTTCGCCTTTAGTGCATATATATATATATATATATATATATATATATATATATTAGTGCAGATGGTCTGAGCTGACACATGTATCAAATTATGCTGATTCTTATTAGCATGCTGTAGACCTGAACATAGAACCTATTGTAGACACTGCTGCTGAAATATATGTGTGAATGTCATTTAGATGAATTATTGGTAAACCAATGTAACTTGCAGTATTGTAACAGATGAAAGATCGAACCAGCTTATATAATGAACCAAATATGGACAACAGCCAAAGCTCCAGGTAATTCCAAATACCCTTTCCTAAATGAATTTTGATCTTAAAATAAGTTTTCTTTCTTTGACAGACGACATAACATTGCTTACTACAGGAAGACGCTGAGTATATGCATTCTTGTCAAAATGTTTGTGTAAATGAAACAGTTTCATGAATAAAGCTCTATCAGAAGCTAAATATACTGAAGCTAAACAGAACAATGCAAATAGTTTTTACAAACAATTTTTCATTTAATTTATATATATATATATATATATATATATTATATATATATATAAATAAATAAATAACAGAATATAATCTGACATTTTGAAATTTTACTTAAAATATAGCCACCATAAAAATGACAATATCCATAATTATCACAAGAAAGATACACCACAAATACATTAGCTATAAACTAATATTTTAAACATTTATTGTACTTGTACAGTTAAAGATTTTGAAAACGTTACAATGCTATTCACATATTAATATTACCCACACACTTCAAGGTCATTTCCAATATTATATATTAGGTTGAGTCATAAGTAATCCCTATTTGGGGAGGTGGGGCCCAATTGTAATGATGAATATATCATCGGAGATAACAGTTTCCTAAATATGTCATAACAGGCGATGAAAGTGGATTACATACAACAATGTAAAATGCAGTAGAGCAACAATGATAAATCTCCACAACAACTGACCCCAAAAGCTGATCTCCAAGGCAATGTTGTTCATGTGATGGGATCAGAGTATTTTTCATTTAAAATTTTGAAAATACAATGAAATACTAAATACACCTTATATATGCCCAACAGCAGCAATATGCCCATAAAGGTTTGATCAAAAAGCACCCTGTGCTTGTCAATAGGAAATATATTCTCCATGACAACATAAAGCCAGCAAGAAAAATTTTTGGAACTTGGTTGGCTTATTCTGCCCAAACCACAACATTCATCTGTCTTGTACCAATTGATTTACCATTAAAAATTAATGACTGCAAAACGCTTTGATGGGGGGAAAACTTCCTTTAATGAAAACCTGATTCAAGAGTTCTTTGAAAACTTTTACTCAAAAATGGAATGAGTGACAGATGTGGCAAAAAGTTATTGCAAATAATGATGAATATATAATTGAATAAAATGTAATTGTACTTCATTTTTTGAAGAATAAAGCTGGTAAACAAAAATGGAAATTATGACTAATATTTTAGTAAAGAGGCATCCACTTCCTTAATCTGTCAAGTGGAATTTTATGAATTTCTACTTTCATGCATGCAAGAGAACATTTTTTTTTCATATTCTGAGTACTATATTTCAGTTTGGTTTTAAAATACTATGCTGTATTTCAAAAGTAATTTAAATTGATTGGAATGCATTTTCATCTTGAAATTTCTAAACTTTTTAATTTAGTGCCATTTTTAGTAAACCGTTATAAAAATGTAAACCTCTTTATAAAAAAATTAAAAAATCTCCCAAAACTTCATTTCAGGAATATTAGCTTATTTAGAGTATAATTAATCCGATTTGAAACAACGTTTTATTAAATTTAAAATATCACAGCTTATTTACAGGGGCAATTTTTCAACAGCAAAAAAAAAAAAAAAAAAAAAAAAAAAAAATTTGAGGAATATCGAGAATGCTTTTTAAATACTCAGAAATAAATAAATAGATGGATAAAATAAATAAAATAATATATATATATATATATATATATATATATATATATATATATATATATATATAATACCTGGTCCTTCAGAAGTACTGTAGCCTTCCTTGATGACAAACACTTCATACATTGTCAGGCCTGAACAGAGTTCCTGCAGACAAGGGGACAGGTTTCAATCAAACATAAATCTGGAAAAACAATTCACGAGACCAAAAATAAAAAAGGAAATCTTAAATTATTATAGCAACAAGAAATGATTTCTTTAAAAAATAAAATAAAAATAAAGAGGGATGCTTAAAAAGAAAGCAACTATACTGTAAATAAAATGTCAAAACAATTATAATAGTACTTAATTTAAGAACTTTAAAACAATTATCTGCTAATATGATTTTATCTTAGAAAGAACAATGAATAATAATTATGACAAAAAATTAGAAATTTTACAAATGAAATGTTGATCTTCAGTATTAGGAGGAAAAAATGACTCACTGAATACTTACATTAGAATAAATGATAAAATTGAAACTACTTTCTGCGAGAAGAACATATGGATTGTGTGCATACACAAAACAATGTTCACATTTTCAATAGTCAACTTTTGCTTAAAGTTTAGAAAATATGAGATGTTGGTTGGAGTAGATAATCAAACAATAACTTAAAGGAAAAAAAAATATCAGAAACTTATTTTTATAGACATCTTTAATACTTATTTTACTTTTCACACAAACACAGACGGCCATCTCCCAAAAGTTTAACCTGCTTAACCAATAATTTAAACAAACATCCAACTTGCCAACCAGTTTGCATAACAGTTAATTTTATTGTCAATTTTTATGCCATTAGTAAGATTGGGAAGCCTGGTGGAGTAATGGATAGCAGCTTGGATTGAGGAATCAGAGAGCTGAGTTTGAATTCCAGTCAAATCCATTACATGCACTTGTGTTAATACTCTTGGGAAAGGTATGAATCCTCTTCTCCCCTCAGCTGTGGGTAAATAGTAGGACAGATTGGGTTCTTTAGCCTTAGATGGCAACTGGTCTACCGCAGAAAGAAATGGCAATTACTTCAGGAAAAATTCTACCTCGTCAGTCATGTATCAAAAGATACATGATCGCATAAGGGTGTATCATGCATGGCACATAACTGACTGAGTAAGATTACAGAAAATTATGATCCAAAATTGTGCAGACTAATGTAGAAGATATGTTTACCAGGCGTGTTAAAGTTATCTGCATAAGAAAAGTGTTATATGGAGGTGGAAAATAAAAACAGAGATTTTAAGAATATACCAAAAGTCAACACTAATAACATTTCAATAAAATTTTGGATATAAGTGACTAAAATTTATGATTTTTTGCACATTTTCCTAAATATTAAACAATTTAGGAAAAATACTTAATACATCACTCCATTTAAATTTCACACTTTATAAAACAGGGCCTACATTGACTTTATTATTAGTGTATTCAAAGAAACTAAAATATTAATCGGAGAAAGAAAATGTAGGAAGACTAGAACAGATATTTTACTTTGAAAATTCTACACATGAAATCAATTGCTCTCTTAATAACATAACATAATAACATAATTCTCTGTTAAATTATACTTAAGGCATATCAGTAAATAGTCAAAATAAAATGTAATGGATTTTTTTTATTGAAGTTTTCAATATCACAGGAAAGTCTTTCAATATTGTGTCTCAATTATATTTTATTAAAAAATTAACAGTCATTTGATTGGGGGCGGGGGTGTCAGCTTCCAACAAAAAAAAAAAAAAAAAAAAAAAAAAAAAAAAAAAAAAATCCAGGTATGGGGTCCCAGAAGTATCAATGTACTTATTTCACCCATTTCTTTTTTCTTAGTTTCTTTAAATACACTAATTGAAACTTTAATCAGTCTGAACTACATGACTAATCCATCCTCCACTGTTGGAAGAAGGCAGAGTTTTTAGAGCTGTTGAATGTGTTATGCGCAGGTTTTTAAATTTAAATAAATTAAAAAAATGCAATCAAAAATAAACATTTAAGAGATACTCTTTTCATGGATATAAAAAAGATTTTTATGGTAGACTAGAGTTTTTGAACTTTGTAAAAAAAAAAAAAAAAAAAAAGATAGTTATTTTTTGTTATTATGACTAAAAAAAAATTTTTTTTTTTTGCTCCATCAGTATGGTATAAAAAACATAAAACAAATGGGAGAAACTTTTCATTCACATCTTATTCCTTGTGAAAGCCTGTTTACGTCTATGATGAGAGATACATAACACTCCAAGGCTGATGAACAAAATATAGCATTATAAAAACAACATACAGGTTAAAACTATTTTAGAAAATTAATCAGTTTTAGATGGCTTGTACAATGAAACAAAATTTAACTTAGGAAAATAAAAAAAGAAATAAAAGAATTGAAATCCTCCCCACACATTTTTTAATACTGCTATGCTATATTCAGAGACAGTTGAAATTTCTAGGATACATAAGAAAAAAGGGCTTAGAAAATTTGACAATCACAGGAAACATTGAAGGCAAGAGGGACAGAGAAAAATCAGTGCATAACCAACCTAACTAGCTTGTGTAAACGGTTGTCAAAATAGGGATTAGTTTGGCTTGGTTGTTTTTTGTTTAGCAGCCTATTATCCTCTATGGGTTATTTCAGGTTAAGTATTTTATTTTGTTTTGTTTAAATATATAGTTTGCATATGATAAAATGCATTGTTGGTAATTTTACTATAAAAACGTATTTTTACACTTTCTTAATGATTTGATTTTTGTTTGGCAGTTCACTATTTACCCAGAGCTGGGACCCTAATAAATGTTATCACTACAACCCTGCAAACAACAGCAATTAAGAAGTGGTTCCATATGCATCAAAACCTTCAATCTCCCAATCAGAGGCCTTGTTGTCAGATGCAGTTTATCAACATACCCAGGCCTAAAAGCAAAGATTAGGAGATATAGTAAAAAAAAAAAAAAGACAAACTTTATTAAGGGCTACAAAAGGCAAAAAATTGTGGAGAGCCATGACCAGCAACATCCTGAAGGTACAGGAGACATGGAAGATATACATTTTTGTAATATTGAGGGACAATGGGCATAGCTGCAAAGTGAGCTTATATATATATATATATATATATATCCCATCAAATCTTGTCACCAGCTAAGTATAAACCTGTTTTATGTTCACCCACTTTGACCTTTGAACCATGTTTCAGCTAATGCCACCATTCATTAGAATATTCCCCCTGTAAATGTTTAATCACATGCCATTGTCAACAAGTTAGTAAACCAGTTGTATTTGTGAATCATACATAAAATAGGGAGGACTAAATATGGTTTGCCATTTTTTAAGATTAGTAGTTCAATACATCCATGAGTTCAGTTCAAGTCACATCCTGTTGGAAGTTTGAAGCTCTCCAAATTTACAGAGAAGGCAAGAATCTCAATATAAACAAATATTTTCAAAATTAACTTCAGATTTTCAATTGATAGAGCATAAAAAAATTAACTATAATTCTAAGAAATAAAATGATGCCATTCACAGAAAAATACTTCAACAAAGTCTATTCTACCACTGATGTCAAATGAAATACCACAGTTGACATACAATGAAAAAAATAAAATAAAAACATATACAAGCATAAAAAGCAGGTGTAGTTAAAAAGCCAAATAAAAACTATATACAAATAAATCAAAGTTATTAATTAAAATTTACATTAATTACTAAGCTACAATCTGGAGGTCTCAATGCTCGAGCACTCAGATCTACATCTACTGAAGATGTCAACCTTGCCATACTGGTTAGAACTTTGACAACCAGAACTGGAGGTTGGTGGGGAGGCAATTTGAACCACAAGGGCATGGAATTCCAACAGTTCCATATCAAAATTTAAAGAATGACAAACTAAAACCTTTAACAAATAAATAAACAAAACACACAAAGATAGGACAATGGCAGTAATAGAAGAGTGAAGACACGTTTCTGCTCTCTTATTCCTTTGGCTGCCTAGCTTCCGCAGATTGTGAGAAGCCACCACATAGCGATGGCAAGTTGCTGGCCAACTTGTTGAAGTCCATCCTCTATCTTCCTCTTTCTTGCTTCCTCCAAGAAAGGATGCTACTGTTCTCCAATAAATAAAGAAAATTCTTTATTCTTTCAGTCTGCAATGCAGTGGTGAGGGCCTGAAGAATTACCCATAGACCTCAAGAAGCCAGAAATGACAAGCAAACAGCACGCCATAGTGCAATGGTTAGCTGCAAAACAAGTTGATTAACCTACTACTAGCATAGACAGTTTAGTCTTTAATGAGCACTATTATTGCAGTTAAAGCTGACAGTGGAATCAAAACTCACAATTCAAACAAAGGCTCTCTCTCAATAAGGATCAAGTCAATGCCGAGTGAACAGGAATGTTTCCTTTTATCAAGTATTAAGAAAAAAATAAATTTTTCAAATTGACGTAAAGAATTCTTAAATCACTAATGGGATATCTGCTATAGAGCAACTGTTAGTGTAGGGGTTTTGAAAAACCTAACAATTTTGTTTCAGTTGGATTATGAACTTTATCCTGTGCCCCAAATTACAAACATGTATAAAGCACCTGTTGATTATTGAAACTTTCTTCTTTAACCAGTACCATAGAACTGTTAGGCACATAATCCGTGGATTTTAAAATATTTCACTAAGTGGATTATACTCATTAATGAGAGAGAAAAGAACGGGAAGACAGAAAAACAAATTTAGGTCGTGTATCAGAGTTTTTTTGAATAACTAAGAGTAAGACACTTCTGACAACCAATCAAACAAAATACCATCAAATTTTTTATGGCTTTTAGTTTTAGTTTTACATTTGTTGTTTCACGGAAAAGGTAGCTTTCTCAAATTTAGTTTTTCTGGCATGTAGGAATATAAAAACAAAATGAAATATATAAGATACGGAAACTTCCTTTTAGTTTCTGGTCATCAAACATTTCTTAGCATTATTATTTTATTTTTTTTGTTCATTTTTCCTCTACCAGTAAAAAGTTTCTTTTAAAATTGAAGGTTAGAAAATGTTTTTATTATTTAGTTGGAGTTGTACTGTCATCTTTTTTGCGATAAGACATTGATTTTTCTTTTTTTTTAGTCCTATTCGAAATAATTCCTCATCCCATAAATTTGGTTATTCGGACTGGAATTATAGAAAATTACTGTTAAAAGAAAATGCAGACCACATTTCTTACAAATTATTTTGGAAGCTTTCTTATTCTCTAGTAAGTTTCCTTTCAAAGTAATTAAATTTGCTAACGAACTTAAATAATTCACAAAACAAAGTAGAGATTAAAATTTAAATTTTTAAATTACCACAAAGTGGCATTATTGTAATTTTTTTTTGCACTAAAACACTACTAAACAGTAAATATTTATCTCCCGAGCATTAAAATATGCATTTGACATTTTAAAAAAATCAACGTTTGGAAACTATCATTGTTTTTTGTTTTTTTTTTAGTTATTAATAACTTTCGTTAAGGTTCATACATTGTTTTGATTTGCATACTTGTCACAATAGCTTCCATGTGAATTTTGTAGCCGGGGTGCAAAAGTATAAAAACTGTGAAAAATTCACTTTAAAGAAAAAAAAATGCTTTATGGAATGATCAGACACAAAAATACTTGTTTGATTTGAAATTTTTAATTTCTTAGAATCATTAAAAACGTGATTTGGTCGAATAAGATCCCACGAGGAAAAATTTCAGAATGAAAAAGGAGTTTCAAAAACAAAAACCACATATCCCAGTAAATAAGGCAACCAGCTTTAAAACACCTAGAAATTTATTCTAGGTGTGTCCAGAATTAGTTTTTAACATTGAGATGCTTATTTTTTTTTTTCTTTCTGCTTTGAAATCTCTACTAAATCGCCCATTTTCTGGGTTTATGAATGAAAGAAAAAAAACCATAGGGATTAAAAAAAGTGCGCGAACAGTAGTTTTTTTTTAATAATATTCACACAAGGTTATCAATAATTACAAAAAAAAAATTCAATTATTTATAAAGACTATGAAATGTATCTGTATGAAGAGAGACTGCCAAACTTAAGTACTGTAGGAAAAGAAAAAAAAAAGCCAATGTTCAGGTAATGTTGAACAGAACCTTCGTTAAATGCCCACACATTTTTATGCTTACGGTGATACCAAGACATTCGATTTTTTCCCCCTGTCTCAGCAAAAGGAAGGAAGTAAATACCACTTTTAACTTAAGCAATCTTCCTCTTCAGGACATATTCAAAATTATTCAAAATTTTCTTCTTTTTACCGGAACGCTGAGAACATTTTTACGGAAATGAGAAAGAGAGAGGAAAAAAAACATACCAGAAATCTTGAAGGGTTAGGAAAGAAAATAAGAGAAAAAAAAAAAAAAAAAAAAAAAAAACTAGGGAACGAAAAAATATTTCTAAAAATTTAAAAAAAAACATTTTTCTTTCTCGTCAGATCGAAGAAAAAAAAAAAAAAAAAAAAAAAAAAAAAAAAAAAAAAAATTAAAAAAATCTACACCAAAACAAGTGCACTTAATTCATCAGATTTTGGATAGAATTTATTATTAAGAGAAATAATTTTTGCTTTTTTTTGATAAATGCGATTTATTTTTAAATTTCAGGCCAATTGAATCTATCAATTATACTTACAAGTGTTATGATAAAAAAAAAAAAAAAAAAATGTTTGTGTGAGTTTCTGCTCCAAGGAAATTTTATAAGATGTTTTTTTTTTTTCCTAATGCAAGAATAAATCCCCTACCCCAGTATTTCTCGCCTTTAAAGTCAAAATTAAGCTGTATTTTAATAATAAAAGCAAAAAATGCATAATTTCTTTAAAAAAAAAAAAAAAAAAAAAAAAAAAAAAACAACTGAATAAACGAAAGAAACGAATATAAAACTAAAAAAAATGAAAGCAATATTATTTTTTCATTTTTTTTTGTTTATTTTGAATTTAGAAAAAGAAAGTCACAACATTGGCTGTATTAAAAATTATTTATATATAATTTTTTATTCTTAATACAAGATTTTATTTTTCTCATTCTGTTTTTTTTTTTGTTTTTTAAACTAGCTAAAAAAAAAATTTTTAAATTAAAAATCGATAAGTTAGCGTAAAATTTAGAAAAAGGTGAGAAAAATATTAAAATTGTATCCACTTCTGAAACAAACGATTATTTAAATTAAGAAAAAAAAGAAGTCTAAAAAAAAAAAAAAAAAAAAATAAATCATTTTTTCCGTTTTTTTTTTTTTAACTTTTTAAAAATGTTATTTCATATCGCAGCACATGTTGAAAATAAGGACAAAAATATCTTATTCCTAGATTAAATAAATAGAAAGAGGGCTAGACGAAAATCGAAGGGAAATCCACAAGTTAAAAATTGTATACAACAAAATAAACTTTGTTTATAAAAAACCTTAAAATTAATAAAATACAGCCATAAATTGCACTTATGTCCAACGTTTGTAGAAAAATAAAAATGCAACAGCAAATAATAATTATGAAAAATAAAAAAAGGAAAACCAACCAGCAGTGAATATCCAAGTCCAATAAAGATAATGCTTAGAGAAGCTAAAGAGCAGATTTTTCGGGAAGCTATTTCAAACTATATTCTTGAAAGTTCCAGGCTGTGGTAGAAAATAGTACGAGTGTAGCGACCCATAGGGCGGTGCATGCTCGGTGTATTCCCGGGTGAAAATAATTCCCGATTAAGCGTCCCACAAATAAAAACGGACGAAATTTGTTTGTTTTTCTGCCAGTAGAAAATTCTGTTTAATAAGCTGAATAGCTTTACAAACTTCTGAATTTATTATGTACACAAAGCTGACGTATGCATTTTGAAGAAAAACTACAAATCATTTTTTTTTTCATTGACAAAAGAAAATATGAATCACTTTGATGACTTGTTTAGTTTGATGCTCACCGTCCAATTGGTATATTTTCCATTCCATTATGAGTTAACTGTTATAAGTAGAAAAATCTAATTAATAACGGAATAATAATTAATAAACCAATAATTAATACCCAATTCTTTTACAAATCGATACCAAGTTTTTATTCTTAATCAATACCGGATTTTACAGCAGGCATTCAGTTAACAGTTGAGTTGAGTAACAGTAACTAACACTGTAAGACACCATAAAAAGGAATGTGAGGAAACACAGAAAACCTTGTTAAAATGAAAAAAAAAAAAAAAAATTAAAAACCTCTTTGAGTGAATGGGAGAAGTAAAGGATTTTTTTTATTTGAGAAAAAAAAAACTACAAAAAAATATACTTAAAATAATGTTTGAGGTAACATTTAATTTAAGTAAGACCAAGGGCGCACAACAAAAACAGATGACACAAGCCAATTTAATAATGCAGATGATAAATTTATTAACACACAAAAAAATGAAAGAATTACACAAGTGCTTTGTGTGCCAAATGATGGCCAAAAACATGTAAATAATCATTGCAAAAAAATATGCCTCTTTAGTCTTTTACAATAAAAATTACAATGCTGCATAAGGTCCCCTGAGAAAAAAATATAAAACAACATAAATAAATGAAGAAAGTGGAAAATACTTTTCTGAATAATTTTCAAAGAATAGGTACAATGCTCGAAGCAAAGTTTTTGGTGGTACCGAAGAACAAAACAATCACACCAGCTAAAGAATTTTCCTTGATGTGGGAGAGACTTTCATGTGCCTCTCAATTAAAAAGTTTAAGCAAGAGCTTAAAAAGAGAGTGTGAATGAGGAATAAAAAGATAAAAGGAAAATGTACTTATGAATTGTTTTGGAGTCAGTTGTAAATTTGTTGTTGTTGTTGTTGTTCTTTCCTAACCCACTTTCGGCTCTTAGTGTCGGGTTGAGTCAGTGATGAAATTTACTGTCAGTTTTCTGTGATATCTGCGCGCTTCTGACACTACTGACTTGTTGGAACTCAGTATTTATTGTTGACTTTTTTTTCACACTGGCTCGTTATCTTTTTTTGGTTTAGCAAATCATCTCCTTTCATTGGTCAGAAAATTAATTTCACACCTTATATTGCGAAATCTGTTTTTAGTCGTTTAGATCCGATTTTGCGGGTGTGCAAATCTACTTTGTGTTTTTTAGTCATTTGTTGGAATGATATAGGATTTGTATCCTATACAACAAATTTTATTTTCAAATCTTGAAAGAAAAAAACTTTGAGAAGGTGATACAAAAACAGCTGGAAATTAAGAAGAAATTACTTAGAATAAAATACGTGCAACCATCTAATAGATAAATGCAAAAAACCCGAGTATTTACCTTAAGCTTCTCAGGGAGGTTTTAACTTTTAACAATATTCTTTCTATGTTGTTCTGTTTTCTTTCTGGGGCTGTTTTAATGAGCTTTTTGAAATGTCATTCACTTTTCTTTTTGCTTGGTTTGTACATGGTCCACTGGATTTGCTTTCGCTTTTCCTTTCCACATAAGTCTCCAAAAAGTTTTACATTACTTCTCAGCATAGCTTTTAAGAATGCTGAAATCTTTCTGCCCTTTGCTCTACTGGTTACTTTCATACAAAGAAGTCTAGAATCATTCCACAGCCAGCTTTTCTTTCTTTGTATCTGACAACCAAGTCAAGCTGACTTCTGTTACACATGACGTCCAATCCTTTCTGTCACAGCCAGCAGGCTTTGTCTTTGTCTGTCACTATCCACTGACCTATGTTCTTAAATACTTTTGGAAGTGATCCTGACTTTAAATTTACAATGACAAAGCCACCCTTTTCATTGGACAAAAATATGAGCATAATATATTTCTTCCTAATTTGAAAACTGAATCCCCCAACAGTCCACAATGACAGTCATTTCTAGTAGTTCTTCTTCAAGCCAATTCTAAATATAAAACTTTTATACATAAAACTATCTGACTTTCTTTTAACCTTTATCACTCTGTATGCGACTTCATTTGCTGTGCAAAATGTTTTTTTGGCCACTGAAGGTGACTCTCATCAGTTGAATTTGAATTTGTTTGAATTTCATAGTTGTGTTGTCATATCCTGCTATGGCAACAGAAAAAATCCTCTGAGTGATATTGACAAGAATGTTACTGCAATTAAGAGGCCTTGAAAAAGAATATTAATAATGCTAAGTGCTAAAGGTTAATATGCTTCTCCCAAAGGTAAGAGTTTAAGACAAACTCAAACTATTTAACATTTATTTGCTTAAACTTTTTAATTAATTATTATTTTTAATTATTTTATACTACTAACTAATAAAATATTTTTGTTGTATTGTCAAGGTGAATGATACACAGAGAAGAATGAGTGCTTAATATATTTATTCAACACCAATACCACTTGGTGCTAATGGATACATACAAAAAACCCAGAGCAATAAGTTACAAAACAATTAACAAGACAATTTAAAAGGAATAGAGGAAGGTCAAATACTGTATAGCCAAACAAAGTAAGATCAGTCCAAATATTAATCAGCTTAGTATCAACTAGTCAGTTATCAGTTATGTGCCCTCAAGGACACATAGCACAGTGGATAAAGGCATTAGTTAGATCCAGTGACAGGACCCAAAGAGTGTGAGTTCAATACCCAGTTAAGGCGGTGGAGAACTTGGAGAGGGGAATTAACAGGAGATAACTGATAACTGACATCCATTAGACATGGCACGTGGAACTAGAAAAGTCTACTCCAGTGAGCGAAATAAATGATTCAGTTCAACATTCCAACCACCTGAAGAAGACCTGAGTGTACAACGGCCAAAATGTTGTGATAAATATAGCAACAAAGATGAGGACAATAGTCTGAATAATGTAAATAAGGATGATTTATTTATGCGGTATATATGAAAATTATATGAGAATTCATCTTATAATCCTGCCACATATATAGGAATTGATATTGCATCGTAGTTGTTGCAGAAATATCATGTGAAGAAAATATATACATGTATTGTAACAAGCTTTACTGCATAGTAAGCACAAGTTTTCATCACATGGTGGCCTTTACTGCTGCTGTTAACATTGAACTTCTGATGCCTCTGTGGCTGTCTTTAGCAGTGGACATTGGTTTTCATTGGATAGCTGTTTTCAGCAAGTAGTAGTGCCTGATCAAAATGGGTGAGAACAGGCAAATGAGTGTGGTAGCTCAGATGAGTCAGCTGCTGCAGAGTCAGTTGAATTGATGACAGTTTATATAGTGTTGAAATGGCTTGAAAAGAAACTTAGTTGAAGCTGTATGGATTTTTTCTGTTCAGAGAATATTTTAATGACTTTTTTTCATCAGAAGTGGATGCACAAAGCTGACGTAAGCCTTTTGTGTCAGCTGATAGGTGGCTGTTGAGGTGAGTTATTTTGTATTTTGGTGAAGAGGAGAAATTCTGACAGATTACAACAAGGTAAATTCAGTAGGTGTAATCATATTAGTTGGAGGTAATGATTACTATCATTTATTCTATCTACAATTATTAGCACTCTTCATGGAAGCTAAGCTTTACAACTGAAGCCTCCCTACAGGGAATCAAACTCCATCAATTTATGACCAAAGAATTTACCACATAAAGCATCATAAACATAAAGTACCATAATTCACCATAGCAGAAAAGGAATGAAAGGTAACACATGACAACATAGAGGCATATTTATGCCCTCCAGCCTTCATCAAATGTATGTTGATCTGAACTATTTATTTGATCTACAGGGGTATCAAGTAGATTGTTCTTGTTCAGCTGTCCATGTCTAGGGATATCTCCTCTAGTTCTTATTTTTAGTACTGCTTAGTTGTTGCTTGCCCTATTTCTAACGAGTCCAAGTACACGCTGCTCTTCCTAGGGATTGAACACCCAATTACTTTGACATCAAATTCATGAACCAACACTTTAATCCACAGGATAAAATCCTAGTGGAGTAAAGTATTTGTTTTTGAATTTGGTGACAAAGTAATTGTGTGTTCAATCCCTAGGAAGAGCAGCGTGTACTTGGACTCAGTGGAAATGAGGAGAGTGATAACTAATAAAACAAATAAGAAAAAGAAACCGTCTTTCATTGATACAGTGTATAAAGTGACATCGTGGTCTGAAAGGCTGAATCCAGTGGTTATTTGGAACACAACAATTATAGTGCATATATTATTAGAACCTATTAATTAATCAGTTTCAGGCAAAATAAAATAATTCTTTTTTATCAGGAATTATTAATGAAATGCAATATCCCCACTGAGTGGCTTCCAGTCTAAAATAAAATTTAATTAACTTGTAATTTATGGATGAAAGTAAAAACTAACGCAGCATTTAAAATATATCAAATTAATAATCTGTAAAGTTTCAGCTTGTAAGCATATATAGTGATTAAGTTATTAGAAGTTTCATATGCCTCAAATAACACACTTTGAAATGAAGTCTAGCATTTTTCTAACAAATATTTGTGTACATTTTTTGTCTACTACTATGTCTGCATGCAGGTATAAATGGTGGGGGTATGGTGTATAAAGTAGTCAGGTAGATAGTACAAGTAGCAGATGGATGTAACAGTCTGAGTCAAAGTCAGTAATAAATCTTCCTGTATCTATTAAATTTCCTGTTGTACAAATACTGTCTTCAGAAGAAGAAACTGGACTAATTTTTATAAAACACCTCAACAATTTCTGGAATATAAAAATTCTGGATTCTGACAGAACAACAAAAATGCTTTTCTAACCAATCAGAATTTACTGCAGTTTCTGGCTCCTTTGCAGGAGCCTGAAACTGCCGCATATAAGATACAGTCTATGAAGTGATATTTTTATTTCTATGATATTGTTATGCATAACTGATGTAATGAATATGGATACACCTGTGTTCTCCCTCACAGGAATATGATTGGCTGGTGTCAGCCATAAATACAGGCTGATGTAGAGGTACAGGATGACGACGATACCCATTGGTCTACGCCTATTGCCTACACCTATTGACTGCGACTACGACAAGTACCAGTTCCATTACTGCTACCTGCTAGATTGTTCTACTCAATTACAGTAGGCTAAACCACTTAGCTACTTTGATCAATATATCCCTTTCCAAGACATATCAATAACAACAAATATATTGATGATATAATTTAATCTTTATCGGTAATTTGTGATTTTCTTTCTCAAAAGTATTTTAAAAAGTGTGTTGAGTTTTAGTTTATTTTATTAAAAAAAACTAAAATAGGAGTTAATGTAATATGACAAAATTAATGAAAATGTCATCTAAGAATGTTGTTTAACTTTTAACTTTTCTCCCCAAATTTCTATAACACAAATATTTTGAAATAGGTGTCCAGTTCTGGGTCTTAGTAACACCATGAGTAAGCCTGAAGTATAGAATGCTATGATCAGTACAAAGAGTTCTGTTTAAAAAAATTCATGTTAACAGCGGTTCTTTGAAGTATTTTTTTCTCTTTTAGTCCATGGTGCAGAAGTAAGAAATAAGAAACTGCCTTAGAGAGGTATGTTTCTGTAGAATTGCCATTTATTTTTATTAAACAATTTTTTTGTTCTTATATTTTTTTTCTTGTAGACCAGTTAAAAAAACTGAATCATGCAATTTCTCAGCTTTCAAAATATCCCATGGAAAATTAGGTTGATTTCTCTGTTTGTACAGATAAATAAATGGTATACATTTTTCTGATTCATTCATTCATTTTTTATGGCTTATCAACCCTTGGCAGCTTATTTAAAGCCAGAAAATATTTTTATATTGTAAGGATATTTTTTTTGATATAATAATGATTTACTGATACATGTCTTACTAATTAATTCATAGCTGAGAAGGAGAAGAGGTCAATTCATAGCTAATCAGAATTTGATACACAATCAAGGAATTACAACGTGGACATACATTGCGAGAGCAATTCTATATTAAATCAGTATATAAATTGATACCTCACTTTGTTACTAAGCTTGTTTCTATCCATTGATATTTGAGAGAATGTAAATAAATCTAAAAAATACCTGTGAAGCTAATCAGTATTTGATTGATTTGTTTTCTACGGCTTATCAACCTTTTGCAGGTCATTTAAAGTTAGAAAATATTTTTAGATTGGAAAAATTTTTTTAAAATAATAATGGTTTAGTGATACAAGTTTTACTAATTAACCCATAGCTGGGGGAGAGGATGTGTATTCATACATTTCGCAAGTGTACCTACACATAAGTGAATATAACAAACCCACCTGGAATTGGAACTCACCTCTCCGATTAATAATTCCATGCCTTTATCCATTACACCCACCTGTACATCCAAGCTTACAACACCTGGTATTTCCAAGAGGTAATCCGTCTAGGTACTGACCAGGCTCAATGTTGCTTAACTTTGATGATCATACAGGAAGTCACCTACCTGACAAGCTTGTGGATGGCAGAAAGGGAAAAGCTAAGCATGGAAGAGAACATAGTTAACGGCCTTGTTTACTGATCTTACTTGTTTCAACTTGTCTCAATTACTGTGCAAGTAAGATCAGTAAACAAGGCCGTCAACTATGTTCTCTTCCATGCTTAGCTTTCTGCAATGAACGTATGCAAACAACATCAGTAATGGCTGCCACCAACAATGTGAATGAATCCTAACTTTCACTGTCGTCAACTCCAAAATGGTGGATTTTATCAAATTTATCAAGCCAAATTCGAATGAAGCATGTACAATTACACATAAATGTAAGTATTCTGGAAATTTTTAATGTGAACTGAGCATGGGTGCTAAACTTCAAATTCAACATTTAATCATGAAATAATGTCATTCTCTTGAATTATAAAGTTTAAATTTTAATATTTAGATTTCTGCATTAAATAACCCATAGAGATGTTGATATGCCGCTAAACAAAACAACCAAGCCAAAGTACGACTTCTCATCCTTTCTCCAGTTACACAGATTGTTTGGCCAACCAAGAACCTTTAGCTGATATACAATTATAAAGCCAACATTCTCATCTGACCTATTTGTTAGTCGCACTGTTGTTAATAGAAATTTCCTAACAAGAGGGATTCTTTGTTCTTGTTTTGCAAAATGTTGGAGATAATTATTGCAAATAGCCATAACGGATGCAGTCTGAAACTTGAAGTTCTTGTGTAGGCACAAAAAATGCGTGGCCACTTGAAAAACTTAGCAGTATATAAGAATGCTGCCTTCTGGTTTTTGGAAAACTAGAATTTTTTTGCAATGTGCTGATGTGTGTTGAAATCCTCATATTTTTTTAGTATTGTTGACGTTATTGCTAACATTTTTTGTCGAGATTTACAAACTCTACTTTTCATTCAATTTTGCAAACCAATTGATGAAATTTGAATAAGCTGATTTGTTTGGAAAAATACTTTGACAAAAATCCTATTTTGCAGTTTAATAATTTTTCTTATATTTAATTTAATTTTATAGGACTTCATGGTAAACAATATTTTTTAAGAAAAATTATTTTTTTTCCTTTTTAACAGTAAAGAATAAATTCTTAGGATTTCTTATTCTTGAGCATGCAACATACAACAAGCTATAAATATTTCTTTCTGGTGCCAACTTTTTTAATTGGTTGGCCTTGTGATTTGTTTATAGTTCTTGCAAGTATAAGGCAAAGCTGAAAACTGAATTCTTGTATATATAAAAACTTTATTAAATAAGTATCTGTTATTTTAATCATTAAATTGTTTTGAAAATAGTGTGAGTATTTTGTACATTAAATAATAAAACTTTTTATTTTGCCCAAAAAATTAATGAAAAATTATTGCACTAAGCTACGCACCCTAGTAAAACCAACTGCCTTTTGTACCAACTTACCTGTTTGCATTTCTTCCCAAAATTTGGTTCTGATTGGTCAGTGTATGGCTATTTCAGATGGTGTGACAGATGGACTAATAAAAGTCACAGAATTTTATATATAGATATGCAGGAAACAATTTTAAGCTGTTTTTATTCTAAGTGCAAGATGTGAATTACAACATAAGAAAAGTTTTCAATTTCAATATTAATCTTCCTTTTTTTTGTACTAATGTTTATCCGATACAAGTCCCAAGAGCCACTCAAGGTCGATGGTTGCTGTGTGATGTTGGATGAGCATAAGAAAGTGAAGTTAATGGAGCTATGCTGTAAAGTTAAGAATTAACCAAAGACCTGGAGAGGTCAAGATTGTAGTGATTGGGAAAACATCCTGCCAGGAGTCTGTTCCACAAAGCAGCAGTTTTTGAGGAGGAGTTGTCTGAACAGAACTTATTTCTTACTAAAGTAATATAAAGGGAATGGGGATGATTCACCTTTGTGTACAGCATGGCAGATTCCAGTTATAAAAGTCAGAGGTAGTGTGACTGTTGGATTACCGCCCGTTGATGATAATCCCATGAGATTTTGAATTACTGTCCCATGACAATAATTACAAGTGGCACAAGAGTTGGCAGAATCCATCTCTTTCTCAGTGACTTTTCATAGCAAAAAGACATATTCTTTTCGCTCCCACCAACACATAAGTACCTCAACTACAAACGCTAGAGGCTCAATATTTGCATTTATGGTAAAGAAGTTGTAGGGTAGAAAATAATTCATCATTAAAAAAGCTGCATAGATGCTTTTCAACTCCAAGACAGGTAAATGAGGACTATGCAGGACTTAAAATACAGAACGTGTATAAACTCATGTACTTCTTGTATAAAATAGCATTTACTAAGTATAATTTTGGCTAGTTTACAGTATTACATATGCCACAGGCAAAAAGTTTGGGGACACCCTGTGTTTCTTTAAAAAATACCTTAAAATGAGATATTTTGTATTTCTATACAAGTTACTATTACATATTTGTATACAAATTACTAGTGCTACAAACAATTTGCAGTTGAGCTGGTTAGATGTAACTGTAAGTTCTATGCTAATAGCTTCTTTACTCACACTTCTCACTTGCAGAACGCCTTTCTGGCTCCATGCTTTCCAGCCAACTTTAATCTGCAAAACTTTAAATACAATGTCAATTGCTATCTGCTGTCCTCCTGATTACTCTTCCTTTGTTTTCACTCCTGTTTTTAACTCTTACATACCCAGTATCCTCTTGTTTCTGTTGCTTTAATGCCTTGTTTAGGGTGAAAAAAAAAGTATTTGTTTTGAAAGATTTTACCAGAATTAGTGAACACTTTGTTGTGACTAGACTGGAGGAGGCACGGTGGAGAGTAGGAGGCATGGTGGAGTAATGGATAGCGGCTTGGATTGAGGAATCGGAGAGCCAAGTTCAAATTCCCATCGAATCCATTACATTCACTTATGTGCTAATACCCCTGGGAAAGGTGTGAATCCTCTTCTTCTCCCTGCAGCTATGGGTAAATAGCAGGACAGACTGGGTTCTATAGCCTTGGATGGCAACTGGTCTAGAAGAAGGAAAACCCTGAATTCAAAACCTGTGGAGGGTTGTTTGGGGACCTTGTGGCACATAGTGCACCAGGTCTCTGTAATCAGCCCTTCAAAAAGTGTGGATGGTCCTGCACGAAACCTTCACCACTATAATCAAATCTCATGTGCTATACATGCGGGTTGGGGACTGCTTGTGAATTCCAAATTCCCATGAAATTCCAATAGTGGAGCCGGCTCAACCCACTTCGGGTGTATGCCATTACAAGAGAAGAGACTAGACTGATTTCTTATCTACTCAACCCATGCTGTGCCAGGAAATTTTTCTCCCAGGAATCGATCCTTCAGATCTACAAATCAACAATTCGCCCTTGCATGGAGTATTGCTGCCATATATGGTCTGGAGCCCCATCTGTTTGCCTCAGGGTTCTTGATAAGCTCCAGAGGTGGATATGCAATATAATTGGCGCTGTTCTGGCATCTTGTTTACAGTTGCTCTCTCACAGACGTGCCGTCACCTCTCTGTCTTTTTTACAAATACTTTCATGGTAATTGCTCCGAGGAGCTGCATTTGCTGGTTCCCAGACTTCATGAATTCAAGCACCCTATGAGGCTGGCATCCTGCTCTCACCCTTTCACTGTCAAAACTACTGAATATAGCTGTCTCTTCTACTCCAATAGCTTCATGTCTCGCACCTCTCTCCTGTGGAACTCCCACCCCTATTCCAGTTTCCCTCAGAGCTATAATCTCCAACTATTCAAATGTAACATCAATCGACATCTCCAGTTACCTTGATCTATCCACTATCCTTCTCCTCATCCTTTCCTCTATCACTCCTATCTGATCTTGCTCCAAATCTTCTGTAATCTTTTGTAAGAGCTACAGATTTTTGCTTAATATTAGGGAAGGGTACCCAGTTAGCGTCCAACTCACTACTGTAATGATTGTTTTCAAATTTAGTAATTGGTGTATCAGGAACAGAAAGAATATTTCCAGTTTGCATTTCCCCCATTATAGGCATCAGTATTTCCATGGTATACTAATGCCTTAATACAATGGATGGAACAGAATAGCTGAAAGAAAGGAATGACAAACATGCATTATACTCAAAGAGATTTTATATACCACTGTGTCATACAAAAAATTACAGTGGAACTTTCAGTCCCAAACGCCTTTCATCATACTTATTATAAAATCCAGGTTGTGTGTGTGTGTCTGTACGTTTATATATTGGATTGAATTTCCTACATTTTTCAACCGATTTCAACAAAACTTCACAGGACTACGTAAAATTACCTTGCGGTGGTTCTGACAGCACCAAAAATTGCAAAAACACAATTGTTTTTGCACCAAATCAATTTGAAAACACGATTAAGAGGCATCGCAAGAGTGAAAGGGGGACAACTCATATCGAGTTATACTTATTATAAAAACCCAGGTTGTTTGTTTGTGTGTGTGTGTGTGTGTTCGTTTATATATAGGATCAGATTTAGTACATTTTTCAACCGATTTCAACAAAACTTCACTTTTTTTTTGGCAGGTAGTGTTTTTTATTATCTTGCACACTTTTTTCTTTATTATTACATTCAGAATGCTTTAAAAATTCCATTTACAAGACAATTGTTTATAATAAAATTCTATTCAATCGGTAGACTCATAACGATTGAAAACAATGTTTTTGTTTGAGTTTGGGTTTGACCAATTCGTAAAAAAAAAAAAAAAAAAAACTAATTAAGACATGCGTGTCCGTCAACCTTAAACAATAATCTTTGTCAATTTTATTTTTCAGTCTTTATGATGGTCGATACTTGATTTACCTCTTACTGTTACATCCCCGGGCATTGCTGGGCTCTACTGCTATCAAAAATAAATTGGTTCACAAATTTTCTGAACAAAAAACATCTCAAGGAGTGAAAGATGTCTGGAATGAGGAACAGGCAAACTGGTAACAAGATAGAATGACAAGCCAGGGGTACTGGCGAGAGAGTGTCAGTTGTAGAATAGCTTTCATTTCATACACATCCCTGCTTGAATTTACGATGACTTCTTTTGAATTTCATTGTGCTTGTGTTTTTTTTTTTTTAAATTATTAAATAAGACACCATGGAGTTAAAAAAGGATAATGATACGAGCAAAGTAAGAGATACGGTAAAATTAAATTAAGTTTTTGACTATATTCTGTTTGTTTAGTATTGTTTTTATCTTTTTTTGTGCTAGATTTAATGAATTTCATTGCTATGGCTTACAAACTTGATCCCAAAGTACTGTTGCCAAAGTTTAATAAGCAATCATCTTGGGACCAGGAACGGATTAATCCATTTTATATTGCTTTCTATTGGGGAAATAGTTTCAGTTTATGAACATTTCAGAACATGAACAGCCTTCAGAAATTAAGTAAATTTGTGAACCAAAGTTCCACTGAGATTTGCTTTTGGAAGACATTTTTTTTGCTATCCCAATGCACCTTCAGATATCAGTTTCACACTTTCTGTCTTCTGTTAAGATACTCCCCACATGTTTTTTTTAGCGTTGCATTGAGTGTCATTTTGCGATAAAAATGTATTGTTGGTCATTTTATTATAAAAATGTACTGCTGAATTTTGTTTCAGAGTTCACTATTAGCCCATAACTGGGACCCTAACAGGTGCTACCACCCCAGGTCAGGGTGAACCCGGGAACAACTGCAGTTAAGAGGTAGTTCCACATGCTTTAAAATCTCTAATCTTTCGGTCAAAAGCCTTGCTGCCAGATATAGTTTGTCATCATACTCAGGACAATAGATTTAATGATTTTCATTGGTCTATGAACTAGTGCATAAAGTATAGTTGTAAAAGTTTAAATAAGCAATCGTTTAGGGTCCAGGAAGGTATTAATCCATTTTACATTAATTCCTAGGGGCAAAATAGATTTATTAGGTTGGTGCAAAAATAATGACGGTTTTTGACATTAAAAATACGTCAAAAACTGTCATTATTTTTGCACCAACCTAATAGTTTATGTACATTTCAGGTTACAAACATTCTTCAGGAACAAATTAAATTTGTTAACCAAGGTTCTGCAGTATATACAAATATATTTATACCTGTCACTAATTGTCCCACACAGAGATATTATAATATATAAACACAAAAAGCAGTGTGGGGTAGAGTTTGCGACAGCCCCAGACATCCATATCAGGAGAGCATCCAATCTATAAATGAAATAAAAATTTAGTTTATATTTAATTTGAATAAAATGTTTATTTCATGTTTCATCTGTTTTTACATAGTTAAAACATCTCCCTTTCTCACATTTCTCACTACTAGACCTTATAGCCCTCCGCACTATCAACACCACCACCACTTGAGTCTTAGGAGAATACAACCAAGGAGTTAAACCCAGGCATCACCAAACCTCTGCACATCACTAATAACAAGCAATGTGAAAAGCAAGAGGGCCTTAATTTTAATATTTCCCAAAGGGAAAATGATCTGGCTGGTGGTATCTTTTTTGTCCTTTGTGGTACTATGTGGGGTCCTCTGTTCTCCCTACAACTATTTGTTTTCTCCAAAGACTACATAGCAACTGGCATGGGCAGACAAGTCTTGTCTCTACACATGCTAAATAGCAACTGGGGTTTGTCACTCTATGAACTGATATCACTCACCAGCTGCCATGTGACCCTCATGCATTCATCTTACACAAAAGGGAGATAATTGCACTATACATCCATACACTAGCTTGGTTAACCCCAAGATGAAGAGCCCAACTATTATTTACTTAACTTTGATTAACTTGGTACAAGGCCAGAAATATGCAGCACCCAGTGAGGATCAAACTCATTACTGTAATAACAGTGTGGTGGATTAACTTCACTAGAGTATCTATTGCACTATGTGAGGCTTCTCTAAAATTCAATTATATAATTGAATTATTTCTTATGCTGTACAGTTTTGCATATATATATATATATATATATATATATATATATATATATATATATATCATTATTTTATTATAAAAGATTATAATAAATTCTGATAATTCTTCTGCCGCCACTTAATTTAAAGACAATTTGATGTAAGTCCTTACTTTCCAAACAAATAATTATTTTTATTTCATGAGTGACTTTTGCTGGAAGTTGCAATTAATTTTGATTATTCCAAAATTTATTTCCAAATTATAAAAATTGTTATCATACAAAAAAATTTACCGCAAGCAATCACATAAAAAAATCACCGAAAACAATTGCAGTAATGAAAACTTGGGAAAGGAAAATTTCAGGATGGTGGGCCCAGATCTGGCCTGGAATGTTTTTAACTTGCTCATGGAGTCGGACTGATTCCAAATTGGTATGATATATTGGGCTACGGCCTCTAGGAGTAAAGTTGAAACACTCTAATTTAAGAACAGTAATTTTTTCATTTGAATATGAGCTATTGAAAGTTAGAGAGTTGTGCCCCTTAAATTGTTTTTATCAGTAGAAGCCAAGATGGTGGAATCTGAAAACAATCGCAGTAAGAAAGATCTAGGAATCCTAAATTTCAGGATTGCAGGTCCAGATCTTGCCCAGAATGCTTTTAATTTACTTACAAAGTCAGCCTGATCCCAAAATGGCATGATATGTTGGGCTATATCCTCTAAGAGTAAAGTTGAAAAAGTGTGACACAGTGACACACTGACATTTGCATTTATCTTATAGAAGAGAAAGTACTTGCTGTCTTAGATGGAAAATTCTTGAAAGTGCTGCTATCGAATTTTACCAAAATATATATTTGTACCCTAGATTTTGTTAAATATCTCCATTCCTGAAAGAAATACTCCTTTCCAAAGCAAACACATATGACTATAAAAATGTTAAAAAATTAAAAAAAAAAAACAGTTAAATTCATAACCTTCCATTATTTAAAATATATAATACATCAATTAATCTTAAACTAATATAAATAATAATTATAAAAATAAAATCAACATTTATTCACGTTTGTTTATTAGAGATTAAATTATGTCATGTAGCATCTTCCATAATTTCCCTTTTTATTTTACTTGAAGTACATTTATGAGTGTTTCTTAAATTTCAAAATTTTGAAAAACTAACATTTTTACTTTTTATATAATTATTTGTTGTAAAATAAATTAAATTTTCCTTGATAAAATCCATCAGTGGGTGAAACACAACAACTAAGGTAAGTTTTCCTTTTGTCTTATATATATATATATTTATATATATATATATATACACACACATACATATATATATATATTATATATATTAGATTATTATATTTAGATTAGAATACTTTTTATTTAACTACGATTTGAAATATTTTTACTTTTAATTTTTAATATACTATATTTCTTTCAAGAACAATTAAATGTAATTAGAATCCCTTACAGTTTGTAGAATTATTATCACATCAAGTATATTACGATTTTTAAAATTTAAAACATGTTTTTGAAACATGGTTAGAACTGTGTAGCGAAAAAAAGATATTTTAAATCAATTAATTTATATTAGGTTGGTGCAAAAATAATGATGTAATAATGTCGTTTTTTGACGTTAAAAATACATCAAAAAATAACATTATTACGTCATTATTTTTGCACCAACCTAATAATATTAATGCTCTGTAAATTTACATTGAGCACTATTTTGTAAAAATAAAAATATCTATAAGAACACCGGATTATATATCTTACTGTTCTTTCTTTTTATTTATATATATATATATATATATATATATATATATATATATATATATATATATATATATGACACTGACTACAATTTATCATGTGCTGACTACAAATTATCTCATGCTTGACATTTTTTGATACCTTTTCATTTGTGAGTGCCGTCAATGAGTTTATTAGCAGTGATACATTTAGTGTGAAAACAATGGTAAGACTTTGGTTGGCGCCATAAATGAATTAATAAAATTTTTATTGTCTAAGTTGGCTATTAAAAAGTAGTTGTTTAAAGTCAGATTTCGTAACTGACCTCTGGCAATCAAAGTATGAGAGTGACTCATTGTGCCTTCATGACATAACATTCTTGGCTGACATGAAGTGGAAAGAATATATTAATTCTATTGCTAGGTCTGCTGATAAGAAAGTTTATTCACTGTGTTGTGCAAGAAAATTTCTCTCTCCTGAATCTTTTTTACATATTTATAAGTCGATTATTCCTATTTGCTTTGAATATTGCTGCTACGTAAGGTCTAGTGTTCCTGCTGTATATTTAGAGATTCTTTGAAAATCCAAAGAAGAATCAGTAATATTATTGGTCCTGACCTGGTATCTAGGTTTCAGTCAATATAATGTTGCTTCCCAGTGCTTTTCTATAAATACTTTCATGGTTATTGTTCGATGAACTCTTTGCTATAGTACCGAGACTTCATGAATTTAAGTGCAGTACTTTGTCTTGTGTATGACAATAAACTACATCTGCATCCTGGGTAAGATGATAAACTACGTCCAACAGGCCTCTGATCAGGAGGTTTTGTGGAGCATGGAACCACCTTATAATTGCTGATGTTCCCAGGTTTACCCTGACCCGGGGTGGTAGCACCTGTTAGGGTACCAGCTATGGGCAAATAGTTAACACCCAAACTTGTATGAAAATAGGTTTTAATACCTGAAATACTTTGTAATAAAAAAAAATTATTACCAGCAATAATTTTTGAAGGAAAAATTATTATCAGCAATACTTAAAAAAAAAAAAAAAAATACCAGCAATACAAACGGCTATACATTCTTTGAAAAAGAATATGACCAGCTATGGATTCCTTCAAGGAAAAATATTCCCAGAAATAGATTTTTGAAGAAAAATATTACCAGCAATAAAAATTTTGTTGGCATTAAACAGCCCATTGCGGTTGATATGCCGTAAAACAAAACAAACCAAACCAAATTAAGTGCAGTACTAGATTGGCAGTAAGGTCTCATCAATTCATAATTTAATTGGCTGGATGTAACCATAAGTTCTATGCTAACAGTTTTATTTCCTCACTTCTTGCTTGTGAAACACTCTTCTGGATTTATGCTTTCCAATTAATTTTGATCTTCAAAAATTTAAATACAATATTATTAAGTATCTTCTTGATTACTCTTCTATTATTCTCGATCCTTAACAATGTTTCTCTTTTTCTTATTCTTTCACACTAAATAACCCATTTTGTCTTAGTGGCTTTACTGCCATGCATGGGGTGAAATGATAAAAAAAAGAACTTGTACCCTCCCCACCTTTTCTCTATTTTTCTCTCTCTATATACAAATAGATATGACCACACAGGTTTATAAAATAAAAATTCTAGCTACTAATACAAGCAAGTAATATTCATCCATTATTTAGCTTTTAATAGCCTAGTACAAGGCCACAATTATTCAGCACCCAGTGATGATCAAACTCATTACTGTAATAATGATCTGCTGGACTAACTTCAGTAACCATTGTACCATGGCGAGGCTTCCCTAAAATTCTGTTATAAATAGAAATATTTTTCTAATGCTGTTGTGTATGTGCGTGTGTGCATATATATAATACATATATATATATATATATTACATGAATCATTCATACAAAAAACAGATATAGAAGTTAATGATATAAATGGCGAGAATACATCTTTGCAAACAAATTTAATAAAGTACATTAACCCCAAACCTGTAGATAAATGCCATGATCCATGTTTATAAATTCCAGTTGCATAAGGCCTTTTTTTTAATTTTTTTACAAGCTTTCATCTGTGCATACAGACATCATCAGAGACGAAAGCCTCTAAATTTAACTTCTATATCTGTTTTTTGTATGAATGATTCATGTAATGTAAATTAAACTGCACCACATACTTGATATATATATATATATATATATATTTTGGAGATTATGATGCTATTGTAAAATTTATTCATTTCTCCCAAGCTTTCAATTCCATTTGGAATCATCTGAATTGATTAAAAATAAAAAATACCAAAAATTATAAAAAATTCTCTTCTTTAATAAACCAAATTTTTTACGTTACCAAATAGGTTAACCTAGGAAACATTGCATTTATTTCTTGAACGCCTTGAGCTAGGTTTAGGCCATGTTGCTAACAGGCAAACAATGAAAACAAAAATTTCACTCTCTTCCTCTGGATAATAATTTTTTCAGGAACTTCTTAATAATGAAAGGGTAGCAAATTTTATTTCACAGTTGGGGGTCTGTTTTAATCATTGAAATGAGAAATTATTAATATATATGTGCCCACTTCCTGTTTGTTATAGTCACATTGTTTTGGCTGTTATGCCCTCGTAACATCTCCAGGAAAATATATTCTAGGATTTTTCAATTCAAAATTTTATTCAATTCATAGAAGGAGATTCTTCTCATTTCATAGCATATACACCGAATAAAGTACTCAGTTGAAAAATTTCCAGGTTATCAAATATGACAGCCACATAGAAAGGCTGGAGCATACAAAATGGTAAGGGAGACATTAGCTCTTTCCGTATACCCGGTATTTTTTTATTGAACAGTTTGCATTACTGTTGGTCGAAATTTATAAAATCTTACTTTTCAAACAGTTTTTCATGAAAATAAGCTCCTCAAGTCCACTAGCTGTTATTGCTCTTTCTAGTACTATTGGGACTTTCCTTCCTAACCTTTTGTTTAAGATGTTGTGGAGTAGTAGCATCTTGATTATATCATTATTTTTCCTTTCTAATTACATGTGCTGCCAATTTTTGCTGTTGCTGCTGTTGGAAGTCTTTAAGGAATGTAGTTTTTTTATTTGGTAAAGTTATTTGTGATTCTGTAGTGCCAGTCTATAGGATCTGATGAAGGACTGTCATCTTTTAGACTAAGCAGATTCATTCACTTGAAGTCATTTTTAAACATTGATTTCAGAAATGAAAGTTTAGCCATTTCAGAAAGGGTTTGATGCCATACATGACAATTATATGGGAATCTAGATCTGATGAGGCTATTTAAGATCATGACTCAAGTACTTAGCTTAATATTTTGATTTTGCAGCATCTTGTGGTGTGGGATAAAACTAAAAAGAAAAAAAAGGCCCTAATATATATATATATATATAGGTCAAAATCCATGGGTAAGTAATCCAAGAGTATCCTAATAATATAAAATATTAAAACTGATCCATAAACAGAGCTCAATGTATTTATTACAGAGCATATATATAAATTACAAATAAATGAAATTCAAAACTACCCCATCTGAATGGCCATTTCACTCCACAAGAAGTCAAGTTAGACAGTTTTTTTTTTTTTTTTTTTTTTTTTTAGTGTTGATGAGCTCTTGTGGAGCAAAATGGCCATTCAGATGGACTATTTTTGTATTTATATTTATTTGTAATTTACATATATATATTGCGTGTGCTCAGGTATATATGAGGATGTACATATATGTGTACCTCCACTAATTTGGTAAGCATATTGTTTAAAATGAATTGTTAAAAATGAATTGTTAAAAATGAAAATGCTTTCTTGAAGCTTTAAAATTTACTATTTCCAGTAAGCAAAATACTCTGTGGTGTATTTCAAACAGAAATTATATTGATCGGAATCAACTTTTTTTCAGTAAAATTGATAAAATCGGCCATTTTGACACATTTATAAACAAAAGTTAATTCTTAGTTTTAAAAATGTTGCAAAAAAAAAAATATATATTTCTCAAACATTACTTGAGGAAAATTAGCAAATTTAAAGTTAAATTAATCTGATTTGAAACAAATATCACTTATTTATAGCATAAAATGTATAGAAGCATTTCTTAACTATAGGGTCTTGTTTTTCTGACGTATTGACTGATTTATCTAGTGTCTAACATGTTGACAAGTATGGTGAAGCCGAATTGCTAAGAGATGATAAATTTTATATAAGGGTTTTTTTTCATAAGGGGAACAACCCTTACAACACATGACCTTTTAATGATAATGTCAGGTGTGAATTTAAATTTTACGGTTAAAGTTCTGCGTTTATGTACAAATGTAGTGATAGAGAATTCTTTTTTACTGGTAAATTTTCCGTCAAAGTGGCATGAACTATATTGTTCAATAATTACAGTAATGTCGCACTTATTATGCAAAAGTTGCACTTGGATCAGTTATTTTAATTTCAATAAAGGTGCAATCAATTTACAAATTCATGAATTATTCATACATAAAACAAATACAAAGGTTAATGATTAAATGATTAAATTTAAATTCAAACTCAGCGTTGCGACTGCACATTCCAAAACTATAACACACATTTGTCATAGCATTTTTCAGATTACAACCTTGTTTTCATTTGTCCACTTATTACTGAAAGTATAAACAAGAACACAATATTTCATACCTGAGGATGTCTAGGAACAGACGAAAGCTTGTAAAATAAAAAGATCTAATGCGACGGAAATTTATAAAACAGGATCTTTTCATTCATAAACAGATTCGGGGTTTTTGTATATTATTGAATTGTTCGCGAAGATGGATTTCTCGCCATTTAATCATTAACCTTTGTATTTGTTTTATGTATGAATAAATAAATAAATATATATATATATATATATATATCTGTATATGTGTACAAGTATGCATGAAAAAAGGCTCTATAATGTGTATATGCATGTGCATATATGTATTCACAGATATAAGTGTGTGCGTGTATATATATATATATATATATATATATATATATATATATAAACACGTGTGCATACAAGTATGCACAAAAAAGGCTAATATATGTATATGTTTGGTTGGGTGCATATGTATGTTGGTATATATATAAATATGTACATAAAAAACACTTTACTTTTGTTGGACTGATTCATTATTTTGGATTACAAGAAAAAATCTGTTGAAGTCCTTAATTTGCTGTAGATGGAATATATTCTGATCAATATAATATGAATACGTCAGAAAAACAAGACCCTACAGTTAATACAACAGACATCAAACGGTTTTAATATTTATATAAACAAACAGGCAGAGATTCTTTTGAGTCTGGCCATGGATAGGATAAGGTAATTTACTTACATCCAATTTTGTTTGTTTCATTCTTACCTTGATATAAGCTCTTGGCAAAATATGTTGTTTATAGATTTACCACTTTGTGTCATCATCTTCCCTTTTGTTTCAGATATTATTATACATCCTATAAACACCTGTTAAATTTACTATAAATGATTTATACACTGAGGTAATATAAGTAATTAGAATCTATTAATATCAAAGATGGATTCAGGTTATATGCTGTCACTGCTTTAATTCCAATTTCAGATCATAGTTTCTGATTTGCAAAAACAAAAACAAAAAATATTTTGACTGACAACTAAGATGAACCATCCTGGGTAAGGCGATAAACTACATCTGTGTCCTGGGTAAGACGATAAACTAAATCCAACAGCAAGGTTTCTGATCAGGAGGATCTGAGGAGTGTGGAATAACCTCTTAATTGCTGGTGTTTTCAGGCCCACCCTGACCCGGGGTGGTAGCACCTGTTAGGGTCCCAGCTATGGGCAAATAGTTAACTTCCAAACTGGGGTCAAAACACTATGAAAGTGTAAAAATAGGTTTTCATACCAGAAATACTTTGTGAAAATTATTACCAGCAATACATTTTTGAAAAAGAAATATTACCAGCAATAAAAATCTTGTCGGCATTAAATAACCCATTGAGGTGTTGATATGCCGTAAAACAAAATAAACCAAGCTAAGATGAAGATATTAATCTGAATAGATCAGTATAATAATAACTTTGTATCACGGAAGTAGCTGAAACATCATGACTATAACAACCAAGATAAGGATACTAGTGTTGAGTCCATAAAGAAATATCACAAATAAAAAATTAATTATATTGTCACTGTGTCATGTTCATAAAAAATATAAATAAATAAAAATTAATTATATTGTCAAAAATAATTATAACAAAATTATAACAATTATAATTAATTATCAGTAATTCACTCATCTTAAACCAATGAAAATCAACCTCACTTTTCTCCTCTACACACAAACACATGACATTTTTATTATTGGACAGGCTGTCAACACATGTGTCAACAAAAATTTTAATAGTAACAACTATCTCTTAGCATTCAACAAAAATTTCAGGTAAGAAAACCCCAGACGCTTCTTGTATTTTCCAACTAAATTATCTGGACACTCATACATATCTATAAAAACATACGAGAAATTCTGTATACACTTTATTATTCTTTATTTTATCATTGTCGTATTCTGATCCATATTTGATCTACATTTGATCCCAAACTCATAATTTTACTGAGTGTTACTGTCTCACATTTCTACACTGCCACATAACCAAATAATAATTAATACTCGTTTTGTTGTTTCCACAGCTAGCTGCTTCTTATTTTTACAAGTATTTTTGTATATATAATTATTTACTCAGTTATAACTCCCCTATACTAGTCTGAATAGATCTATTTCATTTCCAACATCCGTTTTGGTTATTCCTCATTCAGTAACCCTTTCTAGGTTACAACCATATGAAAATTCAGATTTGATATTTGCTTCACAATGCAAAATGTGATTATTACTGTATAATAATTAATGATGGATATTTTGTTTCATTAGTTCTTTTGTTTAAAATTTTACATAAAATGATTAAAATATGTCTAAATGTCTCTTATCATTGAATATTACATTCCATTAATTGTAACGACAAACAGAATTTGCTGTAGATGGAATTTTTAAACCAGAAGTTGATTATAATTGTTGCCATCATTAGAATAAAAATTAGGTACAAAAATTTAAAGATTCTTTTATTACAACAATCTGTACTGCTAATCACCATTGAATGTTCATCTCTTATGCTCTGCATAGTGAACTAGTTTCTTACTGTGAACTCTGTAAACATAGCTTTGTATCTCATTTTGCATTGTGAAGTAAATATCAAATCTGAATTTTCATATGGTTGTAACTTAGAAATGAGGAATAACCAAAACGGAGGTTAGAAATGAAATGGTAATCTTTATAACATCAAAAAAATACAATACTTGCAAGCGGCATTGTTGTATTGTTAAGGTGAATGATACACAGAGAAGAATGAATGCTTAATATATTTATTCAGCACCAGTATCTGGTGCTAATGGATACATACAAAAAAACACAGAACAGTAAGTTACAAAACAATTAACAAGACAACTTACAAGGAATAGAGGAGGTTCAAATGCTGTATAGCGAAACAAAGTAAGATCAGTCCAAATATTAATCAGCTTAGTATGAACTTACTAATCAACTGTTGAAGTCCTTAATGTAGACTATTTAAGTCTATTAGGAAGGCCATCTTGTAGAGTTCTGAAGAGGTGCTAGCTATTCTACGACAGGCGTGAAGTAGGTAAACCACTGCTAGTAGTCCACTAGTCGACAGCATATTACCCCCACTTACAACAGTGTCCAACATATTTATGAGGATAGGGACATACCCATTAGCGTTCATAGGTATGGTACACATATATTACACAAGAAGAAGTAAAAACAATTTATATATTTTACAAATTTTATTAACTTATAGACTGCATAAGTATGTACAATGTTTTCCACATGTTTTATTTTACTGTCAAATAATTTTTAAGTTAATTAGCAGCATGATTTAAACATAGTGTTTTTATGATTATACTTTTTCCAACCATAAGTCAGTTATTGACTTTTAAACTGAATTATGAATAATTTATTAATTTTGCAATCATATCTGATCCTCATGACCGTGATAGACAGTGAAATCAATCGTATCAACATTTTCTTTTTTCTAACTATATTCATATACATTACAAATTAATCTAAGCACAACTGGCTATTAAAAGGTAAAATATTTTTGCAGATTTTGACATCATTCCGGGGTCTTTTTCATCCATATCCATTCATTTTGTTATACACATGCAAAATCTTGAAAAAAACACTATATAAAATTCACTATTTTTTTTTTATCCATAATGTTAAACATGTTAAAATTATTCATTTTTTAACAAGAAAAATCTCAAATTGATATTAAAAATTGCTACAAAACATTTAAGATGGAATGATCTATTATGACATGTCTCTAATTTGTGTTTAGATACATTGCATTTATTTTCAATTTTTCTAGTTGAATTAGTCACCTATATTGCATATGATCCATTATAGTACATAATTAGGCTACAATTACAATAAAATTTGTATTTTATATGAATACTAGCTTATGAAAATTGAGATTTGAGTAGAGTGGAGGGTTCATCATAGATTTGGAGGAGGGCCTGCAAAATCCTTGCACCAGCCCTGCTGACAATGTTCACACATACTTAGAAGTTAACATTATAGCATCCAAGTTGAAATTGATGGGTGCTATTGTAGGTTCAAATGACAAATGAATGATACCCGTATTGTTAGAAAACATTTAAATTATCAATTGATAATGCACAATGCTTAAAAACTTTGCAGTTTTCAATTTAAAATAAAAAAGAATTCTGGATTTTTAACCCACCATCAGCATAGTGTGGTGTTTGGACAGCTCATAATATATTTTTCCTTAATATGAGGTCTGATCAAAAAGTATTGGGACTGGTGCTATAAAAGAAAACTACAACACATTGGCATTTAATCTCCTTTGAAATAGTTTCCTTCTGAAGCCACACACATTATCTAGCCTTGTTTCCATTGATGGAAGCATTTCTGGAACAACTTTTTTGACATAGCAAGTAGCTGCCTCATCACATTCTCTTGGACTTCCTTGATATTTTGAAATCTGTATTCCTTTAAGTGGGATTTGATTTTTAAAGAGGAAAAAGTGGCAAGGGGTAAGATTTGGGAAATATGGTGGTTGTTGGGCCTGGGAAACATTGTGCTTTGCCAAAAAATGCTGCATAAGCCATGGTCATTGATGAAACCTCTGCGGTGTGTTGAAATGACCTTATAGTGGTTGCTATGTTTTTCACACCCACATACTACTATCTTTGTATAGGACAATTTAGCCATGTTCCTTTGAATCTTTTGGTTGTGAGCATACTTACATATTCTGCTTAGTATGTGTGTAGTGATTGATTAATTTTTAACCAATCACATATTTTTAATGTAAGATCAAATTTTCCTGCAGTTCTGTGGGAGCCTACCTCTTTTCCTTAAATAGGGCAACTTTGCAAGTCACCAGTAAGATCCCAGCCGTCAACACAAATCCACGATCTTGCTCATCACACTCTAACGTACACACAGATACAGAATTTCTTAACTACAAGCTTACATTTTCTCTCTGTAACTTTCTCCAAGCACAATCAACCAGAACTTTGTTGATTCAAATAGTCTATTCACAACACATTTCAAGCAATTGTATTTCTTTGTGTTATTCATTCTTCCCATGCAAACTTTGCTCTAACAATTATTTCGGAACATTTATCTCACAAGAGAACTTTCTTCAAACTGTTGATTACAATCAACCTACAGTCAAAAGAAAAAATGTCCTTCTCTTTAATCTACACTGTGAACACAAAATTATTTCATACTTGTTGTATTTTATTCAATATATATTTGTTGGTTAACAAATTGGAGTTGTTGGTATTATTTCTTGAATCCTGTACGTAGAAGAATCATTAATATAAATAGTAGTAGTACCTATATATTTGGTGTTCCTGCTACATTTAGTGAATTGACCCAACGCTATATTTGGTACATACACTACAACCTCATTCTACACACATTAATTCCAGGCACTGCTATAAAAAATTTGAGGAATATTGTTATAACAGTGTGTATACATGACAGTTCAAGGTCAGTGTGTGGCTTTGCACTGCATACTTTAGCTCAGTTACCATAAAAAAAGTTGCAATACTTTTTGATTAGACCTCATATTTAGCAAGTAGCAAGTCAAATTTTTATAATTAAGGCGCTTTCTAAAAAGAGTTTTGGTGTTTAGTCATACCAGCACACGATTGTAAAGTAATGACTAATAATTGTGTTAAAAAAGTATGCAAAGAACACTTGTGACCTTGTTCCTTGATTGAAATGTGGAAAAAAAAAACAAGTCAAAGAGGAGTCAAACTGATCATAAATTGTTTTAAAAGATCGAACTGAAAATTTGCATTTTTGAAATTTAAAATTTCATTTTTTTTATATTTGCTTTTTAATTTGATTTTTCAAAATGAAACCTTTCATTTTTTTTTAAATTTTTATTTATCCTATAAAAACCAGAAAGGCACTCCAGACATTATATATATATATATATATATATATATATAAAAACAAGAAAATTAAATGATATATTTATAATAATTTAAATGGGCTACTTGAAACACCATGCTTACTAATGATGCAACAATGCTCCACAGAACTAACAGAGGGTTCTGAAGTTCTCATTAGAATTGTCTTAAATCTACTTCCTATCAAGTATTTCATAACTGGACTTTGATTCTCTATGTAATGCTTACAACCAAGAATAGCTGCTCAATTGAAAAGTTTGTATACTGTCCCCAACATCTCAGCCCCTACCTGTGTTTCAGATACTGCACATCTGATTTAGTAAATACATAACCCCTTTTTATGAGCTCTGCAAGAATTGCTGCTATGTTCATGCAATCATCTGTAAAATAAAAAGAAAAAATTAAATTACATACATTCAGCAAAATTTATTAAAATTATTTTCAAATAATTTATACAATTTATGAAAGAAAAACTAACTTGTTGTACAGAATACTCCTTTATATAAGATGTTACACAAACATTCACAGAATTTGAATTAGCTACCCAAACTGAACGGAGCATGGAATTTGGCAGATACTCTTTGTGAAATCCTTGTACTCAGGAGGAAATATTTTAAATGAAATAGTATGAAGAAAAATCATTTTTTGGTAATGTCTAACCTTTGTACCCACAAAAAACTGTGTCAAAAGGACAGTTATTCTATTGACACCACTATTAATCTTAGCAATATTTATTGTTTTAAAAAAAGTGCTGATTAGATCGTTAATAAAACCAAAACACATAAAAGTAGTGTAGGGATGCAAAAGGCAATTATCTCCCTTTGGTTGAGATGAAGTCACATGTATTATATGATGGCCACTTAGTGACATCACATCATAGAGCAGCAAAAATATATAATAATACCCATAATGGGGGAAGTGAAAACTGGGAATATTCATTTCTTGCATAACACTCCCATTAGTGGATTTATTCCTTTTCTTTGTACTTGAGAATTGAAAACAAAGATGTTAAACACTATTTTTCTATTAGGCTGTTTATTTACAAGAATAATTTTATATTTACAAGATTATGAAAATATGTGAATCAACTATAACAAAGTATTTATTATTTACCATTTTATAAAGAAATAAACAGAAAATGAGATATTTTTATTCATAAATTTATATAGAAGTCTGAACAAGAAAATTTAAATAAACGCATAGCAATGAGTAACTGTAATTGCAAATATTGAAAAAAAAAAATTTTCCAGGCATTTTTTTCATTTGCTCTCACCACATAAATTCACTAAAATTGGTTGGAAGAATCTCTTCCTCTTACATATTATATTTTGATAATCTTGTAATTTTTTTTTTTAATGAATTTTTGAATAAAAAGATTTTTTAAAAAATGGTAGATAATAAATCTTTATAAAAGGTAAATAATAAATATCACATTGTACTTGAATCACATACTTTTATAGTTTAAAAGTAATAACAGAGTTAAAAGTAATAGCAGTGTCAAAGGAATAACCATTCTTTTGATACAGTTCTTTTTTTGTGGGCCCAAAGATTAAACACTGCCTAATTTTTTTTCATTGGTCAAATTCCTGAAATTTTCAGTCGTACATTATAAAATTATTCTTGTTTCATAATTTCTTTTCATTTTATAGACGGACAAATTCTCATTGTCTCTTCTCTTCAATAAACATAGAATCAATTAGTTTTATTTAATGATTTATTCAATATAGAAATGCCTCCAATCAGAATTTCATTAATATAACAATCTGACTGATTTTTATCATTAAAAACTATTAACTTTAATGACATCTTTCTATTTACACTATTTACATTATTCAGACTATTGTCTTCATCTTTGTCGTCATATTTATTACAACGTTTCGGCTGTTGTAGGCTCCGACCTTCTTCAGGTGGTTGGAATGTTGACCTGAACACTTTAATTCGCTCACTGGAGTAGACTGTTCTAGTTCCACATGGCATGGCACAGTGGATAAAGGCATTGGTTTGATCCAGTGACAGGACTCAAAGAGTGTGAGTTCAATACCCAGTTAAGGCAGTGGAGAACTTGGAGAGGAGAATTAACAGCAAATAACTGACATCCATTAAAAACATGGCACGTGGAACTAGAACAGTCTACCCCAGTGAGTGAAATAAAGGGTTCAGTTCGACATTCCAACCACCTGAAGAAGGCCGGAGCATACAATGGCCGAAACATTGTAATAAATATGGCGACAAAGATGAGGACAATAGTCCGAATAATGTAAATAGTGTACATAATACCTCATCTCAGAAATATAGACAGATCTTTCTATTTATTCTCCTGGTATTATTAAAGTCAATATTAAGCAAATGAATGACAAAGTGGAAGAAATTCTGTGTAACATGTTTCATCTAGAAACACTTCAACAGACAAAAGTAATGATCTTTTGTTGATGGAATTAATATATGTGTAGGAAAAGGAAGGAATAATCTAAAACCACAAACATCAGTTATAATTACACACTGACAGGAAATGCTGAAAATGTTTGAATGCTGAAACTTTTTACTTAATTTTATTTTTTTCTCTCTGAGATATGTCTGGGCCTGTAGTCTAGCTGATTTCATTCAGTTTCCTTATGCTTTTGTTTTTATCATTTTTATTATTAAGCATCCCACATTGTGATAATAGAAGATCTGCCAAGAAAGATGAAATGTTGTAAGAACAGGGAGACAAATTTACCATGGATGCTCTAGTAATCAAAGCACTTTCTGTTTTAATTAAAGCAGCATTTTTTAAATCAAAATTATGGTCAGGCATATTATGGTGAGTGACCAATGCCCTGAGTGTTCATATAATCTTTTATTTAAATTCCTCAAGGTTTCTCCTCTGTATTACTTGTGACAATTATTACAGGTGACAGAATAAGTTCCTCCTTCAAATTTTAGCTTACTATTATTTTATTTTGTATTAATTAAATCTTTTATTGTTTTAGAAGTAGTTGTAACAAATTTTATGTTAAGCTTGGATAGATTATTTTCAGTTGTAATTGTGACAGAGTTGGTAGGTTAAATATTTTGAATTGTTAATTTTTTTTTCCTGAAAAATTTGATGAGACTTTTGTTTTGCTTTTTAATATGAATAAGGGTATTGGAGAAGCTTAAAAGTATTTTTAATGTATTTCTCCTCCTCACATAAATAATGACGGAGACAAATTCTGAGTGATCTTAAATATGAACTTGCCATGATTTTTTAATCATCCACAAGGTTTGACAGACCACTTTATATGTGGACTATTATTGGCAAATGCATTGCTGTAAAAAATTATTTAACCTGCAAAGTGAGTTGAGAGAGCCATTCTTTTTTCTTTTATGTGTTGTGTCTCTTCAGGGTATGGACGATCATGGTTCTCCACAACTTCCTATCCCTTGTATCTCTTAGCAATATTTCTTTTTTTGCTACTTCTTATCCCTATTCTACCAATCATTCACACATGTTTCAGCATGAGATGGCCATAAGCCAATTTTTTTTAGGGCATAATATTTATGTTATGATTATATTTATGATTTATGTTACAACATTGGCAGAAAAAAAATTAAGCAATGTTTAACTTTCAAAATAACCTTGGTTCTCATTTTTAGAATTTTGTAAATATAAAATTATTCTTGTAAATAAACAACCCAATAAATAGTGTTTAATATTTTTGTTGTAAATTCTCAAAGAAAATGTATAAATTCACTTTCATATGCCTGGGTTTTATTAAAATTTTAATCGATTTTTAAAACAATAAACCCTGCCAAGGAAGTGAAGGTAGTACAAAATAATAATAATAATGGTGCCAAATGTCCTTTTGAGATATCATTTTATTGCAGGCACAAAGGTTAAACTTTGCCAAAACTTATTTTTAACAAATTGCCATTGAATTAGAATGCAAATTTAGATTATAAGCTTTTATATTTTTAGTATACAGCACAATTTGTAAGTAGGAATGCCTTTACTAGTAAGTATGCAGCTTGGTAGTAATGGGAGAATACAGTATCACTTTTTCATAGTAATGTGTAGTACAGATATCTGAGGTTGATATACTAGTAAATTCATAGTAGGAGAAAAAAATAACAGCCCAACATTGAACTAAATTATTGCATTTTGAGACAAACTATATTTTGAACATTTCTTGCCTGTCAGAGTTAAAATAGATTAGAAGATTCTCATTGGATACAAAATTTGATTGATTTGTTCTTGACAGACTGCCTATATGTGGGCTATTATTGGCAAAATCATTTATACCATCATTGCTGTAAAAAATTATTTGACCTGCTAAGGAAGTTGAGAGAGCCATTCATTTTTCTTTTATGTGCTGTGTCTCTTCAGGACGTGGACGATCATGGTTCTCCACAACTTCCTGTCCCTTGTATCTCTTAGCAACATTTGTCTTTTTGCTACTTCTCCTTATCCCTGTTCTACCAATCATTTACACAACGTTTCAACATGAGATGGCCGTAAGCCAATCTCTTTTGGAACAAGGCTCAATGGAGGAAATCTTGAAGAACTGTAGCATAGCACTCAGAAACTCTTTGAGCATTGCTGACCATGTTGAATCCCAGGCATTATTTGAGAACTGCTTAGACGTCAAGTGGAAACATCATTGTAGAGTGAAACTGCTGACCAACAGAACCTACAGCTGAGAGAGGAGAAACATCACCCACCAGGATAGTGTATAAGATGCTGCCAAAGATGGAGACTGTATCATAACAGTTTGTTTTTAAGTATAAATTGAGGCATATAAAAAGCCATACCAGTAACTAAACAAGGGGAGGCACCTGCATCTGTCTGGATTGGGGAGAAGATTTTAGCGAAGCCACCCAACATTGTATCAGTTGGCAGTGTCCTAGAAGTGAGATGAGCAGTGAGGATCAAGACAAGCCAGCTTGGCAATCACAGATAGTTTCCCTGTTGGTTGCCTATTTTATATAAACATGATCAGAGAAGAGTGAAAGAAAAGTGTGTACAGGTTGGGGTGCTTGAAGGAAGCTGAAAAAACTATGAGACCTTAGTGGTATCTGGGGGTGTGAACAAAGAAATTATGGGTAGTAGTCATCAATGATAAAAAGAGAGAAGAGCACATGATTATTATTATTTATTTTTATGAGCGATTAAGACAGCATATTGAGGGCAGCTGAAGCGAAGACAGGAAGGAACAAACAAAAAAAGAATAGAGTTTGATGAACTGAAGAGGATTTCTTGCTACAACCACTCATTCTGTTTCAGTGGTTTCTTCTCTTGCACTTATCACCTGTGGAACTCACTTCCAGCTTCTTGCTTTCTCATCAACGACGGTCTTCAAAAAGTTAAATGCAACATCATTCATCATCTTTTGTTCTTTAGAATATTGTTCTTTCATAGTCCTTTCTTCTCTATGCTTTCTCTGTTTCTTTCACTCTCAGTAACCCCTTGTGCCTTAGTGGCTTTATCACCTTAATTGGGGTGAAATGATTTAAAAAAAAGTGAAAACTGAAAGAATGCATGTCAAAACTGATTCTGAAACCACATTGTGCTAATCTATTAACTGTTTCAGTTTAAAAAAAAAAAAAAAAAAAAAAAAAAAATCAAGAGTGAAAATATGTAAAACTACAATTACCTCTCTACATGAATTTCTGGGATGAGGAATTATCATTATTTACACTATATACATTCGGACTATTGTCCTCATCTTTGTTGTTGTTGTCTCTGAATTTTGAGGATGAGGAGTTATCCTTATTTACACTATTTACATTCACACTATTTTCCTAGTCTTTGAAGCAGCAGAAGCACTAATCAGCAGACAGGTCAGGATTAAGGCTCCAAGTTTACTACAGCGAATTGTCCCACAGGACAAGAACCTGGTGGATTAAAATGTTGGTTTGTGAATTTGGTGACATAATTGTGAGTTCAACCAATCAGTGTGTACTTAGACTCAGTGAAAATGGGTGAACAATAACTGAGCATTAAGAAAAATAAGTTGTGCTCTCTGGCCTTCCTCAGGTGTATATTGACCTGGGTAACTTACAGGACAATAGCCTAGTGGATTAAAGCATTGGTTTGTGAATTTGGTGACAGTGATTACAAGCTCAATCCCTGGGTCAGGCAGTGTGTACTTGGACTCAGTGTAAATGGATGAGCATTAGCTGAGCAGTAGTATAAATAAGAACTAGACAATATACCGAGACAAGAGAAGTGGAATGAGAACAGCTTACCCTGTAGACTAAATAAAGGGTTCAGTTCAGAATTCCTTGTAGGTTACCCAGATCAATATACACCTGATGAAGGCTGGAGGGCACAACAGCTGAGACATTGTGATAACAACAACAAAGATGAGGACAATAGTCCGAATGTAAATAGTGTATATAATTACCTTATTTGAGATAAAATCAAACATACTTTTTAACTGTAGGAAAAAATATACTAAAAATGAGATACCATTCTGAAAGTTCAAACCTAAGGATAAAAATAATATGACTTACCTATACCACTGTGATGTCTTCCTATGTAAGGTAATCTTAATTTTTCTAACATTGAAGGGAGACCCCTAGGCCACGTTGCGGTATGAGTAGAAAATGCCTATGGTTATAAAACAAATATATATATATAAATATACATAATATCCCATGCTGACAATATGACTTGGAGTTTCATGCACAATGCAATCATCAGGTACTAAAAGAACTGATCACAATAATTCAAGTACTCAATAAAAATAGAAAAAATTAAAGCAAAACCAGTATTAATATATAAAAAAAAACAATAATCAGGTAAATTGTAATAATAATGAATTTTGGCAATTAGAAGATTCTCATTGGATACAAAATTTGATTAATTGATTTGTTTTTTACATCTTGTCTACATTTCAAAGGTTTAAATAAGCCTGAAAATATTTTTAGATTGATAAACATTTTTTTTATAGATAATAATGATTTACTGATACATGACCTATTAATTAACACAGAGCTGTAAGTTGAAGAAGGGGACACTTTCCCAGGGATATTTGCACATAAGTGAATATAATTTGACATTGCTTAACATTGGTGATCATATGAGAACTGGTTTTTCAATGTGATAAGCCACAAAATTTGATCAGCAGTTTTTCTTGGTGATAAGCTAAATGTCATGAATTGAAATTGAGTAATGAAATTTAACTTATTATGAACAGCTTTAGAGTTATCTCATAACTGAGTTATTTGGTGATAATGTTAGAGATCAAAACATATCTTAACTAACTGTTCACTGATTTACTAATTGTTATTCTATTTCAGTGGTTCCCAAACTGTTTCTCTTGGCTGCATTTTTGGAATGAAAATTTGTTTGTGCTTCACCAAATTTTATGTGATAAAAAGTACATTTAAAAATAAAAAGCAGAGAGAGAGAGAGAGAGGTAACTGCAGATTTGAAATCAGAACATTATCACTGATAACTCTCTCCTCCAATTTGAAGAGCCTAGTTACTATATTTTTATTACTTGATATAATGCAAAAATATCACAATTATAAAATAGGTCAATAATTATTTATAACCATTTATACTGGGAGTCACGCATGCAATTACAAGTAAGCCATATTTTAATATGAAGGGAGACCCCCTAGGCCACATTGCGGTATGAGTAGAAAATGCCTATGGTTATAAAACAAATAAATATATATAATATCCCATGCTGACAATATGACTTGGAGTTTCATGCACAATGCAATCATCAGGTGCTAAAAGAACTGATCACAATAATTTAATAAATTTAATATTTAATATTTTAAATTTTGAAATCATTTATTTTTGGCATATGAATTTTTTGAAGCTGTTTCTAAATCTTTGATTGTCTTCCAGTCATTCTGCCTCACCTGGTTGAACATTGACAGCTGATATTTGGTTTTGAGCAGGTTGAATGCTAAAGGGTTAAATATAAAAACTGTGGTTTATAATCTTAAGGTGTCTGAATTTCTTAAATGAAGCACTGTTGTTATTCATTTGTTTTTTTACTTTTTTTTCTTTTCAACTTTGATGATACACAAGAATTTAAGATGAAAAGCTGGTAACTATTTTTTTTTTTTAAATTAACAATAACTACAATTTATTTACTAAAAAAGGTACTACAGAATATTTACAGACACAGATAAAACTTCATAAAATATCTGGTATCTTGAAAATAAGAGGAGGAAGAGTAGGAGAAGCAGGAAGAGAAGCAGAAGCAGAGGAAGAGGAAGAAGAGAAGGAGAAGTGGAGGAAGAAATGTAGGAGAAGCAGGAAGAGAAGGAGAAGCAGGAGGAGGAAGAAGAGAAGGAGAAGCAGGAGGAGGAAGAAGAGAAGGAGAAGCAGGAGGAGGAAGAAGAGAAGGAGAAGCAGGAGGAGGAAGAAGAAGCAGGAGAAGCAGGAGGAGGAAGAAGAAGCAGGAGAAGCAGGAGGAGGAAGAAGAAGCAGGAGGAGGAGGAAGAGGAGATGCAGGAGGAGGAAGTGAAACAGTAAAAGAAGCAGAAGTAAGAGGAGAGAAGGAAGTAGAAGCAAATGATTTTGTTTTAATCGACTAATGGCCGAGTACAAAATGAAAATCTACCTGGTCAGGATTATCAGATTCGGCTACAAATAGTAAACTGAGCTACAATTGAAAGACTAGCATAACTAACAGACTTACTTATCATTAATAAGCCAAGTTATTCCAGCTGATTTTACAAGTCAGCAAAAGTTACAAGTATCAAAATCAAAAATTTAGTAATACCAAGCTTCCAAATGTAACCTGACCTGACAACTCTGTCTGAAGTGAATACTTTTTATAAATGAAGTAGAAATAAAATAAGTAAGAATAAAACTTCCTTACCTTTTTAATGTTAATCCAACGAGAAAAGTAGGGTTTACTTTCCAGATCAAAATAAGCACACTGACTAGGCAACCTTAAAGAAGAAAATGCACAGGTGAAATGAGAACTATAAAAATAAAATAAAATAGAAAACAGGGAGAAAACATTTCTACAGTAACAAATGAAACTAAAAATCCTAAAAAATAAATGCATAAAGAAAAAATATTTTTTAAATATTAGTATTCAGTGCATTCTCTCTCTAATTTGAACAAGAAATAAAAAAGAAAAAAGTTAATTCTTATCTGTAAAAAGACAATATGAATAAAGACAAAAAGAAAATCTTATTTACCAACAAATTTCAACCTTTGATGAACTTGATCAAGGCAAATTTAATGTTTATTAGGCATTAAATTACATCACTTAACAGCCTCCATAGTTTACCTTGACTTTCACAGTTAGCCTGAAGAATATTTATGAGCATCCTTAAATTTAAAAATTTTGAAAACTTAATATTTTTATTTCTGTTTATAAATACATGTTGCTAAATTTGCCTTACATTTGCCTTTATAAAGTTCATGAGAGGATGAAAAGCTTCAGTAAAGAATAGTATTTCCTTTTATCTTTATATATATATATATATATATATATATATATATATGAACTGGAATCAAACATGGATTAAAATCCAACAGAATGATAGAATAAAGAACAAATAGGAAATGTTTATAAATTTAACAGGTTTTGCTATTATTTAAGCATCTTCAGAAGGTTTTGAACATGAGTTGTAGAAGAGAAAGTTCTGGTACATTTCAGTTCTGTGTTTGGTTTTCATTAGTCAGGTAGATCTCGTGTTTATGGTATTTAGTCCCACATAATGGTTTTAGTTTATATTTAACCATAGACATATACTGGTATATTTGGTACTGTTGTTTTATACATGAGAGCCGCCACCAATTAAACCAACACTTACACACCCACATATCTCCAAATTTACAGATGATTTTTCCTAGACCACAGAATTTACTTCAACATTAATAACGTACATCATCCACACATATACCAATACCAATAACCGCAAGCCCAATTAGAAATTTGATACACACCCTTCCCATTTTCCGCCTATTACCATCTTCTGGAATTAAACACACCAACACTATAGTGTCCATTAGAATTCAGATGCATGCACACATACTAAAGCCACAAGACATAAATATAGGCGATCTACCTGACCAATGAAAAAGAAACAATCAGTCAGTTATACACCATGCATGTTACATGCTTAGGCGATCATGTCTCTTTCAATACATGACCGATGAGGTAGATTTTTTTCCCACAGTAGGTTGCCATTTCTTTCTGTGATAGACCTGTTGCCATCCAAGGCTACAGAACCCAGTTTGTTTTGCTATTTTACCCATAGCTGAGGGGAGAAAAAGAGGATTCATATTTTTCCCAAGGGTATTAGAACATAAGTGAATGTAAACAAACACAGAACTCAAATGTACGAGAACATTCTCTTCCGCAACATATTTCTGAAAATTTCTTATGAAGTTGAAATAAAAGTAAAACATGTTAAATTTATTTAACATTTGTTATTTGTTCCTTCTTTTATCATATATACAGGGTGCAATGGATAAATTGTAGTCTAAATTACACAAAAATGAAAATAACACTGACGTCTTAACAGATATATTTACCAAAATTACACAAAAATATCTTGAAATACTAAAGAGTAAATCGGCATCCAGATGATTTCAGAATCTCCTGCAACTCTTCTGGATGGTCGTCTTATTTAAGTTGGTGAATGCTGCCATAATCTCTGCTTTCAGCTCATCTTTTTTGTTGCAAGGAGTTTTGTTGGTTCCATGCTCAACTGCACCCCACACATAATAATCAAGGGGGTTGCAGTCTAGGGAGTTAGGTGGCCAGATGTAAGGGGTGATGTAGTCACAGAAATTGTCTGATAGTCATCACTAGGTTTTTGTGCTTGTGTGGCATGGTGCAGAGTCCTGTTGCCAGACATAGGTTCTTCCAGCAGCCACCCTCTTGACCCAGTGCAGCATTACCTTCTCAAGGCACATGATGTAGGCCTCCATGTTGAGTCTGAGGACCTCACCAACAAATTCAAGAGTTCTTTTCTTAGAATGATCAGTGAGTTTTCTGAGCTGCTGTACCTTCGTAATCACCATTAAGCTCATCCAACACTTTCTGAATCCTCTGTGCTGTCCTCAGATTGACACCAAATCGCTCTGACATGTTTGTATTGGAGCTTCTGGTTTGAGTTCCAAGCAGTACAGTCTACCATTTCCCGAATTTCTGGCAGAGTGAATTACATCATGTGCTCTTTTTCTCACTGACAGTGACCAACTGATCCTACTATACTGTGTAGTCAACAAAATCAAAATGTATGTGCAATAATATATAAAATGGCAACAATTTACCAATTACAGACTCTGTGTGTGTGTGTGTGTGTGTGTGTGTATATATATATATATATATATATATATATATATATAGGGTTAGGTAAATGAAACAACTAGATATTAACAACCGTATATGCGCATCTGACATGCATACATTGGTAAGCAAATAAATAATTACCAAATTAAGCCAAGAAGTGTAGACATAATAGTACTCAATGTGATTAGACAGAGCTAAGAAATATTAGGGTGGTGCAGAAATAATGTCGTTTTCTCACATATGTTACTATGTGAGAAAACAACATTATTTGGGCACTATAGCTATATCTTGTGCCTGACAAGTTGGTTAACCAACAAAACTTAAGTTGCACACTAAACATAGGATAATGTGTAGTTATATATATGTGTGTGTGTGTATGTTTCTGGAACTCTAGTATGTCTATATAATAAGATTCATATTTATACAAATTCAACATTACTTTATGGCTGTCTTAACTATGACACTATTTTAACACATCATAAACAAATCTTAACATATTACTGAAGCAAATCAGAATTATTTAACAGTTTTGAAAAATTAGCTTTTCATTTACAATTTATATTTGGACTATTGTCCTCATCTTTGTTGCTGTTATCACCATGTTTCGGCCAATGTGCCGCAGGCCTTTCTCAGGTCTATATTGATCTGGGTAATTGATTTGGATAACCTACAGAGAATTCTGAACTGAACCAGTTGTAGCAAAGCTTTTCCATTTATGATTAGTAAAATTGTAGCAAAATTACACCCCACCCAGCTACAGGAAATTCTGAACTGAAGCACTTCAAAATTCCCTGTAGGTTACCCAACTCTATGTACCTAAGAAAGGCTGGAGGGTACAACAGCCAAAATGTGATAACAACAACAAAGATGAGGACAACAGTCCAAATATAAATATCATAAATAATGATAACTCCTCATCCCAGAAATTCAAACAGAAATTAGGTTTTCATTTCTTTAACTACTTGGAACAAGGATGCTCTTGTGCAATGTGCTAGCAATATTTCTCATCAGATGCTCCAAGACAATCATTGCTTTGACTGCCTTTGCCCTCTACAAATTGAATCACATCCTGAATCATTTCCTAAGTAAGAAAACTCAGGACTAAAATGTTTCTTGCAAACAAGATGTCAGCTATGATCCAGTGGTTAATAAGCTACTGAGTCTATCTTTTCAGGTTCTGGAAAAAGGTAACATATGACAGAAAAATTATACAATTTAAAAAAAAAAACAAAAGAAAACATACATTGTTTTTAAATCCCAGTCTCCACAAGTTACAAAAATTGGTTTCACATCTGGCTCCAAAAGTTTATTCTTCAGCATCCATTCATGAAAATCCTGAATGTTAAAAAAGAATTGTAGAATATTTTTTTAAATTTCCTATTTTTATAAAAGATATGTTTACCTCATTTTAATGATGGCAAACAATAATAAAAAACAAACATGGCAAAAGAATTTGGCAGTAATTTTCTATGGATAGATATTTTTACAAAGACCTATTTTACATAAACAATTGATTTAAAAAATCTTTCTACTTGCTTTCTTTAAAGCTGTTGGGTTAAAACTATTTAGTTCACTTTAGATTTCATTTATAAAGCCTTAAACATTTATTCAAGTTGTTCACAAAAAAGTAAAAATTTCTAAGTATTTATTGCACCACTAAAGAGACCACAATATAATCTTTAAAACTATTTTATATAACTATACGATACTAATTTTTATCCAATACAATTCCCAAGAGTCACTCAAGGTAAATGCAATGTCAATCATTATCATGTCTTCTTAATTCTTTGTTCTTTTATTGTCCTCTCTCCTTAATAGTAGTTTCTCTTATATTCTCTAACGCTCAGTAACCTCTTGCATCTTAGTGGCTTTATTGCCTTGCTTGGGGTGAAATAAAAAAAAAGCAATTACTGTGTGGTGTTGAATGAGCATAAGAAAATGCAAGAAGTTCATGAAAAATAATGGTTAACTTTAGACTTGAAGTGCTCAAGATCGTAGTGGTTGTGTGAACATTCTGTTGTTTCACAAAGCGGCAGTTCTTGGGAATACACTGTCCAAGTGGAAGTTACTTCTTATTAATGAAATATGAAAAGAATGAGGATGATTGATTCTTGAATACCTGTCATGGTGGGTCCCAATTGTAAAGATCAAGTCTGGTAGGACCAACGAATGAAGCTCGTCAGAATACATACAATGGAAATAGTGAAAGAGCAGAGAGGCTTGCAACATTTTGTCTGTGTAAAAAGGGTTGTAGGGTGGAAAATACTTTATCACCCATGAGGCTGAATAGATACTTTGTAACTCTATCAAGACAGGCAAGTGAGGACTGGGCTGCTCCAACCAGATATGGCAGCAATTCTCCATTTTTTTTTTTGTCTGATCTGGCTATTGTAGTGTATAGCAGATAGATATTGTAATTATTTACATTATTCGGACAGTTGTTCTCATTTTTATTACTATATTCATGACATTTCCACCATTGTACACTCCAGCCTCCTTCAGGTGATTGGAATTTCGAACAGAACCTTTTATTTTGTCCACCAGGTAGAGTGTTCTAGTTGTATGTACCTTGCCTCTTCCAAATGTCTCAGTTATCTACCTTTAACTCAACTCTCCAGGTTTTTGTTCAAAAATGCAGTAGTCAGGTATTGAACTCACAACTCTTTGGTTCAAGTCACTGGATCCAACCAACCATATTCCAATGAATACATGGGAACCAGTAATATGGAGTGCTAGAGAAAAGCAATAAATTGCAATATGAGCTCTGGTAAAAAATGATACTGAGATATTAAATCTATAAATACCAAAAACTCATACACTGATGTCCTCATGCCCCGGCGGAAAAAAAGCATTGGTTGGATCCAGTGACTTGACCCAAAGAATTGTGAGTTCAATACCTGGCTATTGCAGTGGTGAACAAAAACATGGTGAGTTGAATTAAAGGGAGGTAGCTGAGACATCCGGAAGAGGCATAGCACACGGAACTTGAATAATCTACTCTGGTAGAGGAAATAAAGTGTTCAGTTTGAAATTCCAGTCACCAATAATGATGAGGACAACAGTCTGAACAATATAAATAATAGCAGAGGGAGTCAAATATTTACTGGAGCTATACAATGAACTGACCATTATTCAAGCATCTTTAGAAATAGATTGTATATAATAGTTCCACTTGAGGTTTGGTGTGAGCTTGAGTCCCAATAGACGTTCAAGGCAAAGAACCAGCTTGTAAGAACACCCATCCATTATGATAGACAGAAGTTTCGGAACTCATTTATCGTGCTAGCAATCAAACAACCTTCAACCCAATAATATCATCTACAAAACACACGAGTGGTAAGATGGAGTGCCCTGAACAATGTTGTATTCGTTTTTAATTCAAGATGGTCAGAAAATTGAATACATTTTTAAAGAAATACCAGATTTTGCAAAAGTTTCCAAATGTCTCATTAGTACATATGAACGTAAATGTAGCGTGATAATCAGTTAAATTTGTATCTAGCTTAAATAAAATTCAAGAAGTTATAAAAAAATTTCATATTAGTTCATCAGAATCTTTTGCTATTTTGCACTAAATCTTTTTTTTTACTCATATGCAATTAAATAAGGTAGAGTACTCTACAGTTAGCATTTAATAGTTATCTCCCTTGAAAAATTATTTCTCTTTTCAGTTGAGACCAAATTCTTCTTTATGAGCCGTGTATTCTCAGGAGGGTAGGTAATCATGGTTTCCCGTCCTTTGTAGCTTTTAATAAATTGCCTGTTTTATTTCGCCTAAACCCCCACTAAATATTATACATAGTTTTCCTCTGTCCCTATGGCTTTCAATCTGTCCTGTGAGTATCAGATTTTCCAAGCCCTCTTTCTTCATTATGTGCCCTAGAAATTTCAACTGTTTCTTCCCGATGTTAAATATATTTTTATATTTTGATTATATTTTCTCTAAAACTTTTTCGTTGCTCACATATTCGCCGATAGTATCCTCAGCATCCTTCTGTAGAACCACATTTCTGTTGCTTCAAGTCTCTTCTTCATTTTTGAGCTTTTCCACCATTCATTACCATATTGGAGGACAGATATCACATAACAGTTCAGTACTACAGACCTTAAAATATCATTCAGCAGCTAATCACACAAATTTTTTATTTAATTCCTTAAATTAATGCATTTGAAGGTTAATTTAATTCAATATACCATCACAGATACTTAGACATGCTAAATCAGACTTTTTGTATCATATAAATACTAGTTTATCCATACCATCAAAAGATGATAGTGATATATTTTGTAATTACAGTTTTTGTACTTTCTGTATGCGTAATTTATTATTTTTATCTATAAAATAAACTACTTTCACATGTAAGAAAGAATTCTTTTTAAATTGTTAAAATAAAAATATTCATAGAAATTTTACATGAAACAAAAGACGAATAAGAACTGCATTAGCAGCCTGATCTCCCCTACTTACTAATTAAACATTCATTTATTGACATGAGTTTTACTTTTGGTCAACATAAAATTGGAATGTTTCATTACTAAGAAGGTGATAAATTGCACAACCAAGAAATGTGTTGCAATGTTTTATATTATAGAATAGATAATATTTTCACAATTTTTTTAAAGAAAACAAAACATTTTTGTACATTTGAATAAAGAAAACAAAAATCAACACTTGTATGAAGAGGATTCATACCTTTCCCAAGGGTATTAGTACGTAAGTGAATGAAAAGTATTTGACTGGAATTTGAATCCATTACATTCACTTATGTGCTAATACCCTTGGGAAAGGTATGAATCCTTTTCTTCTCCACCCAGCTATGGGTAAATAGCAGGACAGACCAGGTTCTATAGCCTTGGATGGCAATTGGTCTCCCACAAAAAGAAATGGCAACCTATTGCAGGAAAAAAATCTACCTTGTCAGTCATGTATCAAAAGTTTCATGATTGCCTAAGTGTGTATGATGCATGGCACATAACTGAATGATAATTTTGAAGTTCAAAGTTCAAGTGTTTCCAATTCTGTTATCACCTTTGAATGAATAAAAATCTACAAGTTGGAATTTCAGTATTTTAATTTTAATTTTTTTGTTTAACTTAGGGGCAGTTAACAAATTGTCATATATTGATAATTATTTTCTGCAGTGTTATTAGTCCTGACCTGGAATCTCAACTTCAGTCACTTTTTCAATGATGTGACGTAGCTTCCCTGTCTGTTCTACAAATATTTTCATGGTAGTTGCTCTGATGAGCCTTCCTCTACTGTATGAATGAGCGTGCTACTAGATTGGCAATTAGGTCTCATTGTTTTACTGTTGAAATAGCAAGATGCAACTGTATGTTCTACTCTAATAGTTTCTTTTCTCATCCCTCTAGTCTGTGAAACTCCTTTCCAATTTATTGCTTCCCTGCTACCTACAATCTTCAAAAATTTAAATGTAATGTCAATCGCCATCTTCTGTCCACCCAAAACCTGCTCTTTTATTGTCCTTTCTCTTCAGTAAAGTTTTCTCATTCTCTTTCACTCCAAAAACCCCCTTGCATCCTAGTGGAATTAACACCTCGCTTGGGATGAAATGATTACAATAAATAAATGAATTCAAAGAGGTCTCAAAAGATTTTTAAAATTCTCAACACATACATTTATTCTCATTACAAAGTTCAACAGTATCATGTGAACCTGAGAGATGCCAAACTTTCAGTCTGTATTGGGGTTTTTCAAATTTCTTTGAGACCAATCATGGAAGCAAAAAGAAATGATCTTTTATGGGAACACTAATCAGATCTTTTATATTACAAATATAAAGATCAATCAAGATTATTGCCATGTCTAGAAATTACATTCTGTGATAATTTTAATCTCATTAATCATGCTGTAATCAATTTATGCCTATTTTTTGTTGATATAAATTGAAAAACATTCTGATAGTTTTGAAGAAGGTGTGATTTATAAGGGAAGAAATACAGCATTTAAACATTAATTTTTATATTAATATGAAAGAATGAAAGAGAGGAATAAAGGCTCTTGTGGTTTAATAAATGAAAGAATGAAAAAGTGGAATAAAGTCATAAATGTTTTAATAAATAAAGGAATGAAAAAGAAGAACAAAGGTTCTTATGGCTTCATAAATAAATAAAAAAATGAAAGAGAGGAATAAAAGCCTTTATTCCTCTTTTTCATTCTTTCATTTAGAGAAGAATAAAGGTTCTTACGGTTTAATAAATGACAATCCTTATATACATTCTTACCTTGAGTACTTCTGACAAAGTTGGTTGGTTATCAACCATATCTTGAATGATTCCAGTCAACTGAAGTGAAAATAAATTTGAATGCAAAAGAAAATAATACAAGTAAAACTTTTAATAACACAAGCTATAATTATTTTTTTTTCAAATTGTGATTAAGCGGAGATCAACACTTCCGTTTTTCAATTATCTGAGAATACGCAATAAAAATGTCTAGATATTAATACAGGTAATACCTATCTACAAAATGTATAATGCTTGTTACATATCTTTAATTTTTATTAATCATTTTATCCCAAACAAGGCAATAAAGCCACTAAGATGCAAAGGGTTGAGTTAGTGATTGTGAACGAATATGAGAAAAAGAAAAACACTATTTAGGAGAGAGGACAATAAAAGAAAAGGAATTAAGAAGACAGCAGATAATGATTGATATCGCATTTAAATTTTTGAAGATCAAAATTGACTGGCAAGCAAGAAGCCGGAAAAATGTTCCACAAGCAAGAAGTGCAAGAGAAAAATTAATGCCAATTATTGTCACCTGACTACTTACACACCCATTAATTATTCTATTGGGATGAAAAAAAAAATATGTGCCATTCTATAATAAACAAAATTTAACACTAAAATTTTGACATGGCTAAAACATATTATGCTGTCACAAATGAAATGACGCACTTTATAGGAAATGAATAAAATGCAACTGAAATGTTAAATAACAATTTAGTTAAAATAGGCACCATGTTAAGGAATGACTGTTCTCCAACATACCTCTAAATTCTTGATCCCATCTTTAAAATATTCTCATCCTTTGATGTGATAAACAGTTCAAATGCTTTGATTATTGGAGAATATTTTATTGTGTCTGAAAAGCTCAAAATGCTTAAATAATTGATAATCTGTAGGAGAGATAGATATAATTCAGGCTATGCAACTTTGGGACAGTTGTTTGAGAAGTGTTCAACTGTGCATTGTCATACAGTAAAATGGGGCCATCCCTATTGACATATATTTCTTTTTCAATTTTTCATGCATACACTCAATTTCTCCACAATACAAGGTTGCTGTTATTGTTTTCCCTTGAGGCAAGAATGAATAATGAATAACCTCTTTGAAAGACCACCATACAGTAACCATTAACTTTTTAGGATGCAATGGAGGTTTCAGATATTACTTTGATGATTCACTTGTATCTAACCACTAGCCTACTTTCTTACTGTTGTCAAAGAGTATCCATTTCTCATCACATGTAATGATTCAGTGTAAAAATGGTTCTTTTTCCAGTCAGGAAAGCAACAGAAAGCACAACTCAAAGCCATGTTTTGTTTTTCGTTTTTTTGAGTCTCATTCAGTTCGTGCAGAACAAACCTATCCAGTTTCTTCACTTTTCCAATTGCTTTCAAATTCTGAGAAACAGTTGTACAAGATGTTTCAAGTTCTGATGCAAGTTTTTGGATCATAGCTTTCAGATGTTAATCAAGCAAAGCATTCAATTGATCATGTCTGATAATCGATCATGGTTTTTCTCTTGGTTTATTTTCAAGACTGTAATCTTCTGAACAAAACTTCTGAAATGGAAACCATTTCTGTACAATTCTGATTTCAACAATATCATTACCAAAGGCCACCTTGATATTCTGAAATGCTTCAGAGGCAGAATGATCGAGTTTGTACTCATACAATAAGATTACTCGACATTGTTTCATTGGGCTTGTGAGTAACAATATATTGAAAGAAAAATTATCTGGAAAGAAAAAGAGTCAGAAATAAGTCAAGATTTTTTCATATACTAAGATGACTGGATCTACAACCAACCAAAACATGTCATTTCATGTATGACAACCTAATATGTATATATGCATCTAACCATTTGCCGACACTCATACTATTGTCAAAGAGTACCCATTTTGCATTGTATGTAATAATTTGATACGAAAATGGTTCTTTTTCTCGTCGGAAAAGCAACAGAGGGCATAACTCAAAGTGATGTTATTTTTTTAATTTTTTTTTTTTGAGTCTCATTCAGTTCATGGAAAATAAACCTATCCAGTTTCTTTACTTTTCCAATTGCTTTCAAATGCCAAGAAACAGTTGTGCGAGATGTTTCAAGTTCTGATGCAAATTATTGGATTTTGATCAACCAAAGTATTCAGTTGGTTATGTCTGATAACCAATTGTCATTTTCCCCTTGTTTTATTTTCAAGACTATAATGTCCTGAACAATACTTCTGAAACCATATCTGTACAGTTCTGATTTCAACAATACCATTACTAAAGGTCGCCTTGATATTCCTAAATGCTCCAGAGGCAGAATGAAACCAGTTTGTAGTAATACACTAAGATTATTCGACACTATTTCATTGTAATCATTTTCATTAGGCTTATGAGTAACAATATATTGAAAGAAAAATTATCTGGAAAGTAAAAGAGTCAGAAATAATTCAAGATTTTTTATATACTAAGGAAGTTACTTTGTTAGATGACCAAATCAACAACCAACAAAAAATGCACCATTTCATGTGTTACAATCTAATACTTTCCATTATCAATATTTAACCAACAATTTTGTTTTGAAATGTCACAACAGCATAAAATCATAATGACTTTTTGTTAAGCCTATGAAATCTAAATATAATTATATTTTTCATCAAGATTAGAAATTGTTAAATTAAACTGTAAACAATTTTTTGTATATTAACCTATTATCTAATTTCTGGTGACCAAGTTTGATTAGTTTTGTTAATTTAAAAAAAATTCTTAAAATTAAAAAAAAGGTAAAATAATTCTACCAAAGCATTCATTTTGATGGGTTATAATCTGCCCTCCTAAAACTATACAAAATTTTATAAAAAGTAGATCTTATTAGTACATTAAATATTCAAAATGGTTGACGGGAACCACAATTTCCAACTTTGGATCTATCTCTCTTATATCAGTTTGAGATTATACAAAAGTTCTGTCAATTACAATCAAAACTTTAAATGCAACATCAATTATCATCTTTTTTTCTCCTGATTCTTTCTTATTATCTTCTCTCTTCCATAATGCTTTCTCAGTTTCTTTCACTCTCAGTAACCCCTTGCATCTTAGTGGATTTTTCATTGTGCTGGGGTGGGGTGGTGAAATGTTTAAAAGAAAAAAAAGAAGGAATAAACCAAGACACAGTAAACGAAATAAGAGGTATCCATTCATTAATAGAAGTAGGTATTGTTTCAATGCATATGAATTGCAAAGATGCCCCATGGAATTTCTGTGGTGCCAAAAATAGTTTATAATTGTACATTATAAATTCAGAAAATAAAAATTATCAATTATTTTACTATCTGATAAAACTCGATTAGAATGGATTTAAGAAAAACACTTTAATTTGGATAATGACAACAGTGTAATGAAGATTTGAAACTATATAGACATATATACCAACACACAGCCCAAGTTGAAATTGTGTGTGTGTGACTTGATTTAACTAAGAATGTGTATACAGCCTGTTTGATTTTATTATGCCACCCAAATAAACCTCAATAACTCAAAAAGTTCTGAACCAATATTTGTCAAATTTAAACTCGTCCATTTTTACCCTTAGTAGGATATTTAATTAAATTTTCTGCCATTTTTAATGGTTAGTTTTTGAGATATTTGGAATTTATGAAAATGGACTGACTTAAGTTATTATGTAGATTAAACTAATATTAGCTTAAGACTTCTGAAATCTAATAAAATCTATTTTTCCTTTTTGTCCATAATATGTGTTGAAACATAGGTAAAGGAAAGGGAAGGATCTAATAACTGCTGTAAAACAGAAAATAACAAAGTTATTGAGTGAGGGAATGTCTACATTGGAGATATCAAATGAGCTTTGCAAAGATCATCGAATAATAAAGAAGGCTGTTGAAAATATGAGTTGAGAATTCGAAGCAAAGGAAAAGGCTTTAAGAACTTCCTTCCACAAGATGAACATAAACTAAAACAAGTTATGGCGAAACAACCACTTTTGACCAGCACTCAGATCTTTGAAAAGGCTGGAATTGAGGGAGTCAAGAAAGACAAAAGGTGTAGAATACTTTGTGAATTGGGATCTGTAAAAAAAAAAAAAATCACCGAGGCAACCTCCTCTCATTAAAGCAAATATTTTAAAGTGTCAAAATTAGGCCAAGAAATACATAAAAATTGACTTTTCTAAAGTAATTTTCACAGATGAATCTGAAGTGACATTTGATAGACCTGATGGACAGGCCAAAGGATGGATTTTATCCAATTCAGATGTGCTTGTGGCTAAAAGAAGGCAACAACAAGGTGGTAGTGTTATGGTATGGGCTGGAATTATCAACCAAACCATTGTTGGACCATTCAAAGTCAATGAAACAGTTAAACTGAACAGTGCTAACTATTGCAATTTTATGAACAAGAATTTCTTGCAATTTCAAAGTGGAGTGTGCATTTATGCATGACAATACTCCTTCTCATGTCTCTAAGATTGTTGTGAATTATTTGAACATAAAAGGTTTACAGGAGAAAAAATAATGGAATGGCCACCATCAAGTCCTGATTTGAATCAAATTGAAAATCTATGGTCAATTGTGAATACAAAATCATATGAAGGTGGCAAACAATATAACAGCAAAGCAGGCATATGGGAAGTAATTATAACTACCATGTCAGAATTTGAACATGCTGAAGTAAAAAAAATTAAAATCAATGGATAATTGATTACTGGCTGTTATTGAGAAGAAGGATGATTATATTAAAATGTAAAGAATTCAAAGACTTATGTGTGTTTGTTATTTGTTCTGTTATAAGTGTCAATCAATTTTTGATGATTTTATTACTGTTTTATTGAAATTAAAATGAGATTATTTGCTTAATAAGTTCAGACAGCAGTTTTTTAGAATACATCAAATACCTTCAATAAAACATTAATACTTCCTAAAGTTTTAACTCAGGCTTTGTTTTGATATCTAAATTGATTGTTTAAAATTTGACAATTTTTTTAAAACCAAATTTGAATTACTGAATTTTATATGATTTTCTTAATAACTTCAGACAGAGATAGAGAATAAGAGATTTGACTAAGAAAGAGAATAACAATCGTAGTAAATGGCCATTTATTTTTCTCTTTGTAAAAAGTTCTTTTGTTGTTAATATGCTTACCAGAAAAAAAAAAAGTCTGTTCAGGTTTTCTCCAATTGTTTGTAGTCATAAGCAGCATGAGGAAAAAATGTTTTAACTCTTAGACAATTTATTTATAAACAGTTCAGCCTCTTTAGATCAAAAATGTTAATTAGTATCATGAGAGAAATCAAACCCAATTCCAATATAAGATGGATGCTAGTATTTTTCATTTCTTTGTCTTTTATTTATTCCTTTCTCTAGCCTGTCTGAAGTCACACAATTAAAAACACAATGTAATCACATTAATGTACATAACTATATAAAAAAACTGACTAAAAAAAGTTACTAATATTCTAGTTTATTTGTGTTGGAAATTGGAAGGATAACTTACTTCAGTACAGAATGGTCTAAGACGTTTGTGTACAGTTGGCTGAACATAGGCATGGAATTTGGATTCTGTCTCTAATGTTCTAGAATTAATTTTCAATACTGGGAATTCTATAATCTCCTGTAAATATAAAAGTAAATGATTATGAAACAAAATTACATATAAGACTTTTCTGAAATAAAGGAAATTTTTTATATTAAACAATTGTCAACTTTGAAAATGCGGAAAAGCACTGTACACCATTGAAATAGTGACATCGTTTAAAGAGACGTAGAATAAAATATCACCACACATGAGAAAGAATTGTCTCTTTTTTGTTTACATACTAATTTTATCAAAATAGCCTTGTAATTTCCAACACAAGACATCAGCAGTTGAAATGGAAGGAAATTTCACTATTTTGAGACATTTTTGCACAGTACAACTAGGACAGTTTGGGATACCTAATATTAGTTGCCAATTTAAATTTTCATAAATTTGCATTCTTTTTTCTCCTACCAATAAACATTGTCTTGCATGAAAAAGTGTAAAACACTGATTTAATATTAATCTTATAAATCATATTTACATTACTTAGAAAAATTTGATATCTGAACCTAAAAAGAACTGAAAAATAATATCTTTGATATTGTTGAAATACACTAATGGATTTTAATTAAAAGAAATCAACCAATCAATCACAGATACATTTTATCAACACTAAAATCTTTTTGCAACACTAACATGAGTTAAAATCCTCACAGTATTTAGTATTGTTGAAGTTATTGCTAACATTTTTTGTCGAGATTTCAAACTCTATGTTTGGTCAATTTTGCAAACCAATCAATGAAAATTGAATAAAGCTGATTTGTTTAGAAAAATACTTTGACAAAAACCCTACTTTACAGTTTAGTAATTTCTTTAATTTAATAGGACTTCATGGTGACAATATTTTTTAAGAAATTTTTTTTTCCTTTTTAATAGCGAAGAATAAATTCTTAAGATTTCTTACTTCTGAGCATGAAACATACAGTTGGTAAATATTTCTTTCTGGAGCCAATTTCCAACTTTTTGAAGCATTTGGCCTTGTAATTTGTTCATAAATCTTATTTTTTATCATCTCACCCCAAGCAAAGCAGGAGTGCACTAGTATGCAGGGGGTTATGGAGAGTAAAACTGAGAGAAAAGACTGGGTATAGGGGGGATTAAAGAAAGGATAAAAGATGAATGGGGTTCAAGTCAACAGAAGATGGCAATTAATGTTGCATTTAAATTTTTGAAGATTGTAGTTATCAGGGAAGCAAGTAAGCAGAAGGGAGTTCCACGGTCAGGAAGTGCGAAAAAAGAAACTGTTAAAGAAGCAGTTTCATTTAACTATTTCAACAGTAAAAGTGTGGAACCTAACTGAGAATCTAGTAGCACACTTAAATTTATGCTGTCGGGGCACCAGGGAAAAATGCTCATCAGAGCTGGTGCCATGAAAATATTTGTAGAAAAGACACAGGGAAACCACATCACATCTGTGAGAAAGCAAATGAAGTCAAGATGCCTGGTCAGGATCGATTACATTGCAGATCCTTCTTGCAAGCACAGAGCAAACTGGAAAGCTGGATTCTTGTTAAAAAAAAAAAAAAATGGTGTTTGCAAACTTACAAAAACATCTAAAAAAATAGTCAAAATCAAGTTGTTTTCACTAAAAAACAACTGATTTCAGCTAGTTTAGGCAGCTTACATAAAGTTACTGTACATTGTACCCACTTACCTGTTTGCACCTTTCCCTAAAATTTGTTTTTTTTCATTGATCAATGTATGGCTATTTTAGAGGGTGTGATAGACAGACTAATGGAAGTCACAGAATTTTGTATATATAGATAGATGACTCATTAATTCAACATATATTGATGAACACACAGATTGTGTATAATATATATTTCTAAGGAATCAATAGTTTTTATTTGACATTATTTTCTGCTACTCCAAACATTTTGTTGAGATCTGTTTGAGTAGACGCCATATTTTTTTTTTTTTTACTTTACTTTTTTGTACCATTTATGGAACTGATATGGTTAAAAACGGGAAAAAAGTATTTAGAAAAAAAAACAAAACAAAAAATGCTGAAGTAATAAACAGGAATGTAACAGAGTGTATTTCACAAAGCAAATTGTGGAGGATTGATGTATATATCTATCTTTAAGCATTCCCACGATTCACTTTACTTCTGTGTGGAAGATTATAAATTAAAGAAAAATGAAAAATGAACAGTCATATTTACTTGATTAAATCCCAACATGTATAAAATCAGTTTTCTGAATATCTACCAATAACGGAGAAAACTAACATTTACTAACTTAAATAAATGAAACAAGTTTTTTTATCTTTTGAAATTAGTTAATTTTGCTTTCTTTTATTAGAGATTTTCAAATTTTAGAATCAGTCAGTTAAGTGATGCATACTTCAGGTTTAATTTTCTTAGGAATCATTGTTCTATTTATTAGAATTTTTTTTCTTCTTCTCTACAGATAAGTATTAACTAGTTATGTTTTAAGGGCCTCATGTTGTAGATTTACTTATACCTTTTTGTCACACTCTCATCCAGGTGGTCATGTCTCTTTCGATTTACGACTGACTAGTCAGAAGATTTTTCCACAGTAGTTTGCCATTTCTTTTTGCAGTATACTAGTTGCTAACTAAGGCTATAGTACCCAGTCTGTCCTGCTATTCAACCCATAGCTGGGGGGGATAAGTCATGGATTCATACCTTCCCCAGGGGTATTTGTGTGTAAGTGAACGTAATGAACACAAAGAGAATTCAAACTTTAAATTTTTTAATTTTAAAATAAGTACAAATTTCTATCTGAATTTGGTGACATAGTAATTGTGGGTTCAATCCCTGGGCTGAGTAGTACAGACTAACTGGAAACAGGGTGAGCAATAACCAAGCAGTAGTAAAAAGAACAACATGAGGTATCTCTAGACATAGACAGTGGAATGAGAACAATCTACCTCTGTATATTAAATATATAGTTCAGTACAAAATTGCTTGAAATTTACCTCAATCAAAAGACACTTGAAGAGGGCTGGAGGGCGCAATGATCAAAACATTGTGACAATTGCAACAAAGATAAGTACATTAGTGTGAATGTAAATAATTCATCGTCAATAAAATAAATTGTTGGAATGCTAAAGAAAGAACATAATCTGATATTAGGGGAAAAGGCAAAGAAATGTAAGCATTTTTAACTAATACAATAAGCAGGTATTCTATTGTTTTCATTTCCATTCCTCTCTATATGAAAAAAAAAAGTGCTTTTCAGCACCCCCTCACCTATCCATCTGGTATGAAAAAGCTTTGTTGCACCTGCATTCAAATAGCATAATAAAAAAAATATATGGTTGGTCATTGAGAACTATTCAGTCATTTTTTTTCTTGTTATGGTAGCTAATAACTATCATTACCCACCAAACTGATCAAACTGTCCATGGGGAAAATTTAATAGCACTGTCTTTAATCAATTATCTATTTGCTCTGTTTAAGAGGCATCTCGTGTGAAAATGCATAAACTCTGTAGTTTCCTGTATAAAAACAAAAAACATCTATTGCCATTTTAATTCTCATTTTAATAAAGGAGCCCCTTAGCTCAAGGGGAATAACTCTAAATTCTTCAATATAATCTATAACAGTAACACAAGAAGCACATTTCTAAAGAAAGGAACGGACTTTTCATTTATTTATCCAATAGATTTTGATTACTTAAATGTCATTTTTAGTGGATACTTATGTTTGAGTAGACGCTCAATTTATTTATTAAACAGAATATTTATTTATTTTCGTCTACCGGTCTGAATATTCGAGAAATCTTATTAGAAAAATATACGCTCTTCAAGGATTCGAACTAGCGTTCCCCCTCTTTGACCTCTCGTATACAGAGTGCATGGATGGCCAAGCAAAGTCTGAATAGTGCCTTTAAAAACTCATTTTTTTCTCTGATTCAGAACTATTAAATATTTACTAGAAAGACCTGTGAAATTTTTACGGTTTTCTGAATTTTCAAATGAAGTTAATGAATGATTTATTTAATAAGCTTACGGCAAGTTCGATAAAAAATACCAGAAGAAATCCCCTAATCGCATCATTAAATATTTAAGATTAACAACTTAACAAAATAATGCAATAACAATCACAAATATGAATGCTGGTCGTTATTTTAAGAAGTGGGTACAAATGAATTTTTGAAATTGACAACTTTTTCTATTTCACTGAAAGAGCCCTTAAACACTATCATCCTTTCTTTCTTGTCTTCTTCCATAAGTGAGCTAAAAATTATTCAAGGGCTGAAAACCCACAAATGTAGAGGACACACTACATTAGTGTATATATTAAATATACTCACAACTCCAGCTGTCTTCAGTTGTCTGTTGTTATATTCAGTAATGAAACCCTTTATTCAATTTATGGGTGGATTATTCTTATTCACCTTTCTATGTTGTCAGTTATCTCACCTATCTGTTAATACTCATCAGTCTTATTCAACTTTGTGTTACTTGTCTGTTTCTTCCACTGAACCAGAGTATGAGACTTTTCAGCACTACCCAGGCCAGGGATGGAATTTGCAACTGAGACATGTATTAACCAACATTTTAATGCTCTAGGCTATATCTTTTGGACAATCTAGCAGTGTAAATTTAGAGCCTTAAACCTAATGACAATACTCAAATGGTGAAATTTTTAAGTGTCCTTATGGCTCTGTTAGTAACACTTTTTCCCCAACTAACTACTTTTTAAAGTTTTGTAGTGAGTGCAAAATAATAACTCCCTTGAGCCACTCGCTTCAAATTCAGAGGACTGAGGAAGAAGAAGGAAAGGAATTTGTGAGCCTATGTGAAATTTTCTTTGGACCAATGAAAACCTTGCCTTCACAGAAATTAGCCAGTCAGCCAAGAAGAAGTAAATAAATTTGTGAGCCAACACAAAATTCCTTTTGATATAAAATGAGAGAAATTAATCAGGGAAGAGTGTCTGAAGTTATGTGAAAAGTTTTGTTTCTGTTACTTGCAACCATCATTGAAGTTCTCACCGATGTAAAATTACTCACCAATTATATTATTGGCCTCTAATCAGCACTTGGCATGCAGCACTTCAAAGAGTTTTTTTCTTAATCCAAGAAAGTTAAGTATTTGAAACTATCTCCCTTCATCTATTTCTGAATGTATGCAAACCATATATATATATATATATATATATATATATATATATATATATATATATATATTGTGTGTATTTAGGCAGCATCTTTTCATTCATACACGTTTCATTAAATAATATAGACAAGAGTTGTTTATTTATTTTATGTAAATTTTTTTCATAACGTCTGATAAGTTTAATAATATTATCGTTGAACGAAAAAAGAAATTCATAATATTGATCCATATTTTTTTTAATACATTCTAAGCTTTCAGCTTACATAAGCCATTATCAAAGATGTCAATTACAACATATTAAGCAATATATGGACAAGACAGTGATGATAGTCTGTCATTGTTTACATAGATGATTTCTAAGCAACGATAAACATGTGCATATAAGACGCTAGAAGCGAAAATCGCACCGCATCTCATGACGTCACACATGACCATACGAGAGTGAATTGGAGAAGTATGAAGTATGGGAAGCTGTTGGTATAAACCAATGGCTTCTGTTACCAATTATAGACATTTAAGAATATTTGTAGAGATGCCATAATGTTGAAACCCAACCTAAACAAAATCAATTATGGCATCTCTACAAATATTGTATTTGTGACATCATGAGATGCAGTGCGATTTTCGCTTCTAGCGTCTTATATGCACGTGTTTATCGTTGCTTAAAAATCATCTATGTAAACAGTGACAGACTATCATCACTGTCTTGTTCATATATTGCTTATTATGTTGTAATTGACATCTTTGATAATGGCTTATGTAAGCCGAAAGCTTAGATTGTATTAAAAAAATATGGATCAATATTGTGAATTTCTTTCTTCGTTCAACGATAATGTTATTAAACTTATCAGATGTTATGAAAAAAATTTACATAAAATAAATAGACAACACTTGTCTATATTATTTAATGAAATGTGTGTATATATATATATATATATATATATATATATATATATATATATATATATATATATCCCTTCAGTGAGCAACAAACTTTTACCTTTTTTCTTAAACATTTTTAAATATAATTTTGTGTCAGATCATTTAATCTGTTGTATGAACAATTCCTCTTCGTGACATTATGTTGAAACTATAGACTATAAGAATTCTAATTTATGTTCCTGAAACAGGCTATTGACATTACCTAAAGCATGTAAGTTCATGAATAAATTCTTTATCTTTTCAAGATAAAATTACCCGTGTGATTTCTCGTCATTAATCTTCTTGGCATGAGTCAATCAACTGTTCATTTTAAACCCACATCACTACACAGAGATAGTTCAGTCTAATGTTTGAAATGATCTTTTAGCATTCTGCTACCACTTTCTTTCGATGTCAATTTTTGTTCAAGCTAAACACCTAAGTGGATCACAGAGCCTTGATATTTCGCTGACTCCTGATTGGTCAATTAATGCCAGTATCATGCTTTTGTCTATGTCTGTATGGTTAAAATTAATTTACTGCTCAAAATCTGTTATATGTGTTTCGAGCCTATCATGTGACATGCAACATCTTCAACTCTTCCTCTTTTGCCTTCTCTTGCATACAAGATGTAGCTGTGAAGAAATTGCATTTTGTCCCTTTAGGGGAAAATGCTATGAAGATGCTGACACATGCACACACACACATATATGAACATTGCACATCTCTTAAGTCATTCACTCCTTCAACAACACACAACAGAAACTTATCAACTTCTAACAGTGAGCTTTGTGGCATCAAACAATTTACCAACAAATTCACACCATTCAAATCTTTGAAGTTTCTAAGTTAGATTTCCTAACATAATCCCAAAATTCGAATTCACTCACTCATCAACAAACTACACTTCAATTTTAACATCTACAATTTTTATTGAGACAACAAGAATTCTACTCAAAGAACATGCAGTTTGACAAACAAATTTTTTATTCAAAAAGCAACTTTGAACATAACCTAACAAAACTTACTTCAAGTAACTATCTTACAGCCAAAAGATTTTTAATATTTAATGCACAATTTATTCAAAAGTTATAAGCTTAAAAGTTTATCTTTTAAACACAAAATTCAGCTTTTGATATCAACCAACATTTCATTTACCAATTTCGATTACAACGAACTTTCCAGGAAGAACACAACTTACTTTCTTCAAAGACTTTACTCATTTGCTGAATCAACTTTATTCATGTAATATTTAAACTTCCATCTTTTTATCTGTTTCATTAACAAAAAATATATATTCAATATCCAGCAGGTAAAGGGAGATAATCTTAATCTCTAATATCAAACTATAACAGAAATTTACTGTCAAATATTTCTTAATATGAACTGATTAATTCTTTGAAAATCCTTTTACTGACAGGAACATTGAACAAACTATCTGTCCTAAAGAACATTCTTATACAAATATGTTGTACATATTTGTTATAAATGCTTTATTCTTGTTTTTCTAAAAAGGAATGTTTGTTTCATCTTGTCATTAATGACCTTGTGCCATACCCAAAGTTAAATATTTGTGGAGAAGTTTATCTTCATGCAGCCAACACAAATAATACCTTCTGATATATATATATATATATATATATATATATATATATATATATATATATATATATCTTTCTTTTCTTTATATATAATTACATAATGTTGAGTACATGTAATTCTTTTAACTGACTCCTGTTCTGAGCCCTCCCGTGGATATAGAGAGTTATTTTTTTTTAATTTTTTCCATCAGTGAAAAAAAGAAATTTAATTCAACATTTGCTACAGAATTTAAAGAAATATAAATTTAATAAAATCTAAAAAAGAAAAATGCTCCGACCGACTTACATTCAGAAATACTGAATAAAGGAAAAATAACTTAGTTCGACGCAAGTTCATTTGTTTTTGTCTCTTATTTCAGGAAACGACAAAATTTATTGGATTTTTAATGATTTTGAACGAGGCATGGTCAGAGTTTCGAAAACAAAATTGAGATCTGATGCAACTAACTTTACTTTATCAATTGGAAAAGTGCCAACTTCAAGTCGTAAATGTTGAATTAAATTTCAGTTTTTATTTACGGAAATTCAGACAATATTTTTTGTTATATTTGAATACAAGACTTCTCAGATCAAAAGGTGGGCTCAGAATGTGAGTCTAGTTCAAAATCTTTACACACGATGTAAGAGAGATAAATCAGTATTTCTGTGTGTAAAACTCGTTTGAAATGCTAAACTGGGCTACACCTGTTGGCGTATTTGCACAAGAACACATTGAAAATGCAGTTAAGAACAAATAATGATAATGAATGAAAATAAAAAAGACATCAATCAATGTGTGCCAAGGATTTTTTTTTTAATGAAATTAGGTTCGTGACAAAACTGGCATAAAAAAGTTTCTAAAATTCTTTTTAAAATTGCAAAATATCAGCAAACCGTTCCAGCATTGGCAAGCTTTTTTTTGTACAATACAAGCGGAACATAAACTTTTTTTTTTTACGTAAAAGGAAAGTTAGATTGTTTAGTACAATTTTTTCCGCTTCATTGATGTAACGCACAAGCGCGCGCAAAAAATGACGGATCGACTTGGTGATTCGCTTTTGCACAAAAAACTTATATATCGCGAAGTTAGAATAATTGTAGCGATCTCAAGAAAAAAAAAACTTTCCAGCACACAATGACATCTCTTAAAAACTGATCAGTAAATTAGCCGCCTTTAATTTGATTTTTTGTTAAACTTTGCTATATAATTTATAAAAAGAGATAGTGTGTGTTTGTGGTTAGATACAATGTGGCTATAAGAATTAACACTGCTAAAGGAGGCATTTGGTCTGAAGATCACATTGAAGCGTAAAACTGACAGCCACCATGCAGCGTTGATCCCTATGTCCACACTAACATGTGTGTATATTTCTCTAGTTAGTGGGTGCTCTATTTTATTTACAATGGGGGTTCGGTTGACTGTTTCCTTTTCGGTGGTTTTACTTCCTATATTTTTAAATTTATTTTACTTGCTACTTAGTTTTCAACTTTTTTTTCCATACAAAGTAATGAACAGAGGGGGAACTATTTTATTTTTTTTTAAACAAATTTTAGTTTTTAAATTAAGTTTTCACCGTTTTCAACATCATTGGAGCAATAATTCCCAATAATTATTTTTCCAGTTTAATAATGTAAACCAGCCTTAAATAATAATAATAATAATAATAATCATTTACCTGTGGTACAATTCTTTTCTCATTATCACATGTAGCTTCAAAATCTAAGACGAGAAAATAATCGAACGCTTGCATTTTCTTTGTCAGTAACGTTGAAGAAACAACGTATCCTTGTTTACGATGTAAAAAGGCATGTGTCAGAGGAGAAAGTAAATTAAATTGGAATGGGGAAAATTGAAGCCGAAGTGATTGAATACCGAACATCAATATTTACGTCTCCAAGGGAGGAAAAATTAAAAGGAAAAACCAAGGAATTATATAACAACCGGAATGTATCTGCAAACATTTCGTTCCACTTCGACTTAACTATTTATTCTCATAAAAATAAAAAATAAGATTAAAAAATGAGCACACTAAAAGTAAGTTCAAAACGCTCTCAAAAATCACAAATATAAAAAATAACGAGAAAATACTTTTTTGTTTTTAGATAAAATAAAAATTCCATTAATTTCGATATTTCTCCAAAATATTTCCACTCCTTTCTTTTCTTTTATCAATTGAAATCGCATACACAAATAAAATGTGACGGATTATATTTTTGCGTTGACATGCCATCAGTTGCATTTGATTAATTTCTATCTTTGCATAAAAGATAATCTTAATTACTAGAAAAATGTAAAATACAGCCCGTCGAAATAACTATTTTACATATTTTTCGTTAATTCAATGAACGAAGAACGGAAATTGTCGAAGTGTTCCGAACATTTTAGTCGATGATGGCGTCGTTTGATGTTGCTTGTGTAAACGACCAACGCTGAAGTATGTAAGAAAAGAGTTAGTACTGCTACTTACTAGGCGCAGAGGACCCTGCTGTCATGCCATGTTTTGTTTTAGATAAGAAAAACGGATTGCCATCTTAAGGGTAAGGACGAATTAAGAGTCGAATTTTCTCATTTATTCCATTTAGTTTGTAGATTGTTTTGAAACGGTGAAATATCCGTTGGCAAATTCGCTCGATTGCAACCACCACGTAATGTGTACTTTGCGATTACGAAGTGGCCACAAAGTGGGGGTTTAATTTATAATTGTTTTATATTCTAATATGATCCCCCATTTTAGGACCACTTCTCTTATTTTGGCACCTCTAGTTGACATTTTATTATTATTATTTATTATTTGAGTTCTCTGCAATAGAAACCTTTTTGGAAATAAATTTACAGTCTCTATTCTTCTATAAATTCTCTATTCTTCTGCTTTATATATATAATTTAATTTTTATTACGTTTTTTTTATTTATAATAAACATCAACCATCCTGTTTTAGTTTTCGCTTTCTGAACGTATTTTTTTTATTTTATTTTTTACCTACCTGTTAGTTCTCTCTAAAAACTAAAGTTTGGTTCCATTTTTTTTCTTTTATTGTTGTTGTTTAACTGTACTTTTATTTTAAACTCTGATGTCACTTAAATTATTTATTAAACAACTTTTTGATTTTTAATAGGCTTTTTAATCTTGATTCTGTTTTGTTTTTATTTAATGGGCGTTTTATTCAACGTTGGTTTTTAAGTGGGGGATCTGCTCTCTTTTTTGTCTTTTTTCTCTCCTTTTTTTTTTCTATTTATTTATTTTAATTAGCCATCTGAATCCAGGAACACATTTTTCTAATGACACTATATTATGACTCTAAATAAGTGCAAAAATGATTGCATTTTTTTAAAGAATTAAATTCCATTTTGTTACCAGTTCGTAAAAGTTTGTCAACAAAACAAAAGTAGGTAATCTAAGTAAATTCGTAAATAAAAATTGAAGTTCAATTATTTATTATTATTAATTAATCAATTTTATTTTTTTATCCCACCTGTATTTCCTTTTATCTTTTTATCTAAGATCATTTACTTTCCTAAACATCTAAAAACACTCCTTTACATATATTCTTTATCTTCCTCTCTAGAACCCCACCTAAGCTGAAATATACGTAATTTTCTCAAGTTTGCTGTGAGCAAGGCTGACACATTTTTGTTGGGTGTCTATTTCTAAATTCAAACCGCGATAAAAACAAGACCTGGCGTATTTTACAAAAAAAAAAAAAAAAAAAAAGACAGTTTTTCTTGTGTTTACACTACAGTTTATTCAAAAGATACAAATTTTATAAATTGTTGAATGTTCGATGTTACGTTATTTTTTTTACGATTCAAGAAATAAAAACTACAGAGGCTGAAATCAAAGCTTGAAACTTGATCCTAGTGTTAATTGCTTTAAAAACATCACAGTCGTAATTGTATAATTAAATTTTAATTATTAAAAGAGCATTAAAAAAAAGTAAACATGGGAGATGGTTGTGTTTGTGTATGTGTGTCTTGACAACAGTTTTTTTACTACTTTATTTTATTAATCATTTTCTACTTGAAAGTGTACCTAAGAAGACAACAAACCAGGTGTTTTTTTTGGGGGGACGACAATATTTTCGTAATGATCTCTCTCCTCACACCATTTTTTTATTCGCTTCCCTTATTTTGTGTAAAAAAAAAAAAAAAAAAAAAGAAAAAAGTTGTGTTCATTTAACACTAACAGTTTTTACTTTTAACTTCTTTTTTTTCATGTTCCTTTTGTTGAGTGTTTGCCAAACGGAGCAAAATTTATCACAAGATCGAATTATGACCTTCACTTGTAAAGATTTCGTCAAAGTAAACAGAGTTAGTTATCAATGGTTCACCTACTGATTGATTATCACGTTTTCGAAGATCCCTAACGGTGGGGAAAGTGGGTTCATTTTCCTCTCGTCGCCCTATAGTAGTAGTATCTACCCCACTGTATTCCGTTTCCTCAGAAGAAAAGGACTCTAATTTCTGTTTTGCCGATCATTGACACAGTAACATTCTTTCCCATATTTTTATCATGATGCGTGTACACAGTGTATAACACTTTTTCGTAAGTTTTTGTCATATTTAAAAAAAAAATTCTTTCGTTATTTTTAAACCTCTATAACAAAGTTTATTTCATGTGTATGCCTTACTTGTGTATGTGTGTGAACATTCAACAATATTTTAAATGAGAGATTTTCTTTCTAATTGTCACGGTTGTAACTATCCGTTTCGGTTTACGTACGACGGGACATCTGCGTTCGCTATTTAGGGTAATTATTACCTAATCAAATCAATTTTCTTATTTTCCATTTTTATCTCTGCTAATTTCTATGTCACTATATAAATTTGTTTTTGTTTTACTTTTAGTTTTGTTCTCTCCCCTCCCCCACTTTTGTTTGAATAAGGGTACAGTACACTATAATTTTCTTCGCTTAAGTAAGAATTATCCTCGTGATCTAGTTTTTATTTATTTATTTTTCAATAGGTATCTCTTGTTAAAAACTAGATTATTTTCCCCATCAAATGAATCGTTTGTTTTGGTGCTGATTAGAAACATTGAAGCATGCCTTTCTTTGTTGCCGATGAACTTTTTTACCTTTTTGGTTTGTTTGTTTCACATTTAGACTTAAAATGGTAGGGATAGTGATAAAAAAATACAAGTCTTTTACTAAATTTATTAAAGATAGTCACGAGAAAAGTGCAAATCTTTACAATTTAATTCTCATCCCCTCCCTCATGCGCTGTAAATTCCTCCACATGGAGAAAAGGGATGTCTTTTTCGTCTTCAGCTTGCAGACACCTGATCACATGATGGACCAGTTTTTAGACAGCTCCATCGTTGCCGCCTTACTACTCGATTTTGTTCCATTATTACTTGTTACTTCTACTACCTTTCCACCACGTTTTAAAATGTTGCATCTTTTGCGAAACCGAACCCTAAAAAACCTTATACATTTATTTTCCCTGTTATTTGCACAATTAATTCCGATTGATTAACCTTAGTTGTTTTTTTTTTTTTTTTTGTTTTGTTTTTTACGCCATCACACCACCATGATAATGATGCTGATTGTTTTGCCTGGGAAAGCAAGGAAGAGGGTTGCATGGTGATGTTGTTAGCTCACAATCAATTTGCTCTGCCCTCTTCTTTTTTATGCGAATTGACATGGCATTTTAGTCGCATCTCCAAATTCGTGTGTTTTATGTTCAATTATCTGTTTCAAAACTAGTGTAGTAGTATTGTTGCGTAGAGAAATATGACGAGATGATGCTCTCGTTTCTTTGCCAGTACGTTTGTGATTATAAAATCAGCTGTTCATTATTAACTCATTTCTAATAATGTACAAGTTTTTTTTTTTTTTTTTTGGTTGCGTGATCCTATAATTGTGGATGTGCGTCATCATTTACTAGTCTGCTATTATCATTTACTCCTCCTAACTGGGGCGTGACTCTCTTTGTTAACTAAAAAAAGTAAAACATCTCTAGTATTACATTTTTTTACATAACAACCATTTTCATTAGTTCATTCACTGTGACTCTTCTAATCTTGCTGCACAAGCAGGTTGTGTCACTTGTTCTTTATCATGTTTAAAACAAAAAACCCAAACCCTTGCTCGCTACACTACTTTTCTTTTTAATTTTTGCGATTCCGTAGAACTTCACTAAGCGAATCTAGATACCATATAAAAAATCATTCGAGAGCAATCGAATTATTGTATTTTGTAACTCTGCTTTTCACGGATCGTTATTATTATTAGTGGAGTTTGTTTATTGTTTACAAATGCTAGAGCGCTAGCTAAACTAAAAACGTGTTCTTTTACTTCTTATTTTCCTCAGCTCAACAAATGTAATTTTAGTTTTGTTGGTCAACACAAATAATCAGCTTGTGCGTGTCTTAGATCGGAATCTTTTCACTTGCTGGGAGGTAAAAAAAAATGAAAATTTTAACAAATATTGAACTCAATTGAATTTTTAACTGACCCAGTTTTTTCACCATATTGACATCATCGGTTGTCTTTGTCGAGTTAATATATTGTTAATAATAATATTCATTTCTTTTTCTACACAATAAATAAATATTTATTAAACTACTTACACAACAGAAGTTGCAATTTTACTATATTTTTTGCTTGAGTTTTTTTTTATAATCTGAAATAATAATATTAAATATTGTATACTTAAAAAATTAAAAATATGAACAATAAAACTGAATAAACAGGACGGGAAAATGGGTAAAAAATTGCTGCAAACAATTTTTGCAGAACAATAAATTACCGCCCCCGCCCCTCTACATTTCCCAATAAATAGCCTCATATTCTGAGTTTTCTTTCTGGAGTTGAAAACTTGTTAATCGGAAATGCGATATAGCTAAAAAAAAAAAAAAAAAAAAAATAATAATTACCAAATATTTTCCCGTAAGTAAAAAAAAAAAAAAAAAAAAAAAAAAGAAATTTAATTCCATCTCCGTTATTTTCTGTTAATAAGCTCATATCAGAGTGAAAAAAAAATGACCCTGTTAGTGTTTTGTATAGGGTGGGAAATATTCTTGTTTTTCGGACACTATTTTTCGTTTTTGTTTTATGCTGTGTTTAAAACGTCTGCATACGGATAGAAAATGGATTCAGTAAATAAACAAAAATAGAAAGGAATGTAAAACAATGTTTTCTCACCAGACTTATTCAACCAGATACATACACTGTGAGGCGATTCTGAGAGAATTTGAAGTTCCACCAGGATTCATTATTGGCGGCCACTACTCTAACAACATAAGATATGCAGATGACATAGTCTTGATAGCAGACACAGAAAGGAAACTGCAGGAAATCCTACAGAAGGTAGTGAACGAAAGCGAGAAGAAAGGACTAAACATCAACTGCAGGAAGAAGACAGAATGTGTGGTTGTCAGCAAAAGAAACGGCTGAACATGCAAATTACAAATTGGAGGTACCGAAACCATACCAGTACAATTTAAATATCTGGTAAGTTTTAACAGAGGACAGAAAATGTAACTCCAAAATCCAAAGACATATTGGGATAGTGAAAGATGCTTTCCAAAAGATAAGCAAAGCATTAAGAAACAGGAAAATTTTGTTAGAAACAAAGAAAAGAGTACTGAATGGTCACTTAATGTCTGTTCGCCTATATGGCAGTGAATACTGGACAATCTTCTCAGAGATGAAGAAAACGCTTGGAAAATTTGATCCCCCACAAGACATCTTGAAGGCAAGAGAGACAGAAGGAAACTGCAATAATCTAGCTAATGAGCTTGTGAAAATGGATGGAAGAACAAGGTTTAGGAGAGATAGCAAAAAACAAACTTTACTACAAAGGACAGGAAATTGTGGAGAGCTATGATTGCCAACGACTTGAAGGGACATGGCATGTAAAAGAAAAAGATTTCAGTTGCATCACTACAAATCCAGTGGTAGGCACAAAATATGAGGCTAGTTAAAAACTATTCAAGGGAGGTAATTCATTGTTATGCAGAAATGATTTGGAGTGGTAAAACTTCATGATTTTTCTTTTGTCATAAAATTTATGAAATTGATTTTTAAGAAATATTTCTCCTTTATAAAAACCTTTGATTTGCTGTTTTTTGTTTGCTTAGGAAATTCTACATTTGTAATACCTTAAACAATTTTTATCTCATTAAACTGTAAAAAAAGCCACAACCTTTGAAAACTTTGGTTAAAAGTAACTTTTTAATAATTCTTCTCTATCATCACTAAACAAGTGTAAACTACATTTTAATGAATTATCTTAATTAATAACAAAAATAAATTGAAGAAATTCATTTGAAATATTCATATTTATTGAAAACATTCAAGCTTTTCAACTGGAATGCTGAAAACATATTTTTCCTCCAGTGCAGTCACATGTTTTCTTATTTAAATGTTGTTAACCAATTTAAAGATTAGAAAGTTTTTAAATCAGTATTTTAATTCTCTGTGAGTGCTACTTCCAAGGCTGGAAAAAAATTTAACACTGACTATGAATAAGGACCAAATTTATAAATTCTCTAAATTAAAGCAGTTAATTACACTTCTATTTTTTTAAATATTAGTATTCACCCACTACAAGTCACTATAGCCATTCAAGGGATACTGAATGAGATGTGTGATATGATTGAAAGAGGAGGTGGTAGGAAGTGAAGATTATGAGGATAGGGAGGATAGACTTGAAGAGCTTATGATTATAGTGTTCAGGGAAGCACTCATAAGAAAGTCTGTTTCATGGCATGAGTTCTTGGGCAGAGTAGGGCTGGGCTGTCAGAAAGCAATTTTCTTTTTATCTTTGGAACACTGAGGAAATGAGAGTGTTTTGACTCGATGGAAATTGCACAGTATGGTCTAGCTGTCCAAACTGATGGGATTAAAGAATGAAGCTCTTATTCGAACATTAGCCATAGAAATATTTTCATAATGAATGTGTTTTTAACTGAAATATTTTTTATATTATTCATTTTTGCTGCAGTGAAATGTTTTATGTATTGTATTATAAAACTTGGGTTCTGAAAGGTAGATAATAGTGCATCCATATTACATCATAATTTAGTTATATTTAGAGATGCTAAAAGATTTGACTTTTATAGAATCAGATTTCCAAAGATGTTGCTTAGATATTTAAAAAAAAAAAATAAAATAAAATATTGTCTTGTTCTACTTAGTTTTATAAAACCAGTAGCAAATACCTACATTGTTTCAGCAGTATTTTAGTTGATTAAATTTATAAAAACACCTTTTTTTTTTTTTTTATAAAAAGGAATTAAATTGGACTTAAATTGTGTAGAGCTATCATGATATTTTTTTTTTTTTTTAAAATTGTAATATTATTGATAGAAAATAAATTCTGATGAATTGTAGAACAGCCAGTAAATTGGTGGTTCTACAATTGATGTGATGACATTTAAAGACCGAAGAAGCACTGATGGTTTGATTAAATGGAATATAGAACTCAAAGAATTCTTAACCAGGTTGCCCAACATGTGGAAGGTATTGCTGATGTCAAGAGCAACAATTTTAGAATTATTATGTTCTTATAACATGTCTGGCAGTTTTCTATTGATAGATTAAGTTGAAAGTTCGCCATATATTTTGTAGGTTGTATTAATAGCTGCTTGGGGAAAAAAAAAAAAAAAAACTATGGTGATGTTGGAAAGAACTTATTGATGTTCTCCTGTAGTTTTGATATTTAAACTTGGTATTTAGTATAGCAACACAATTTCAATTTTATGTATTTTACTAGTATACTAATTGACTGACCACAAGCATAAAATGGTATGTATATTCTCTTCAGATATCTACTCTTGTATTTTGTGTCTAAACCAGACAGTTCCTGAAATTTAAAAATGGTAGTTAAGCAACTTGAATAAATTTCTCTGAAGTGGCCTGGTGCTCTATCTCACATCTTAAATGGATGAGACTCGTTACCATAAACTCTCCTAATTAAGATTAATGCAGTTATCAGTAGCGGACTTACATTTTTGGGGCCCTGAAGCTTGAACAGATATAGTGGGCCTCTTCGCAACCAACAACCGTAGATTCAATGATCAAACTGTTAAGATGAGGACTATAAATAGATTCTGGCGAGCTCAATGAGCCAATACAGTTGAGAACATTTTAAAATTTAACCAATTACAGGGGAATTTTGAGGCCATATAAAATGGGTATTAGAGTATATTCAAAGATCAACATTGACTACTTCAAGCCGTTGGCTTATGATTCTATCACTAAAATGGCCTTATTTTAATAACACTTTAAAAAAAAATCATTGATTTTGTTAAAAATTTCATTCATTAAAAAAAGTTACTTCAGGAGCCCCTCTGGCCTTATAAGGGGACCTGAAACTTGAGTTTTATTAGTTTCATAGTAGTTCCGCCACTGACGATCGTCGGTGATCTATTTAAAACCCCATGATTCCTGTCATGTAAATGTTAACAACTCCTTTTTTTTTCTTCTTTATTATAAAATCAAATAATAGAGCAATTTCTATGACTGTTTTGTTGCACATTAACCCTGAAGTCAATATGTTAGCATTGATAGGATCTTTGGGACTGATGCAAGATGGAATGAGAAGGTCTTTCCAAAATTAAAAGGTGGTGTCCTTTGATGCTTTGTGCCACTTTTGGAAAGCAATGTCTACAAAATATGCAATTAAATAAGATGGATATTTTGAGTGGAAAAAATGTGATATATACAATGATTAATCTTCTATGTACCATATCCCTTCAGGACTTGGGTGATCAAGGCTCTCCACAACTTCCTATCTTTTGTAGCTCTTAACAATGCTTGTCTTTTTACTATCCCTCCCAACCCCCGTTTGGCCATCCATTTACAAAAGCTCGTTAGGTAGATTGTTTGCTGCTTCCCACTGTCCTTCTTGTCATCAATATATCCTGCGAATGTGAAATTCTCCAAGCCTTCTTTGCTCATTATGTGTCAGAAATTGTAACTTTCACTTTCTGATGCTTACATTCAAATCACATTGAAAACACTGGTTCTTGTTCAATCATCAAAGTTAAGTGATGTTGAGCATAGTCACTGCTTAGATGGGGACCACTGGGTACTATAAATAATCTCCTACAATTTGAAATATGTTTCAGCTTTAAATAACCCATAAAGGGCTGATAAGCTATAAAAAATAAAGTCAATTAACTCTTTCTGATACTTAGTATAACTGTCCTTTTTGTTCCAATTTTCCTTAAAACTTCCTTGTTGCTTACATGTTCTCTTCATCATATTATCAGCATCCTTCTGTTGACCGCATATCTGTTGCCATGGATATCTTCATCTGTGAGGAAACCGTCCAGCATTCATTGCCATATAGAAGGATTAGTATTATATGGCAATTTTGTACTTTGTTTCTACCATAATTTTCTTGTTACTTCTTCTTCATGTTCCATGTCCTTTTAGGACGTTGGTGATCATAGCTCTCTACAATTTTCTGCCCTTTATGTAACAGTTCAGTACTCTTTTCTTTGTTTCTATTGACATATTCCTATTTCTTAGTACTCTGCTTAGCTTTTAGAAAGCGTCTTTGGCTATCCCAATGCTCCTTCAGATTTCAGTATCACACTTTCCGTCCTCTGTTAAAATACTTCTCAAATATTTAAATTTTTTTATTTGTTCGATTTTGTATCTCTGATATGCAATTTGCATTTTGGGCTCATCCTTTGGCTAACTACCATAGACTCTGTCTTCTTGCAATTGATACTTAATCCTTTCTTTTCGCTTTACTTCACAACTTTCTGTAAGTTTTTTTAGTTTTCTTTTCATGTCTAACATCAACACTGTGTTATCTGCATCCTTATGTTGTTAAGATTATGGCCACCATTTATGAATCCTGGCAGGACTTCTAATTCTCTCAGAATTGCCTCAAATAAGTCTGGTGAGAAGTCACATCCTTGTCTTACACCCCTTCTATTCTTGTATATTTGCTGAACTCGTTTTCTATCCCTATACAGGCGGTTTGCTGCCAGCACAGGTTCTTGATTATTCTAATATCTTTCCCAAATATGTCAAGGTTGCTAAGCAATTCCAACAGATCTTTGTGGTGTACTTTACCTTGCCAGTGACATAAAGTGAAGATGTGCTGTCTGAGTGAATGTCGTAGGCAGTATCTACCTGACTAAAATATAAAGGTAAATTATTAAATGTTTAAAAAAAAAAAATTTTTCAGTTCATTTTAGATTTGTAATTTAATGCAGTGTATAATTCAGTACGTGGTTATTATTTTCATTTTTGGCATAATTCTCCTTTGCCTTTCAATGTCGGTATACAATAATACATGTCACTATGCCTAGTGCACATGCTACGGAATGTTTTAACAAGCCATGTTTGATGATGGACAACAAAGGCAGTAGAAATTCCACTTTTTTTTTTCTTGCTTCTTGAGTAAAAATTTTTATTTTTTTTATCTCGTATTATGAGAGTATTAGTCCAATTTCTTTTCAAGATCTGTTAAAAATATTTTCTTTATGTAGTGATAAGGCTTTTGTTGACAACTGTTGACCTTATAGAGGTCACCTAACTGCCTACCTTGAGTAATTACTTATGCTATGTTAGTGATATGTAGTGACATGTATTATAAACTGATACTACTTAATTTTCATTTGGCAATAGGTTATTTTTTTATTTTTTTTACTTGATAATTAGCAACATTTTGCATGAATGTAAGACTTCAAAGTAAATTAGGACAGAGTGAATTGAATTTTGACTATCCGCTTTGAATTAAGACAGTTTACATGTTGATTTGGTAGTGAGGGTGAAGTGGTATGGTGTTCACCAGCATGAAAAATGGAATTTTGTACCTAATTTGAATTAAGTTATCAAGCAATGATTTCAAATACTCATTGAAATTCATCACAAATTTTAATTTGTTTTCCATTGTTGTTAAAGAATTGTTGAAAGGAAATATGTTCTAATAATTATTATTATATATATTCTGATTTCAAAGTTAATTTATTGTAAGCTTCAAAGAATTGACATAAAGTCTGTTTTTTTTTTTTTTTTTTTTTTTTTTTTATCCTACTTGAATAGACTGGTCCACTCAAAAAAAAAAATAGGGAAAAGTTTGGGGGAGGGGGGAAATACTTTCTGTTGATCAGCATCCTTTTGACCTTCCTTAGACCACAACAATTGTCAGAATTGAAAAATTTTAGAAAAGGGATCCTATTTATAATATTGATACAGTGTCAAATTGATCCCTGACTCTGAAAGGTTACTGGCCTTTAATTATGACACTTCGCTGTTATTTACAAATGTTAAGTTTTGAAAATGTGCTAATAGATATATAGGGATTTATATATTTTTTACCTTCTCTTTTTTTTTTTTTTTTTTTTTTTTTTTAAGTACACTCACAAAAATTTGAGGTTCTTAATTATTTCTCTTAAATTAAGAATAAACGGGTACATAATTTTAATTGTTCATTATTTAAGAGAAATCTATCTGTAACCAGACCTCAAAATAATTCTGTTTTTGTACATGAAACAGCTAAGGCCAATGATTCTGTAACAGTTAATTCAACACTGTATCATTATTATGAACAGGAACACTTCCTTCTAAATTGATAAAAAGCAATATTTTTTGACTTTGACAAGTGTCACGACCTAAGAAAGGTCTAAAGTGGCGCTTTTTAAATTATTAGGGTTGCAAAACAGATTATTGAAAACTAAATATTTGTTGTATAAAAAAATTTGGTTACTCTCTTGTTGATGTATCTCGTATAAAGAAATATTTACAGTATTCATAATGATTTATGTATCAAATAAAAATCATATATTGCAATTATTGGGATATAAAACAATCAGTTCTCTGAGTCTCAAGTTTCCAAGGCCTTACAGGATTAATAGGTTTAACAGCCAAATCAAGATTAAGTAAATAATTCTCTGATTCATTATTTCTCTGACTTTTGATTCCAGTTAGAACTCTTCCTATCTCTTGTAGTATTTCTAATATTAATTTACTTCTTGAAATTCCTCCTGGTCCTTAAGGGCCATGTCTCCTCAGGACATAAGCGATCATGTCTCTCCACAAGCTTCTTCTCTTCAATATTTATAAATTGTCCATTGTTTATTGAGAAAAATAATGAAGTGTTTTTCTTTTCTCTACAGTTTTGAAATCAGTTATTCTTCCCTGTGTGTACAATCTGCACTGCTCCATAGCAGTGAGACTTGGGCACTAAGTGTGCCAGTCTTGCTGTAGCTCTGCTGCAACAACCACTCAGGGATTCGTTGGATTTGTGGCACCAAGCATAAGTATGATCCCCCCCCCATCTGAGTTGTTAACAAGGCTCAGTATTGAGGATATAACATTAGTGCTGCACAGCCATTGTGTTGAGTGGTTTGGTCATGCCCAACGAGCTTCATCATACATTAGGACTGTCTTGGAGTTCAGGGTTCCTGGTCACAGAAGCCAAGGTAGGCTGAGGAAGACATGCAAAGACTGCATTGGGAAGGATGTATGAGAATGCGACCTTGCCCAAATTATCCTGCTTGACAGGGATGCTTGGAAAGAACAAGTGAGAGCTAGCCAACTGCTGCCTACCTCAGTCATTGGGAACCCACAGCAGTATAATCTGGATCGGACAGATGGACGGATTCTTGACTGGTTGTCAACTAAGGTGTGTGTGAGAGAGAGAGTGAAGTCTAGTGTACTCTTCTAACTCATATGAGAAGATATGGATTCATGCCTTTACTAAGGGTACTAATGCAGTGTAAATGCAAAAGGTTAGACAAGAAATTGAACTTGGTTTGCTAACTCCATTTTCCATGCAGGTACCCATTAGATCACCTGTACCTCTCTCAATGGATTTATTATTGGCTTTCTTTTCTATCCAAGAGTTTAATTTCTTCTCTGCGGGATACTTCCTTTATGGTGATAGTGTCGATGACCAAATAGAGCAATTTTTGTATGGAAGAGTCTATTGACTGTTGGTAGAGGAGGAGGAGGTTGATTTTTGTCGAGCATTTCTCTCTTGTCATTTGATTTCTTCCTTTTCTCTTCTGCTGGCTTCAAAGTTTCTGGTCCTAATAGTGATGGAACACTGCCATTTGGTATGGGCTTGAAATGATTTAGGCTCAAGTCTAGTGGCTTTCAGTGTTGTTTTAAGTTGGTCCTTGTATCTTCACAGTGGGCAACCCTGTGGACTTTTCCCTGAAGTGAGCTCACTGAATAAGACTTGATGTGCAAACCATAACTCCTCTATTCTTGCTACATGCCCTGAATATCGAATGGACTTATAGTGTAGCCTTAATCCAACATTATAAAGGGTGTCACTATTAGAACTACATTGGACTCTTGCTTCAGTACCATACCCTTTTCCTATTGTTATATTGAAACTATGATCCAACACCATGCAGACTTTATATTGAAATTAGATCTGACACCATAAAATCAGTTTTGCATGTTTGGAATGTTTTTCTATTATTTGATCTTCTTACATTCTATGCACAGTCATATTCTCAGGATTCTTGTTTAGTGTAAGAGATCTTAGATTTCACACAACAGAAATCTCTCCTAGAATATTTAAACATCAGTTAAAATTTATTTGTAAAGATTTTTTTGTTGAAAAAGATAAAAACAAATTTAACACTTAAAATATTAAAGGTGAATTTATTGAAAAGTGTATTTATTGGCTGATGATATTTGCAAAAAATTCAGCATCTAAAAATATGTATATAAATGCTACACATGCACACACTCATGCTTCATACTCATCTTACCTACCTAGCATCTGGGGAAAGTGATTATTTTTGGCTGGTTGCCACTTACATCATATAGGTATATCCTCAAAAATACCTTCTGTATTTGTTATTCCCATTTGGAGGTGTATATAAAGACTTGTTGCCTGTAAGATTTGCATACAGCAACCTAATTAATAGGTTTCTTTTCCTCTATCGAGTTTATGTTTAAGGAAAAATTAAAACAACAATGTTAAACTGATATATAAGACAATTAGGAAAACCCCTACTTTGACAACATCATTAAAAAAAAAAAATTTATGTCAAAGTAGAAGTTTTCCAAATTGTCTTTTCTATTTACTGTTGTCATATTCACTTTGCTCTTACACAGGTTTTGTTAAATTTGACCAACAAGCTCTTTCTGTTTAACTTTTTTATTTTTGTTTTCATTTAATTTTTTCCTTTGAAATATATGAAATATTACACTTTTTAGATCCTATCTCCCATAATAAAAGTTATTCTATTTAATATAAGTTGTTTCTTTTGTACAATAAAATCTTCTAGAATCTTGTGTTTTTCCTTGCAATTAGTGTTGTATAGTATTTTGGTATTATCTATTGATATTTGTCTTATGTTGGTAAGTACTTGAGCAAAATATAAACTTCAAGTTTGTCTACAATTTGGATCCAAATGTATAACATCTTATTTGAAAATTGGAAAAATAAAATTAGACTCACAAACCTCAATAAAAGTTGGTGGGATGGATTCTTGCTATATATATATATATATATATGTGTGTGTGCATGTGAAAATTATGGATTTGCTTTATATAATTGCTCATGTAAACTGTAAGAAACTCACATGTCCACTTGCTTAACTATTCTTGTTAACTCTATCATAGCTGCAATGAGATTTTATTTGCGAATGATAAAGACAAATATGTAAAGTTCTTGCACATTTTTCTGATGCTTGCATTGATCTCTGAAATTCTGTCATTCCTTTCATTATTGATTCTGGTTATTCTTGAATAAAATTACTTGCTGTTCACATTGAATTAAAACACCCTTTCCCATTCATCTTGCTTGTCTTCTCAGTGCAGTGACCCACATTATCCCACTGGCAATATCAAAAAAATATTAATTTTTTTTTCTTAAGCAAGTTAAATCATAGCATATAGAGTATTCTGTTAACAAAAAAAAAATTTGTAATCTAACATGGTCCATTTCTTTATATGTAACTTGGAAATTGATTATAAAGCTGCAAACTAATCATGAGCTATAAAACCGGTTTTAGTAAATACTACATTTTGCTTTCAGTGTGTTAACCCATTAAATCAATGAGTATGGCTGATGCTAACATCCAAGAGAGTGACTCACTGCACCTTCTTGGCCTAATGTTTTCTGCTGGCATGAAATAGAAAGATTATATTGAATCAATTGCTAGGTGTGTTACTAGGAAAGATGGTTCAGTGTGTTGTGCTTGACAATTTTTCTTACTCAAATCTATCTTACATTTTTATGAGTCTACCATTTGTCTATACTTTGAATATTGCTACAACATATGGTTTGGTGCTCCTGCTATATATTTAGAAATTCTTGATAAAATCCAAAGAAGAATCTGAAATGTCATTGGTCCTGACCTGGCATCTTGGCTTCAGTCCTGTTCCCACTGCCATCTTTTCTGTAAATACTTTCACAGTAATTGTTCTGATAATGTTCCCCTGTCGTACCTAGACTTTATGAAGAGAAGTGGAGTACTAAATTGGTAGAAAGGTCTCATACATTTGAAATGGCTAGATATAATCTTAAGTTCTATGCTAACAGTTTCTTTTCTTGTACTTCTTGTTTGTGGAACTCTCAACTGGCTTCTTGCTTTCCAGTTGAGTTTGATCTTCAAAAATTTAAATGCAATGTCAATTGTTATCTTCTGTCTTCTTGATTTCTGTTTTTTTGTTGTCTTCGCCTCCATAATAATGTTTTTCTTTTGCACATATTCTCTAACACTCACCCCGCCACATGTTAGTGGCTTTATTGCCTTGCTTGGGGCAAAACGATTAAAAAAAAACAAAAAAAAACAAAACTGTAGATGACAGGAATTTACATTGTTGCATTTTCTATAGGTCAGCTGTGAATAATGGAAATTTCCACCATGGTTAATGGATTAATCTTACTTACAGACCAAATGTATTTAAAATTTTTTATTCCTTTATTTTAAAAAAAAAATGTAATAGTAATTTATCAAATAGTCAGCATTACATTTAAAGCAAGCTGCTTTACCATATGGAATATTAAAACAATTTTAACATGTTAATATGAAGACTTCTTACCTGCAATAAAAAACTGCTATGAATGAAAGCAACTGTAATTTGTAATTAAGATAACACTTTTGTAGAAAATTCTCTATTCAATTAAATTTGCACATTGCATGATTATTTGGTGGTTTTCTTTCTGTATTTTTAAAAATTTGTGTTTATATACTACAGGAAAGATTTTCATTACACAATAATAAAACATTGACTAATTTATAAATTACACACTATATCCTTTTTAGTTTAAAGATTAAATATTTCTTTATATAGGATTTGTTATGAAATGCATAATGATTTCAGGAATAGTGTTTTTTTTTTTTTTTCCTTTTCTAGTGTAATTTCAATCCAGAAATAAATGTCCATGTCTCTATTTAAGCGTTTATCTTGAAGGATTTTGTATCTGTTAGATTGTAACATTGTTCAAGTGTTTAATTGCTTCAGCTTTTTAAGAAATTCCAATATGACATTGTTTCATAATTATTTGACATTGAAGACAATTGAAGGCTATTAATTTCTCCAGTTACTGAACTGATTATTATTTATTTTTCATCTTTTGTCATTTGATACTTTTCTATCACCAACTTCAAGCTTTTTTTTCATAATCTAATATATAAAGCTCAAAGTTTGTGTGTATATGTCTACTTAAAACCCTGAAAATGAATTATATATAAAGTTGGCTGTCTGTCACTTAGTGTGTGTGAACGTGTATATGAAAATGTTACGTAGCACTGTAACCTCAGATCAATGCATTTTTTTCATTTATAGCTGCCAGCATGTTTCTTACACCTTACTCAACTTACCAGTTCTTCCTTAATAATGCCCACCATAAAATGTGACATTCATTTACTCCCAAATTCACTTGAGAAAAGAATGAATCCATCTCCATCCCTCTGCTATGAGTTAAATAACAGGAATTGTACATGTATTCTCAAAAAATTGTTAATGCAATATTAACTAAAAAAAAATATTCTTCTTACAATTCGAAATATATTTCAGCTTTAAATAACACGTAGATGAGTAATAAGCCATAAAAAAAAACAACAAATCAATCATTAATTGCTCTGAAAAACAAATACCACCATGTTATTTTCTTACACAAGTATGATTGACTGTAATGGCGTAGGTTAAGTCAGTAGATTTTACGGCATGTCAACCATTGTACAGTTACTTCATGTCTAATTTTGTATGGGACTCTTAGTGAGGATAAAACTCATTACTAAATAGAAATAGTCAACCAAACTGCCCATGCTATATATTACCCATACTAATGTTGTGTTGATTATAAAAATTAAAATAAGTCTGTTACTGCTTATAGGTTTCTACCAATAACCCATTAATGCCATCACAAAAATAATAACATTGGACTTTAAAGGTTTAATGGAGATTAACTAATTTGCATATTAAGCTTTAAGTTTCTCTCTTTTTCTCTTGCTCTCTCTCCTTTTCTCTTGCTCTCTCTCCTTTTCTCTTGCTCTCTCTCCTTTTCTCTTGCTCTCTCTCCTCTTCTCTTGCTTTCTTTTTTTTCTCTCTTGCTCTCTTTTTTTTTTCTTGCTCTCTTTTTTTTCTCTCTTGCTCTCTTTTTTCTCTCTCTTGCTCTCTTTTTTTTCTCTCTCTCTTGCTCTTTTTTTCTCTCTCTCTCTTGCTCTCTTTTTTTTCTCTCTCTTGCTCTCTTTTTTTTTCTCTCTCTCTTGCTCTCTTTTTTTTCTCTCTCTTGCTCTCTTTTTTTTCTCTCTCTCTTGCTCTCTTTTTTTTTCTCTCTCTCTTGCTCTCTTTTTTTTCTCTCTCTCTTGCTCTCTTTTTTTTTCTCTCTCTCTTGCTCTCTTTTATTTTTTCTCTCTCTCTTGCTCTCTTTTATTTTTTCTCTCTCTCTTGCTCTCTTTTATTTTTTCTCTCTCTCTTGCTCTCTTTTATTTTTTCTCTCTCTCTTGCTCTCTTTTATTTTTTCTCCCTCTCTTGCTCTCTTTTATTTTTTCTCTCTCTCTTGCTCTCTTTTATTTTTTCTCTCTCTCTTGCTCTCTTTTATTTTTTCTCTCTCTCTTGCTCTCTTTTATTTTTTCTCTCTCTCTTGCTCTCTTTTATTTTTTCTCTCTCTCTTGCTCTCTTTTATTTTTTCTCTCTCTCTTGCTCTCTTTTATTTTTTCTCTCTCTCTTGCTCTCTTTTATTTTTTCTCGCTCTCTTGCTCTCTTTTTTTTTTTTCTCGCTCTCTTGCTCTCTTTTTTTTTTTTTTTCTCGCTCTCTTGCTCTCTTTTTTTTTTTTTTCTCGCTCTCTTTTCGTTATTTATTACCAATCTAGTCTTTTGTGATGTTTATAAGTAAGAAATTGTTTTGTTGATGGCATTTATCATTAGATTGGTTAAAGTAATTTTCTACCCAGAATGATGTAATCCCCATAACATTGAAATCACAACTTGGGAAGTAAGCAATATTAGCATGTCTTATATTAAAACTTTCAAAAATCTAACAATAATTATAAATAGTAATCTGCGGCCAATGAAATAAGACTACCAAAATGTTTAAACCTATCAAACTGCTACTATTTTATTAAAAAAAAAGAAAAATGATATAACACAGCAAAGAGAAGGAAAGGGACTTGGCTTGTGCAATACCAGATATCATTTCTATTTATAATATATTTTTGAAAATTCTCTATTTTTTTATAAGATCTACAGGGATTTATTGAGATACTGTTCTTGAATGTGTATGATTCTATATTAATGACACAACATAGCAACAACAGTTGGGAAAGATGGGAGATGGCTAAGTGAGAGTAAAAATACATTTTTCTTTTAAATTAACAAATATGCATCTGAACAAACATTTTTGAACTGTAAAATACACTTTCATAAAATTATTTTAATCTTTTACCACATTGGGAAATGGCCATATAAAACATTAAAACTATTAATCATCTCTTTGCTGTAATTGAAAAACAGGTATTAGCCATTCAGACAAAAAAACTGCAAAGTAACTGACTTATTTTACTCTCACATCACACCAAAACTGTTAACTGCATGACTTGGCTACTTGACAAACCCCTTTTTAATTAATGCAGGTGGACAAAGCCATTTTTTAATGCGGGTGGATAGATCCCATTTTTAATCAAAACAGGTAGACAGATCCCATTTTTAATCAATGTAGGTAGGTAAATGAACACTGTCTGGAGAATGATTCTCTAAATGTATTCAACATATTTAAACAGTTTTTGCTGTTCTGCATTTTTACCTGGATCTTATGTTACTAAGATGAATGGCTAGCAAATAATAGACAATATCCTCACAAATGAAGAGGAGAGTTGAGGAGTTCTATAGAAGGATACTGAGAATATCATGGGACATGTGAGCAATGAAGAAATTTTAAGGAAGCTTAAAAAGAGAAAGTTGAAATTTTTAAAAACATGAAGAGGAAAGAAGGTCTGGAAAATTTGACACTCACAGGACATTGAAATCAAGAGGAGCAGAGCAAAACAAGAAATAAGCTATCTGTGTAAGTGGATGACAAAATGGACTGGGAGGGGTATTAAGGAGAAGTAAACATTGCTTAGAGCTACAAAAGATAGAAACTTGTGGAGAGCTGTGATCGCCTATGTGCTGAAGGGACACAAAACATAAAAGAATTCTGTTACATCTTTTCTATCAAATTTAATAGAAAATATGATTTTTTTTTAAAAGGCGGCTCCATGGCTGACATTCATATACTTGTCAATCATTTTCTAGTTTTAAAATTTTTATTTAACTATTGAAAATTTATTTTGTTTTTTTTAATCATCTCATCCCAAGTAAGGCAGGAAAGCCACTAAAACACAAGGGGGTTACTGAGTGTTAGTGAATATAAGAAAAATATATTATTAAGGAGAGAAAACAATAAAAAGAACCAGACTTAAGAAACCAGAAGATAACAATTGACATTGCATCTAAATTTTTGGAAATTAAACTTGACAGGGAAACATTATTATGAAATTTTTCCTCGTTTTTTTTCTTTTTCTTTTCTTTTTTCTTTTCTTTTTTCTTTTTTTCTTTTTTTCTTTTTTTTTTTTTTTGTACAGTTAAAATAATTGATGCAAGCAAATTAACTTCTCTCTTTTCGAAAATGATTTTTAAAAAAATTTTCTGTTTAACATAAAATTCAGTTTAAATTCCTAATTTCATGCAAAATTTGTTTTTCTGTCTCACATTTAAGTTTCACATTTAATTTGTTAATTGCATTTCAGTTTTTTGCTGTCTTGTCAGATGGGATCTTTAGAATTTAAAATTGTAAGAAATTTGTATTGTGCCCAGACAAGGAAACAGTAGGCACTGTTTATTTTGCTGATATAAGCAATCTATCTTTGCCTACTCACTAAATTCTTTCTTGTTTGTGTTACACTTTTGTTTATGCCACATTTGACTTTATTTTCTGTGGAAATGGGGCTTACTTAATCCACACTGTTCATGTCTAACAAGCAATTTCATTAAGTGGTTTGTTTTAATATCAGTTTTTAATACAATCATCATATAATTACTTTTACGATAAAAGCAAGCTTATCAATCCTCATAAACTACTTAAGTAATTTTATTTTTTCAGGTTCAGTTTTAATTTAACCGAAAATTGGAAAAGGAAAGATTGAAGAAAAAGAAGGGCATTGGTTTATTTTAAGCTGTTACCATAATGATTTTTCCTTTCCTTTGTTCTATTGTGTGCATAATTCAACATAAGCACATTCCATTATTGATTAAAAGGCCCCAAATATTCTGTTGATGAATGAATTCTGGAGGCATGGTGTAATAATAGATAGCAGCTTGGACTCAGAAATCAGAATGTCAAGTCCCAATTCCGGTTACATTCATTTATATGCTAATAACCTTGGTAAAGGTATGAACCTGTCTCTTCAACCTTCTCCCCCCTATACCAACTGTGGGTAAATAGCAGAACAGACTGGGTCCTATAGCTTTGGGTGGCAACTGGTCTAGGAGAAGAAAAAAAATTGAATTTAAAACCAGCCGGGAGAGGGTTGGGCTTCATCAGGCTATTTTGCACAGGAAACCCCAATGCTACTGCTGCAGTAGTACATGTGGTGCCCCTACAACCCTAGAGGGTTAGGGGTTCAATAATAAAAAAAAAAAAAAATGAAGAATTTAGATAAATTCTAAAAAAATTTGTCAAATGGAATATTGTAGATAATGTTCCTTTTATTATTCTAAGCTTCTAATGTTGTAAATATCAAAAATATAACTGATGTTTTTATGACTATTTGAAGTCAGTTTTGTAAGATCTATAGTAATATTAACAATTTTCATATTCTCACTGCAGCATGTCTACAAAGTTTCTAATAGAAACAATGGTAAAATTTGCAAGCCTTATATCTGTCACAAAATGAGCCCCCCTAACCCATTAGGATCATACGGGCACCACATGTACTGCAGCCATAGCAGCATTGGTGTGTAATGGGCAAGGAACCCATCATTCTTCAGGTTTGTTTTGAATTTGGTTTTCCTTCTCCTAGACTTGGATGCTACCTCAAGGCAAGAGGGCTCAGTTTACCTTGCTATTCAAACCATCACTGGAGAAAGATGGATTCATGCCTTTTCCAAGAGCATTAACAAAACAGAATCAACCAGAAATTGAACTCTACATTCCAATTTCACGTTCCACACTGATAATCATTACACTGTATGTCCTTGATGTCACTATATCTGCAAAATGATTGTTCCTCTTGATTTATTAGGTTGGTGCAAAAACAATGACGTAATAATGTCGTTTTTTGACGTTAAAAAATACGTCAAAAAACGACATTATTACGTCATTATTTTTGCACCAACCTAATAAATATATTATTTGAAGTTATATATATTTGTAGAAATCGTTTATAATATTATTTAACTTTCTTTTTAAAAACTAAATTTAGTGAACTCTCGTTTTATGAAAATTGACTTGTTTTGAAGATCAGTATTTTTAATTTTCCACTTTTTTTTAATTGTCAAATTCTTTATTCAATCTAAGGAATTGTTTTTAAGCAAATATACTATATAAAACTTTAGATAAGAAAATTCTGCTTAAGGCAATTCTGTCTGACTAAATGTTCATGTATCTTAATGAATAAAGACAATAGTCCAGAGTATGATGATAAACTACATCTGGCAGCAAAGTCTCTGATTAGGAGACTGGAGGTTTTGGGGAGGATGGAACTACCTCTTAAGTGCTGTTGTTCCCAGGTCCACCCTTACCTGGTGTGGTAGCACTTGTTAAGGTCCCAGCTATAGGCAAATAGTGAACCCTCCAAACAAAAACAAACCCTATGAGAGTATGAAATACTTCTTTTTTTTTTTTCTTTAATATCAATAATACATTTTTATATAAAAAAAATTACCAACCATATCTAATTATGGTAAAATTTTCAATAATACATCAACCAACATGAAAGAACTTTCATGACATTAATCCATATAGAATCCAACAATTTCTTTAATCAAACTATATTATGAAATATAACTTCAACAAAACTAGTTGATGAGTCTTTTTTTTTTTTTTTCTTTAATGATGCAAAATTCACCAAGGAAACTCCTTTTAAATTTAGCTTTGGCTTTGACTGAAAATTTATATCTAAGAAATCAACATCCATCAATTGATATTGAAATGATCAGATTTTGAACATATTTTTTAAATATCTGTTTGAAAGCCTTGCAGTGGGCATGCACACACACACACACAATTATTTTTTGTCTGCTTGAAATATTCTCTTTATCATCATTGTCAACTTCTAATTAACTTTCCTTGTTTGTTTTTTTTTTTTTTTGTTTTTTTTTCATAAATACTCCCACGTATTCTCTGCATGCGCATGACTGCTTTAGTAATGAGTCATATTTTTTTTATTTTTATTTATTTCTTAATTTTTGCCTGCTAGCCCTAAATGTCTTCTTTCTGTCTGTAACCACCCCTCACCCACCCAAACCCAGCTTCTGTCCTAAATCATCAACTCCGTGGAGTTGCTAATCAAGAATCTTTCCTGTACATATTTCTTCTTTACTTTGGAGATTGATTGTGACAGTTTAAAAAAAAAAAAATGCTGTGAAATAGATTTTTGTCCATGTCATTTACTGAACTTTAAAGGCTTGAGTTTGTATGAAACTAGACTGACATGACATTCCAAAATGCCTCTTCTTTATTTCCATGGAAACTACAATGGATACATGCATCACAATAGCCCTATTGGATAGAGTATGTTTTCTGCTAGAAAACACTCTTTTTCTGCATAGTCACAACCATTGATTTTGCATTTTCAAGATGCTCTTCATTTCTTTGATGCAGGGCCACCTTGAACATATCATTGTTGTTACAACTGTTGAAACACATTAATCATTTCCTAACTGTGCTTGCATCCACTATTTGGTTTCCAAAAATATTCAGCAATTGTCAATAAATGTTAATGGGTGTAATTTTTTTTTTTTTTTTTTTTCTGTAATAATTCAATGATTGTCATGCCAAAGAAAGGAAGTGGCCTCTCTACTTCAAGCCACAACAGAAAATAAGGGACTCCTTAGACTTAGTACAATGGTTTGAACAAACATAAAACTGGGACACGACATGGTGTTGTTAACCTCTCTGATTTCAGACCATTAGACCATGGGTGTGTTACCTATGGTACTTAGATGACAAATTCAACAATACAAATACACTTTCATGTCAGATGCCATTTTGCCAAACTTCTGCTCAGCTGCTACCTGTAATACACAACTTTTCCACTTTCTTTATTCTTAATGAATGATTTAATTGCTCTCAGTTTGATACTATTGACTATTTCTAAATTTCTTTTTATGACAGTTGTATTAAATTTAAAAAATCTAAAAACAACATTGGAATCTATTGAATTCATTGAATGGTCTTTTGTTCGTTGTTTAATTCATATAGCTCTTTTTGTTATTCTTTTGCCATCTATTTGTTAAATAGTGTACCATGCATGATGTATGAATACTGAATCATCAGCTTTTATTTTGGCTACATTTTCTAACCCTCTAGCCATCTGCTGTGATCATCTCAGATTTTTTAATTTTTTTTTTTTCTTTGAATACCGAGATTTTAAGGTTGCTGAAATATATGTTGTTATTGAGAATCCAGACTTATGAAGTGGGAGTAGATCTACTGTTTACTTTGACAGCGTTCTATTTGTAGCTTTGGCATCCAAACTACTTGTAAGTGCATGATTTTTTTTAATTTTTACTTTTTTTTTTAATATGAGATTTCTTCACTAAATCATGTTATTTCCATACTGCTGTATTGAATCTGTTTTTTTTTCTTTTACTTAACCTATTATTTTTTTTTTTATTATTATTTATTCAGTTAAAATAATAAGGGATTTCTTCTATGGCCGTCTGTTATTTATTTTTTTATTTTTTTGAGAAATCCTGCTGTTTTGTTTTCTCGTTTTAATTTCCCAATGACTGTGTATTGATTTAAGAGATAATTACTTCTTTTTGCGCCTGTTGCATTTGTATGTGATGGTCTTCACTATTTTAAAAATAATCTTTTACAAATCTTATAAATGTTGGAAAATTAATTGTATTTACTACATTGCACGTAGACACATTCAATACGTTTTTTGGCTTATGGCCATGGCCATAGAACATTGAAACACTTCTTGTATGATCACCACAGTTAAGCAACATCAGTACCTAGATGGGTGACCGCTTGGGAATAGCTAGTGTTGCAAGCTTGGAAGTGCAGTTGGTGTAATCGATGACAGCTCTGAATTGGAAATCGGAGAGCCTAGTTCCAATTCTAGTCTGGTTCATTATATTCATTCATGTGCAAATACCCTTAGGAAAGGTATGAATTAACCTCTCCTGCCCCCCAGCTAGGAATTAATTTGTAGGACTTGTCAGTAAATCTTCATTATCTTCCTGCCCCTAAAAAAAGCATTCCCACAATCTAAAACTTAATTCTGACCTTTAAATAATTTGTTAAGCCAAACAATCAAGAAAGTTTTCATTTTGCTTTCAGCTTTGTAAATGTCTATTGTTACAAATAAAAAAATAAATATTTAGTTCCCGCATGACCCATGGAGATATTGATAGGTTAGAAAATTATGCTCTTGTAATATTTGCTGGTGGTTCCTTATTCTGCAGTCTTCTTTCAGAATGTCTTTATGTGTATATATATATATATATATATATTTTTTTTTTTTTTTTGTGGCTTTGGAAAGATCTAAATTAGTTTCATTAACTATTTGATAGGTATGTTCAAAATGAAAGGCTGGCATTCATCCTTTAAAAATGTGTATTATAATAATTTGCACCACTGCTGATATGACTGCAGAACATGATTTATGATTTATGGGACTCGTGATCATTTCAAATTTGAATTTTTGTCTTTGTTGTTAGGGGTTGGGTGGAATCATTTGAAATTTGTCTTACAAAAATATTCATTTTATTCAGGTCAGAACAGAATTAATATATTTGTAAAAACCAGTGTTTAAATTTTTTATTAATGACTAACAGATGTAACCACTTTTACCATCATTTTATAAATATTTAAATAAATCTAATAACATGAGTTAACTATTTTAAATATTCTCCACTTGGTCAAGCAATATTGATTCACTCAGAATTGTTGCATCTGAATACGTAAACAGAAATAAACAAATATAATAATGGTAATATTAGCTGTTTCCTTATAAAGAAACATTTCAAATTTATTGACTGAGCAGCCAGTACTACTATTGGTTGAAATTTATAAAATCTTAAAACAATTTTTCAGGATAATAAGCTTCTCAAAACCCATATTTGTTATTGCTCTTATTCATAATTTGTCCTGGGTATGACGTTAAACTATGTCCAACAGCAAGGCCTCTGATCAGGTGGTTTTGAGGAGCGTGGAACCACCTCTTAATTGCTGGTGTTCCCAGGTCCACCCTGACCCGGGTTGGTAGCACCTGTTAGAGCTGTTATGGGCAAATAGTTAACTCCCAAACTGGGGTCAAAACACTATGAAAGTGTAAAAATAGGTTTTAATACCAGAAATACTTTGTCAAAAAATTATTACCAGCAATATATTATTTCCAGCAATACATATTTGAAAAAAAAAAAAAGAAAAAGAAAAAATATTACCAGCAACAAATTTAAAAAAAAAAAAAATTACCAGCAATAAAAATTTTGTTGGCATTAAATATCCCATTGAGGTTGATATGACATAAAAAAAAAACCCAAACCAAACTTATTCATAATTGAGTTTGCAGTGGGTGGGGGTCCTTCCTAACCTTTTATTTGAAGTAGTCTGAAATGTCAACATCTTGATTATGTCATTATTTTCTCTTTGAGTTCCATGTATTAGCCATTTTAGTTGTTGCTGCTGTTGAAATTCCTTGAGTGATGTGGTGTCTGTTATCTTGTACAGTTCTTTGTGATTCTTTAGTTTAGATATTTCTGAACGGGTTTGGCACAGTTGTGTAGTATCCAAATGTATTAAAAAATAATATTGAAATGAAAAAATATGAACTAAAAAGGAACATACAGACAGACATAAGGATGTAGCATTATTATATATGAATTTTATTATTTGATTTCAGTAAATTACACAATACAATAAAATAGATTAAAATTATCTTAACTTAGAGTCTGACTATAATACTAAATCCAGAGCCTTCTCACTCCTGCTGGAGAGCATCTTGCTGATTAACCATTCCTTCAGTAGTGTAGCTGCACTCACTATACTTGGCCAATTGCAGGTTGGTGAGGCTATTTAACCCATTGTTGGGGTGCATGGCAGTTGAGAAGTTCATTTGCCTTTTAACAGCTGCTGGGTTCCACTTAACATCTTCACCAGAATGGGGTCTGGTGGCGGATCCAATTTAGTTACTGACCACTTGACCAACTGTAATTCAGGAATGCACTTTTATCATTCATTTAACAAGATACCAGTATACTAGAATTGAAATGCAAAAATGTCACCTCAAAAATTTGCATCTCAGTATTTCCTTTCTTTTTTTTTGTTAATTATTATTATTAATAAACAACAATAATAATAATAGTCATAATTCATTTAAATAGTCAATTTTTAACCATTAGAAATAATTTTTAATAAATTAAGCAAAAATTGAGTAATTTACTCTTGAACCTATACAAGTCATATAGTTTACAACTTTTGTCTTGAAAAGATTTATCTGTATGCCAAATTTAACATTCTTCTATGGTCTACAACATATATATATAACGAACATGCTGAAAGTAATAACTTTTATTCATTTTAAAACGAACTACAATACAGTTAAATAATGCAAGTTTGTAGCTATAAAACACTATTTTCTACTATTTAGTTGCCACCATTTACTATGCATATTTTCCAATACTTGACCTGTTACACATTACTCTCTGCTTAACTGTACTCACATCCACTGTTTGGTTTTCATAGATGCTCAGCAAGCATCAATGAATATTAACATGTATAATGTTATTTTTTCTCCACATGAGAAAATTCAGTGACACATTTCTGCTTGGTACACACTTTCATATGAGATACTATTTTTACCAGACTGCTATTTTAAGTGACAAAATTTGTGGATTACTGGTGAGAATGTTTGACTTCTACAACAATGCCACCAACATCCAATTCTGATATTGTGATCCTACACAATAAAATAGGAGGTGTTACTTTCAGAGTGATCCTTGTATATACATGCCTACTATACATAATCAATTAGGTATACTTGTTGTTTATTAAAACATTTTAAAATTTTAAAACCCTATAATTAAAAAATCTAAATACAGTAAGTTCCCGTGTTCAACAGGTCCTGACCTACAATGATTTGTGGTTATGGCACATTAATTAATTTTGTTTTGACTATAATTTGAATGCCCTTTTTTCTTTTTTTTTTTTTTTTCACAGAAAGAAAAACATGAATTTGTTTTTCTTTCCTCCCCAGATTTGCTGCTGCTTCCAAATCCTGCAAGAGAGAAAAGATCTTGCACTTCATCATCTCATTATTTACTGAGAATCAGTGACATCACTAGCAATAAATATACAAGCATCTTAAATTAATTACATTTCATTATAAAGGGTGTTTCATTAAGACAGATCAAAGTCAGCAATAAACAAATCAGTGTTGGTGAAAATTTCTTTATTAGATCATGTTATTTAAGTCATGGCAATTATGTGTGAAAAATAATATCACCCAAATGTCCACCAAGGCTTTGGCGGCACACCTTCGTTCGAAAAAATTTTGATGACGCCTGCATAGTTGCTCCTCGATCTCACCAATATGCCTTATTATCTCATCCTTCAGCTGTTGAATTGTTGTTGGTTTGTTGGCATAGAGCTTACTTTTGAGATGACCCCAAAGGAAGAAATCTAAAGGTGTCAAGTCGCATGATCGTGGTGGCCAATTGACTTCACTGTTTCGTGAAATGATGTGATCTGGGAACTTCTCATTGCATTTCTGTTTGAATCTCCATTTTCATAATAGGCTTTGATAACTTTATCACGTTGTTTGATTGTTAATCTTTCCATGATTGAAATTGCCAAAGACTTAAGTTGTTAAATCTGAAAGAAAAAGAAAAAAAAAATGATTAGACACTAAAACTTAATTCACATTTAAAATTGGTCCAAGTTATTGGAATATCTTTTATATATTATTTTTGTTTCATTATATATATTATGTTGCTGTTCTTTGTTTTTTTTTTTTGTTTGTTTGTTTTTGTTTTAGTCCTAATTATGTTAACATGTCATAGAAATGTGTTGTTAGTTGTTATGTCCAAGATTATTACTTTACTATTGCATTCGCATAGGTGAGTGACATAAATTGCTTATTCACAAAAATTTGCAGATACATTCTGGCTTACATGGAAAATTTCATTACGATGCATTGTAGGAACAGAATTCTGTAATAAGTAAAGGACTTCCTGTATACTAAGAGTCATTAAAAAAAAAATTACTGTAAAAACAATTGGTATTAACCAACTGTTTTGGTAGATCAAGATATATTTCTATGATATGTATACCATGTAAATTTTAGTTTATAATATCTGCTTTCATTACAAATATTAACAACTTATTTAGTGGTTGGAGGGTTTATTATGCAATTATGATTGTTCCTCAGATTGCAAATAGATACATATATAATAATATAGTTTATTAATATTTATTTTTAATTTCAGATATAAAAAGATTTCTATGGGTTGTAAGAAAGATATAATCTCAAAAGGGAAAGAAACAAATTGTAACGTTATTGAGTGATGGGAACACAACATTGAAAAATGTGGAAAAGAGAGCAGTCAAAAAAGAAATTGAAAACATTCACAAGATACGAACAAGAAAAAATAATTGGCTTTAAGAATGTTACAAAAAGAGATTTGAGAAAAATTTAAGTGTAATAAGCCAGTAAAGTGGCTTGACCAGCAAGAAAATATTTCAAGAAGGCTAGTGCTGTGAATGTAAACAGAAAAGTAAAAAATGCAGGCTATTAAGACAAGTGGTTAAAGACAGGAATAACTACCTCCTTGAAGTAAACATCACAAAGAGGAACTTGTAAGTTAGGCAAAGAGTATCTGAAAACTTATTTCTTGACAGTAATTTTTAACTATGTATTTGGATTATCATTAGATCGACCTGATGACTTAAAAGCAAAATAATTTTACTGATAAAGCCTTTCTGTCCATCCTACTTCTGTTTACAATGTCTTTTGAGGACATGGATGATCGTGGCTCTCCGCTGCATCTTGTATTTTGTTTCTTTAAGTAACTTTTCACCCTTTATCATCAATCTTTGTCCCTATTCTGCCATACATTCACACAAATTCATTGAATCAGTTTTTTTACTTTTTTTGCCCATTCCTGCTTCTCTTGCCTTCCATATGTCTTAGAGTGTTATATTTGCCATACCCTCTTTTTTTCATTATATTCCTAGACCCTTCATTGCTCATGTGTTTTATTTTCAGCATTCATCTGTCACTTTGTCGCCTTTTCATCTGTGGCATTGCCTTGCATCCATTGCCATATAAGAAGTTAGATATGACAGCATTCTTTTCTTTGTTTCTAAGGACATTTTCCTATCTCTTTGACTTAGTTTCTGAAAGGCATCTTTCATCATTCCCATGGACCTTCAGATTTCTGTATCATAATTTCCATCATCTGTTACTTCTTTTCTTTTTATGTCATCTTTTCTGGACATGGGCGATCATGGCTCTCCACCTCCCTCTATCCCTTGCAGCTCTCAACAAGTTCCTTCCCTCTGCTACCTCCCCCCAGACCATGATCTGTCATCCACTTGCTTAAGCCCGCTAGGTATGTCATGTGTTGCTTTCCCTTGTCTCTCTTTCCCTCTATTCAACCTGTGAGTATCAGATTCTCCAGGCCCTCCTTCCTCATTATGTGTCCCAGAAACTTCAGTTGCCTCTTCCTGATGTTAAGTATAAGCCTCCTCCTAGTTTGCATCATCTCTAAGACCTCATTGTTGCTCACACACTCAATCCATGATATCCTTAGCATCCTTCTGTAGAACCAAAGCTTTATTGCCTTAAGTCTCTTCTTCATGTTTGAGGAAATTGTCCCACACTCGCTGCCATAAAGAAGCACAGACGTCACATAACAGATCAGTATTCTTTTCTTTGTTACCAAAGAAATCCTCCTGTCTTGCAATACTCTGCCCATCTTTTGGAATGTGTCCTTGGCCATCCCAATACCTCTACAGATCTCAGTGGTGCACTTACCGTCCTCTGTCAAAACGCTTTACAGATATTTAAACTTCCATGTCTGCTTGATTCTAATGTTCCCGACCTGCAAATCGCATTTTGGTCTCATCCTTTTATTGATGACCATGCATTCTGTCTTCTTGTAGTTTATGTTTAGTCCCTTCTTCTCACTCTCCATCGCTACCTTCTGTAGAAGATTTTGTAATTTCTTTTCCTCGTCTACTATCAGTATTGTGTCATCTGCATATCTTATGTTGTTTTCCAATTCTTTCAGAATTGACTCCCTGCACACTACCCAGTTCCTTAAAAGTTTTTTATATAACTGATGCTATTTTTACTAAATGTTTTGTATTGTATTTTTTAATGATCAATCTTATAATGATATGTTGATTAAAATTTTTACACATGTATACTATAACAGAGTATGCAGCTAGAGGTCAGAAAGTGTGTAGCCCAGTCTTTTTCTGTCACTATTTTTTTTTTTTTTTGTTTAACTTTATATTGGAATCACTTGACAGTAGGCGGTGGTAGTTGTATTATGCTATGCTTACAGCAGAGTTGACAAGATGTCATTCAAGGTACTACAGCTATGCACCCTGGTCATTTGTAGTTATTTTGCTTTAGTTTTCCATAGAAATAACTTTTTTTTTTTTTTGTCCAATGAACAGGTACTTTGCCTTAATAGTCCTCATAGTTCATTAAATTAATCACTATTTTTGCTGTTCCATTTATACTGGCACTATATTGTCTGGGCACATGGCTGAGTGGTTAAAATGTTCGCATTCTGACCATGAGAAACAGGTTTGAATCTCACTATGATTGATTTGTCAGGAAAGAGACTTCCTGATGTTATTGAACTGTAGGGGCTGATCACACCGGGTGGCACCTTTGGAAAGTGCCGGAAAACCGCACCACGGGTTGACTCAAGCCATTGCAAGTGAAATTGGGTAGACGGAACTCTTGGATGTCATTGATAGCTGTGTTAACACAAAATCACAAGTCATCATGGCCAAGGGCTTGAGAGTGCTGGCCTTGTTCAAATTGTTGATCATGCTAGATAACATGCTCTTTCCCAGAAACTTTAACTAAGGTCTGCTCAGCAAAGTTGCAGTATAAACTGTAAGTGGGCTCTGTGGGTGTTGAATAAACACAAATGCACCTGAGCAAGTGTCTGCAATAGGGATTGGCTAGCCGCCTTATTAGACAGGCATTCTTGAATACAAGTGGCCTGCTATATATACATACATACATACATACATATTGTTTGACCAATAATCAAGCGGCTGTCATTACCATGACTAAAACCATAAATTGAAATAGTTCTTCCTATTTCTTGTTTATTTTAGTCATTCTTAGGTAGGGTACTCCATTAAATACTGAAGTTCTATTAAATAAAAAGAAGATAAATAAGAAAGTCCCCCCCCAAAAAAAATTGTTTCTCTCATGCTAAAATTTTTCTTCAGAGTTTAATTTCTGTCTGTAAGAGAAAAAACCCGTGGTGTGAAGTATGAATTGAAAATCAAATAATTACAGAGGTTTAAATATCTGGCAAATGTTTTAACAGAGGACAGAAAATGCGACACTAAAATCTGAAGGGGCATTGGAGTATCGAAAGATGCCTTCCAAATACAAAACAAAGTATTAAGAAACAGAAAAATTTTGTTAGAATCAAAGAAAAGAGTACTGAACTATTATTATTATATCAATCCTCCTGTAAGGCACTGAATGCTGGACAGTTTTCTCAGAGCAGAAGATTAGTCCAGAAGCAACAGAAATGTGGTTTGACAGAAGAATGCTGAGAATACCATGGACTGAGCATGGAAACAAAAAGGATATATTTAAAATCAGAAAGAGACAACTGAAATTTCTGGGACTCAACATGAGGAAAGGAAAATTTGATTCTTACAGGGCATATCGAAGGCAGAAGTGATATGGAGACTGTGGGCCACCTACCTGACGAGCATATGTGAATGGATGGTAGAAGTGGGAGGGGTGGTAAAAGGACAAGCATTACTAAGAGCTACAAAGGACAGGAAGTTGTGAAAATCCATGATAGCTGACATCCTGAAGGGACACAGCACATAGCCTCTGCTAACTTATCAACTCTGTTTATCTTGGAGACATATCAAAATTTGGAGATTGTATAAATGTTGTTTTTTTTTTTTGTTTTTTTTCCTTTCTCCCAAATGTTTTTTTTTTTTTCATTCATTGTAGCATTTAGGTTATTTTTCTTTGAAAGTTAACTTTTAGATCTCTACATTATTAATATTACTTCCCACTGCATTCTTTTTCGAGTGCTCTCAATTGCAATATCCTTATTGTTAATTTCACTCAAAGTTGTTTTCTGTTGCCATAGGAGGATATGACATCACAACTATGAAATTAAAACACTATTCTTCAGGGATCAGTCACCTTCAGTGGCAGGATAAACTTTTTGTAGTGCAAATGAAGTCAAATAGAGAGTGATAAAGGTTTTAAATGACAAGCCTGATGGATGAATCTGTTTTAAGTTGCATATGTTTCAAAATTGGCTGAGCCTGTGATTGTGAATATATTTAAATATGTAAAAGTTAACAGCCATTTGTTTTTTTTTGTTTTTTTTTTTGTTTCTATCATATTTTAGTTAATACTTCTGCCATTTTTTTTTTTATTTCACACCATTGAAATACATTGGTGAAAATTGCCAAAAATCAATCAGCAGGCATTTTTAACATTAGTTTTTAGCCTTTTAGCTTTGTTTTATCAGCTATTATTTTTATAATTATTTTACAATATAAATGATAAAAGATTTTTTTTTTTTTTTTTTAGGTCATTGTTTTTTCATGTACCATATCAGACATGAGTGATCATGATTCTTCACAACTTCCTTTTTTCTTTCTTTTTTTTTTTTTTTTTTTTGTTACATTAAAATAACTTTTGACCCTTTACCATCTCTTGTTCTTGTTTTTGCAATCCATTCATTCAAAATTATGTAGGTTACTCACTGTTTCCTCTGCTGCTCTTAACTTGTACAGGATGTGATGGGTAAAATGTCTCCATTTTATGTTTTTAATTTTGCACGTTGTTTGTTTTTTATTTTGTCAACTGCACAGTATGGTCGGGTCATTTGGGTGACATCCATGATAAAAAAAAAGCACCATGATACAATTCACTCCACCAGAAATTTTGGAAATGGCATGTTGTACTGCTTGGCATTCATGCCAGAAGCTTTTTAGAGTGTTCGGATGCCAATCTGAGGATCAATACAGAAGATTCAGAAAGAGTTGGATGAGTGTAAAAGTGATTACAAAAATACAGCAGTTCAGAAAACTCACTTTGATTGTTCTGATAAAAAAAAGAACTCTCAAATTTATTATTGAGGGCCTCAGACTCAACATGGAGGCTTACATCAAATGTCTTGAGGAGGTAGTGCTGCCCTGGATTAAGTGGCTGGCTGCTGAAAGACTCTGTATCTGGTAACAGGACTCTGCACCCTGCCACACAAGCAGAAGAAGCCTGTGATGGCTGTCAGACAATTTCTGCCACCACATCCTCCCTTACATCTGGCCACTTAACTCTCCAGACTGCAACCCCCTTGATTATTAAGTGTGAGCAAAAAATTCTTTGTAACACCAAAGATGAATTGAAGGTAAGGATTATGGCAGCGTTCACCAACTTAAACAAGGAGACCACCCAGAAGAGTTGCAGGAGATTCTGTAGTCATCTAGAATCCAAGGTTGAAGCCAATGGCAATTTTATTGAATAAACTTACACTTTAATATTTCAAAGTAATTTTTTTGTAATTTTGGTAAATATATCTGTTAAAATGAGATGTCAGTTTTATTTTCATTTTTGCACAATTTTGACGACAATTTATCCATCGCACCCTGAATATGTCCTATGAGTGATTATAAATATCCGTTTTCTTGGAATTTCAATTTTTATTAAAACTTCCTTGTTGCTCACATGTTTTGTTAATACATTGTCAGTTCTTACATTAAACTTATTTATTATAAAGAGTCTTTTAAAAACTGAAATCCTGTATGTTTTTAATTGTTTAAACTTACTTGCTTTATTCAGTTTTTCTTTGTAAAGGAATCTGAAAATAAAATCTTGATAGTGTTTAGGAAAATTGTCAGAATTATTCTGGTTTTCTTTGTGACATAGGAAATCACTTTCATTAATTATGAAAGAAACTAAATCCATTCTCATTTGCTATCAATATTTGAGTAAAAATGTGTTATTTTTTAATATTTCAGTATTTATTCACATCATTACGAATTTTCTTTTTTTTTTTTTTTTTTTTTTTTTTTTACAATGATGTTCACCCTGTACAAGGCCCAAGAGCCTCTCTAGATAGAGTAGAGGGTTACAGAGCAAGAGTCACAGTTTATGAGAATTTGTTTTTTTTAATGTATCTGTTGCAAGCAAAGCAACAGCGTCACCAAGACAGAAGGGGCCACTGGGAAGTAAAAGAGAATGAAAAGATTCTAGAAGGATCTGGAAACCCGATCCTAAACAGTGAACAAGGGATAAATGTCTATTCCTGTTCAAAACGCCAGGGAGGTGTGTAAAGTGCATGATAGATGAACCAATTGGGGGTGGAGGAGAAAAAATTAGTAAATAAAATTTCAAGCAGAAAAATTTATTGGAAAAAGATTTTTCATTGAAATTGCTTTTTACAAACAATTTTTTCTTCTCTGTTACAAGAAATTAGTTTTAGACTGAATGGTTGCAAATAACAATTGTTACAATAAAAGATTTCTAAATAACAAAATGTAGTCATTTTCTTTATTTTTATTTTTTTATCTTTATTTTTTTATTTTAAACCACTCTTTCTGATCTAATTTAATATCTCAACACAAAACTGTTTGGCTATATATAGCAAACCCAAACAGACTGCACACACACACACACACACACACATATATATATATATATATATATATATATATATATATATATATATATATAATAGGTCATATCAATTTACTATTGAAATTGCTAGATGTAACCTAAGTTCTATGCTAATAGTTTCTTCTCTCACACTTCTCACTTGCAAAACTTTCTTCTGGTTTCTTCCTTTCAACTGTGATCTTCAAAAATTTAAATGCAGTATCAGTCGACAACTTCTGTCTCCTTGAATCATGTTCCTTTTATTGTCCTCTCTTCAGTAACATTTTCTCACCTGCTTTTCACTCTCAGTAACTCTCAAGTCTTAGTGGTTTTATCACCTTAAAAAAAATAGTTTCCCCACTTTCCCTAGACCTTGCTAGATATGTCACACATTTCTCAGTCATCAGGATGGAGAACTGTATTTTGAATCATTTTTTTTCCTCCTCTGATTAAACCATTTTGCATTTTTAAGTTCGCCAGACTAATGTGTAACATATCATACATAGAAACAAGGAGTTTAATTTTTTCTTTTAGGTGTACATGTTAGAAAGCAAATCAAAGAAATGCTTTAGTGAAACAGTATTGCTGTATTTGATTTATTTGTTTGTTTTCTTTAATAAAACTTAAATATGCTTGGCATTGGGTTACCTTTGTAGGGGTCAATATGTGAAAAAAAGAAAAAATATTTAGATAGAAATATACAAAAAAATATTTCCATTCAGATATACACACTGTAGTGGAAATGAGACTTCATTGAATGTACATAGATTTTGAATAGTAATTTTAGCACAAGAGAGTTAATTAACAAATCTGTTGAATTGTGACTTGATGAACAGAATAAATCCAATAAATATTGATTTTTTTTTTTTTTTTCTTTTTCTCTCCCTTTTATTTTTCTTTTCTATCAGCTCATAGCAACGGTTTGCTGAATGCAGTCAAGTTTTTGTTTCAAATTTTTATTTTTGAGATTTTTCTCCAAATGTAGTGATTGTAAGATAGAAAAGTTTTATTCAGATCTGTGTCATAAAATATCATGTACAATGTTTAACCTTTAAAAATATATGAAACAAGTACAATACAATATTTATTATTTGCCATTTTATAAATAACTATGAAGACAATTTTTTTATTCAATCTAATAGCGTTTAGTATCTATTGCCAATTCTCTAGACTAAACATGTATAAATCCACTTAAATTAAAATTCTAATCATCATTTTTTTTTTTTTTTTTTAAACGATAAACATTGCTGAAGGAGTCAAAAGTGTATACAGTAATAGCAGTGTCATCCTTTTGACACACTGTTTTTTTTTTGCAGGCATGAAGGTTAGACATTACCCATGATAATTTGACACATTCTAGTGGCATCATTGCCTTGTTTGGGGTGAAATGAAAACAAAAAAGAAATATTTTGATTATTGCTTATATTTAAAGCACTATTGACAAGTCACTTCTTGCTCTATTGTCAAATATCTTTTCATAATATGTTTATATCTCTCTCATGCAATGATCAAACAGTCAAAGGTAAATTGATACAATTTTCCTTATTCTGTAATGCTCACAACTATTTGGATCGTCGCTTCATGACCAGTCTTGTACCATATTGATTTCATCCTGACAGCTGTTCACGTGTGACCAGGGTGAAATTAGGCAAGGTTCAAAATCTTATATCTCTCCACCTGTCTGGTTAGTAAACTAGTTTCATTATGGCAGTATAGTTGCAGTCTCCATAGAGACATATATATAGCAACTCTGAGCACCACATGTAAAATCTTTTTAAAATATCAAGAGTTGTTCAAAGTTGAGTTTACAGAAGTTTTATAATTTAGAAATTTATTTTATTACCAGTTGACTTAACTGGTGGCTTACGGCCACATCACGTTGAAAGTTAAGCGGCATCAAGCCTGGTCAGTACCTAGATGGGTGACCGCTTGGGATTACCAGATGCTGTAAGCTTGGATTTGCGGGTAGTGTAATGGATAATGTCTCGAAATTGTTAATCAGAGAGCTGACTTCCAATTCCAGTTGGGTTCATTATGTTCACTTATGTGCAAATACCCTTTGGAAAGGTATGAATCCACCACTTCTCCCCCCAGCTATGGGTTAATTAGTAAGATTTATATAACTAAAACCATTATTATCTCAAAGAAAATTGCATACAAAATGTTTAGATTTCTTTATTAAATAACCAATAGAGATATGCTGCTAAAAATACAACCACTCAACTTGTGATATAGCATTCATTTATGATCCTTCTTTGTTGTTATATTTGTTGTAGATATTGCTCTGTGACTAAATATTTGATTAATGATGTTATTGTAGAAGGAAAACAACTTCAAGTCGGATTTTAAAAAAAAAACAAATTTTCTCTTCACTGTTAATATTTAGAAAATCTGTGATTATATGTGTGTATACACACACATGGGATTTTTTTTTTATATATATTTTTATCTTAAATAGATGTATACTTTATAGAAGTATATAAGTATTGTGATTATTTATTTGTCCTTCAAGTATATTGTAAATTTCATAAGTACATTGACTGCTGGAGAGAAAGATGCTATACTTCTGGTTAAAATCCAGTTTTCACTTTCTGACCATTTGATACTAAACTTCATCAATGAAGGATAGCACTTCAGATTCTTTGGTTTTCAGTTCTCTTTTACAATTCACACCTTTTTTTCAGATACAGAGTGTATTTACTATTAATGAATCAACAATTGTAAATCATGTAATTTTTATGAATTTATAATGTCTATATTTTTTTTTTCTGATTTTTATTCAGTTATAGTTTTCCTTAATTACCTTAAGGATTTCATTGAATTAAAATGATGTTTATGTTGATGTGATCCTCTCCATTGTGTACATGTGTAGTCACATCAATGTAAACATCATTTTTGTCCAATAAAGTCCTAAAGAATGAAATGCATCACATAAATTTTGTCATAGATTTAATAATATATCTTAAAACATTTAAATTTGTTAATCAGATTTTAGAAAATTTTTTTGAGAATTGTTTTTTTTTTTTGTTTTTTTTTCTCTTTTTCCCCTTTTTCATTTTTTTCCCCTTTTCATTCTCTTTTTTTTCGTTATTTTCATTCTCTTTTTTTTTTCGTTATTTTCATTCTCTTTTTTTTTTTGTTATTTTCATTCTCTTTTTTTTTGTTATTTTCATTCTCTTTTTTTTTGTTATTTTCATTCTCTTTTTTTTCGTTATTTTCATTCTCTTTTTTTTCGTTATTTTCATTCTCTTTTCAAAATCATTTCACTTCGAGTAATTCAGTAAAGCCACTAAGACACAGGACGTTATTGAGCATGTAAGAAAAAGAAAAACATTAAGGCAAGAGAACAATAAAATAAATGAATCAAGATACAATTAATATTGCAATTAAATTTTTAAAGATTGAAGTTGTTTGGAAAGCAAGAAGCTGAGAGAGAGTTTTACATGCAAGAAATGAGAGAGAACGCTTACTTATAGAGCTTACTGTTACATCTAGCCATGTCAACTATCAATTGATGAGACCTTGTTGCCAATCTAGTATTGCACTTAAATTCATAAAATCTAGGTATCCTAAAGCAAAGCTCTATTTTTTTATGTAGGTTTATGGCTTAAAACAAGCTGCTCTTGATATCTTTTCTTTTTCTTTTTTTATTTTCTTAATGATGGCAAACTATTTCTTAAGGCTATTGCTCTAAAATGCTTTAATAATTATGTTTTGCCTTAACAATCATTGACTTGACAGACCTATAATTTTGATTCTTTACTATAGATATTTTAGATCTCCTTGTTTTACTTTTTGTTTTGTGATGATTTTTAGTGCTGGCGATTTTGATTTTGTAACTTTTCATGGTGTATGGAAGGAAATAGAGATGTTAGTATTGTCCACACTTACCTGTCACATTTAAATTGGCCAATGTTTGGTCATTGGTTTAGATATCTCCAACAGAGCTTGTGTGATATTGATTATTGCCTACTTATCTCCTATCTTTGGTCATGTTGTTTATACTGTGGTCAAGAGGTTGTCACATTCTGTCAGACCTAAATAACGCAAGACATTAAACCTGTTGAATCATCCTTCTATCAATAACATTTTGAAAGTCGCAAAAAGTTACAGTCCATCATTAACTTATTTTGTTTTTTTTTTATTCATTTATTTAGGTCATCCCAGCAAGTAGGATGGATATTGTGGATCTGGATAAAGTTTTGGATGATTTTGAAGAAGATGAAGGTAAGAATTTTTTTTTTTTTTTTTTAAATAAAAGTTTTAAGTATTACCAGTCTGAAAAAAAGTGTGTGTGGTTATAATGTTGGATCTTTCCATTTGATTTGCTATGTTAATTTTTTCTTTTGAGATGTGAGAAAGAATTCTCCAGTCATTTCATTTTTTTTTATTTTTGTTTTTTTTTTTAACCAAAGAATAACTTTCGCAAAAATGGGTAAATGTGCCCGCAAAAAAAATGGTCTGTCAAAAGGACAGTTTTTCACATGACACTGCTTTTTTTTTAAACTACTTCTACTCTTTGGCAATGTTTGTTTTAAAAAGAATAATTTTTATATTAGAACATTCTAAAAACTAATACAATTAATTAGAACTAATGCAATATTTATCATTTATCAATTTATAAAAAAATGTGAAAACAATTTATTATTCATAAATTTATAATCATTTACTAAATTATTGAAATATATGAACCAACTATAAGGAAATCTTTATTTAGTATTTTATAAAGTATAATCAATTGGCAATTAGACAATTTTTTGTCAACCATTCCAATAAAAAAATATGGTAGTGTAAATCTAATAATGTTTATTATTTTTGTCAATTCTCAAGTACAAAGAAAATGTATAAATTCATTTTCATATGTTTAGTTTTTATTCCAATTCTAATCATTACTTTTTAAAACAATAAACATTGCTGATGAGGGAAGGTAGTTAAAAAAAAAAAGCCATGTCATGAGAAAAATTGTCCTTTTGACAATGTCTTATTGCAAGCACATTTATCCATGTTTGTCAATAACTTATTATAATAATGCCATCAACACAAACAGAAAATGTTTTAATATTGAGATATAATACATGGTTTTCTTTCACTGTAGTACATCTGACTCCAATTGATATATTTAATCATTCAGATATTGAAGAAATAAACTAAAGAACCATAGTTTTTTCATTAAGTAATTCTTTAAAATTTTACATTTATTAATTACAGAGAATCTGATTAACCTTATTACATTGAAAGTTTTAATGCTGGACATTTTTATCTGTAATAAATGCTATTTATAATAATACTAACATTTAATGATAGCATGCACTTGTTGCTTTTTCTACTAGAAAATAAATACTCAAGTAGTGATGTTCTTAGTTCACACCATTCATGCTGAACTCTGTAATGTCCTTGTTCTAGTTGAAGCAAAGGCACTTGTATGTTAAGAGGAGTTTCCTGCTCATTCAACTAAATACACCTAAAGTCCATTTTGTTATTTGGTAGAAGTGTGTAGTAATAAGAAGCTTGACTTAGTACATGATGAACTATGTTTGAAAACTAACAAAAATATGATATAGTTGAATACGAAATTATACATTAGTTCTTCTTTAGTGTAAGTTTGTTAAAGATAGCTTAAAAGCAGGTTTGATAACTAAATAAGTAAATTTAATCATTCATTTATTTAAGCCGAACCTTTATAGTCTTAATATTTATAAACGTTCCTCATGCAGTTAAGACATTTAGTTACTTTTTTTTATCACTACTATGACGGTGGAGTAATGGATAGCAGGTCAGATTGAGGAGTCGGAGAGCTGAGTTTGAATTACAATCAAATACATTACATTCACTTATGTGCTAATACCCTTGGGAAAGGTATGAATCCTCTTCTTCTCCCCCCAGCTATGTGTAAATAGCAAGACAGACTGGGTTCTATAGCCTTGGATAGCAACTGGTCTACTGCAGAAAGAAATGGCAACCTACTACGGGGAAAAAATCTGCATCATCAGTCATGTATTTTTCGATACATGATTGCCTAAGCATGCATCATGCATGGCACATAACTGACTGACATTGTTTTTTGAAAATTGAATTATTTATGCTTGAGGCCTAATAAGGTTTTGTAGTAAACATTTCAAAGCTTAAGACTGATTTTGAATGCTAAAATGATCTGAAAAACAAGATGATTTTCTGGACAAAATTAGCCCACATTAATCAAACTTGTTGTTTTCATAACTTTCCCAAGGGTATTTGCACATAAGCAAATATAACAAACCCAATAGGAGTTGGAATTCTGCTCTCCAATTAACAATTCCAAGCCATTATCCATTACACCACCCGCACATCCAAGCTTACAGTACCTGGCATTCCCAAGTGGTCGCCCATCTAAGTACTGACCAGGCTCAACATCGGGGATTGTATGGAAGCTGGTGTTTGAACATGATGTAGCTGTAAGCTACACATTTTTTATATCACTTGATTAGTGGTCATTTTATAAATTAGATTAAATACCCTGTTTATTGAGGTTTGAAAGATTAGATACTTACTAGATTGGGCCTATAAAAATTATTTACTGGGTATTTTTTTTATGGGGACTTTAGTTTTGGAATTTAGCCATGTTATAGGAGTGAGGAATCAGTTAGAGCCAAGTTCGAATTCCAGTTGAATCCATTACATTCACTTACATGCTAATACCCTTGGGAAAGGTAGGAATCCTCTTCTCCTCCCAGTTATGGGTAAATAGCAGGACAGACTGGGTTCTGTAGCCATGGACGGCAACTGATCTACCGCAGAAAGAAATGGCAACCTGTTGAGGGAAAAAATCTGCCTCCTCAGTCATGTATTGAAAGATACATGATCGCCTAAGTGTGTATCACGCATGGCATATAACTGACTGACTCCTTGGGTGAGTTTTACTGTGTCTCTTGTCTACTTTCCAACTCTTTATAATCAAACGTTTGTTTTTGATCTTGTATTCTGTCTTTTCAAATCTAGTCAAACCGACAACTGTATTTGTTGCATCAAGAGGCAAAAACTTAGATAAAATATTTTCCATTCTATAAGATGCACATTTAAATAAAATTTAAAAGAAAAAAATGACTGAATAAATAAAACTGTACAGTCGTATTATTTGAGAGCATGGATGAGTTTCAGTGAGTCAAATATTCCATCTTAACCATGTGTTTGATAGGCCAGCATTGCCGTTATTTATTTCAATCTATATTTTCTATCAAACCAAGTATAGGCATTGATTTGAATTCTTGATGTTTGCATTATTCTAGATTTTATTTCTCTCTTTGTGGATATAGCCTGGAATTAATATAGATTCGTGTAGGTTAGATAGAACATGTATGAAACATAAATTGCGAGCATTTCCCTAAATATAACACAGCTGTCTTGATACTTTAAAAAAAAAAAGAAAAAAAGAAACATGACAAATACAAACAAGTTTGACTCTCATTTACTGTGTAATTCTAGGAATGGGCAAGGCAGGTGTGGGTAGAATCTTTTCAATCTGGTACATAATGGATTAACAATGTTTTCTCATATTTTCTTAGTTGCCAGTTTAGAATAAAAGAAACTGATTCTTCCCTGAATATTCACTTTTTTTACTTCCATTTCTTGTCATTTTTTTTTTTTTTTTTTTTTTACTTCTTTAATATTTCAGACTGACTGACAAAAACTGATGATAAAACTATTAAAATATAAAGTATATAAATTCTAAAGCAAATTTAAGTTTCTACTAATTTTGTTTTTCCAGATTCTAGCATTCCTAGAATATGTGTTCCTGAAAATAAAAAATTCATTCTTAATAGTAAAAGTTTGATCAGTTAGTTCAATAAGCTCAAATTGACCTAAAATCTGGGGCAAGGAATGGCTTGTTAATTTTGATGCCTCCAAAACAAAACAGTTCTCTATTAATCATCTGAGAGACTCCTTTCTGCCTTCCATCAGCATCGCTGACGCTAGCCTCCAAGAGAGTGACTCATTACACCTTTTCTGGCTAATGACCAAAACGTTGTGATAGCAATATAACAATAGACCGAATATAAATATAGTGTAAATAATGATAACTTCCCAGAAATTCAGACAGCATTTGTGTCTTAAATGATAATTTTCAATGTTTTGGTTTATAATCAAAGCATTTCTAGAGTATTAGCATAGTATAAATGACTAAAATTTCTTGAACTGAACCAGCATTTTTTAACAATCATGTTCAAGGAGTCCCACCAACCTACCCAAGGAAGAACAAAATCCTTTATTGATTGTGTGAGAAAAATTATACAAGTGCAAATGTTCACAAGTTGAATTTTTAAATAAAGTTTTATTTACACTATTCATTGTTCAGACTGTTGTCCTCATCTTTATTGTCATATTCATGACGTTTCAGCCATTGTACACTCTGGACTTCTTCAGATGATATATGTTGGAATTTCAAACTGAACTTTTTATTTCATCTACCTGGGTAGATTGTTCTAGTTCCAAGTGCCATAGACAAAATAAAGGGTTCAGTTCAAAATTCCAACATATATCACCTGAAGAAGTCCGGAGCATACAATGGCTGAAACGTTGTGAATATGACAATAAAGATGAGGACAACAGTCTGAACAATGTAAATAGTTACAATCTCAGAAATATAGACATTTTTTTTTTTTTTTTTTTTCAAAGAAACTTTTTAATCTTCAATTAGGAAATATCAAGTATTGCGTTAACCTGGATGAATTTTCTTGTACATAAGAGACCTCATCAGTCGAAAGGAAATTTTTTTGTTTGATATATTTATTCACATTTTAAGTGGAATTTGTTTGCACTGCCATCCAAAATTTGAGAATATTTCTTCTTTAGTATCCTAACTTGTAAGTGAGCAATTTGCTTTTACATTTTATTATGTGCTTTACTTTTTAGCCACTCTAGTCTATAAATTTAAGAAGAAGATTAATTTATTGAAACAAAACAATTACAGTTGACCACTGATGACAATTCCAGAACAACGTAACAATAAACAATTTTTTCTAACCTCCGCCAGCCGCAATGATGGAGAAAGCATTACTTCGAACCATCGCTAGTGAGACATGCAGTAAGATCGACTCCGTTTCGCGAGGATCGTCCCTTAGTCTATAAATTGTCAATATATGTTACTTCCCTTTAAATATTTTTGCTTTTTGCACCATGCCAACTTTCAAATAACTTATCTTCTGTTAGAAATGAACAAACTGTAAACACTTTTTATTTAACTGTTCAAATGAGCATAGACTATTGAAAATTAAATTTCGTAAAAAACGATCGTAGAATAAAAATAAATTTATATAATTTTAAGATTTTTCATTTTTATATGTAAATGTTTTTTACTTTGCTAACTTAAACTATATATTCATAACACTCTGTTATTATTTGATCAAACATAATTTCAAATAAGAATATATAGGATCTGTCAGTGAATATTGCAACTTCCCTGTAAAAAGCATTCTTCTTTTTTTTTGTTTTTATTTTAAGTATTTAAAAAAAAAATTTCAAATCAAACCAAATTTTTTTATATTTTCCAAAAGTTTTGTATTTTGATGTTGATGACATGCTCCACATCACTTAATGCAGGACAGGTTTTTGACCTGCATTTTTTGTTTGAAAATCAATGATTCTTTTTAAAAATTATGCGTAAATTTTGCTTTGCTATTTGTTTGTTTATCAAGTACATTTTTAAGCATAAAAATGGTTGGGACATGTGCGAAATCTCTTACTTTTCTGCCCCCTACCTCACAATTTATTTATAAAAATACCAAACTGATTTAATTCTGTTTTGTGGGTCCACGCACCCCTGGATGGGAACCAGTCCCGAAGTGATTTTTCAAGGACTAAATTGGGACCCCCACCCAAATCCTGCATGTTGGCAACCCTTCTTTTAGTTTTAATTTTTAAATAAACTTCAACATTCATTAATGGTTTCTTTTTATTTTAGAAGTAGTAAAAAAAAAAAGTCAATGTTTTGTCTGATATTTTTTGAGTTCTTTTTTTTATATTTTTATTCTTAAATAAATTCTCTTTGTTTCTAAAAATATGAATTCTGTTTATCAAAAAAAGTAACAGCATGCTGCTTTTTTAAGTAAAAAACATAAGTTATATTTTCATTAGCAAATAACGAGACAGTAAGTATTACTGTTGTTGAGTGTATTATTATTGTAGATGCTTGAAAAATATTTTTAGAATTAAGTGGTCCACTTAATGACATAATTTTTTTGAGTGCATTTCCATTGTTTATATAAATGATCGATGCTAAAGTTTAGCAGCTAAACCAACAACGGGGATCTTTTTAGAAGTGTCTCTCTTCTTTTAAAACACAATGTATTGAAATTGTAAAACTTTCCAAATTATAAAGTAAACATTTAAACAATATTTCTTCAAACCTCATGCTGTCATTGAATCCTGCACTTCTTAAAATTCTAATGATTCAAGTTTTTTTTTTTTTTTTTTTTTTTAAATAATTGTAATTTTTAAAAATAATTATTTTATTTATTTTTTGTGCTCTAAAGAAACAAAACATTTTCTTGAGAATTAATTGATAAGTGTCAGCAGTTTTGAAACGTACATTTCTTGAAGATTTTTTTTTTTTTTTCCTTAGTAGTAGGTACTTTTAGTTTGGATTGATATCTTGATTTTTTGGTGCTGTCATAAGCAGCCAGAACTTCCTTCCCTACTAGAACTTTGCCTGCCTACACACCATGCTGACTCACTCAGTTATGAATGAGCAATTGGTTTCATTCATTTATTCACACACACACACACACACACACACACACACACACACACACACACACACACACACACACACACAAGAAAGCAGTGGTTGTAGGAACAACTACTACTTTTTATTTTCTCTGTATTATTCATTTCTTGCTTTGGCTTGAATGCTGTGGATCTACACAAATTAGGTCAGTTACCATTTAATTTCTCCTTTTAATACATGTCTTATTTTTTTTTAGAAAATGTCAGAATTACAAACAGAAAAAAGGCAGGGTTTGTAAGAAATAAAAGTAAAGCCGGGAATCCGAGGAGAGCCATTATCGTTTATATATCCTGTACAAGGCACCACGTAGAGAGGGAAAAATAGAAAGTCAACTCTTTTTGTCAGTCTGCCATGTTCCTTGTGTTTTTGGTATTCTATATGGGTAGGGGAGCGACTTGATGCATTCCAATCGATATCTGCCAGTGAGTAAGGAATTTGGTGAATTTCTTACCGGCTTCCCCCCCCCACTCCTATCCATTCCACTCTTTGTTATTCTATTCAACTATTCGCTATCTGTTTTTCCATCTTTAACTTCATAAAGTTAACTTTATCTTTCCACTCAGTCATTTGTATTTTCTATCCAATTGTCCGGCTTTTGTGAGAATATTTATTGGTGTTACTACTGGTATTGAAATAAATGTTGTTTATTTGTCTTAGACTTAAATTATAAAACAGGGAATTTACGGTTTTAGATTCCCCTATCGTCTGGTTTACACTCTTCCCCAGTCTTTTGAACAGGAGTAGATGTTTATCCCAGGTTTCCTGTTCCTTCTAAAGTTTTCTCATTCTCTTTCACTCCCAGTAGCCCTTTGTATTTTAGTAGCATTATCACCTTGCTTGGGGTGAATTGATTAAAAACTGTAGGCTTGTACAATATGTACATACTATAACTATTTAATTTATTCCATCAAATGTTGATAATTCAGTTTTACTTAAATAAATTTCAAAATTTGCATTGATTCTAAATATAATTCTTCAGAAAACAAGGAATATATTCATATAAAAATTTTGTATCACTATTCATTGGTTTTAATTAAAATATCAACCATGATAAATTTTCTTCATTTAATTTTATGCAAAATTATTTGTTCAAATATTCAATGCCATCTTTTTTGAAAGCTTGACAGATCACATAGTAAAAAAAAACAGTTTTTAATAATAAAAAAAAATGCTGGAAAAATCTGCACTAATATTTCTTCATATATTGAAATATAATAATTTTTTATTTTATTCATTTTTTTCCTAGGCTGTAAAAGTTATATTAATTTCTAAAGTTTAATTCTTTTCTATTATAATAGAAAACCAATTTCTACATCTGGAAAATGGTAGGCTAAATATTTTTTTCATAGTAATTCAAATGTAATTTTTTTTCTAATAAATCTCTAATTTGTCTGTCAACAATTTGTAGTAAATTAGTGGAATCAAAATTTTAATATTTGAAATATTCTTATTTTAATTATTTTTTATTTATGTATACACCCATCCATAAAATCTTTCATGAAATTTGAAATTTAACACCATTTTCAAAATATTGTTATTTGAGGAGTTTCTCCTAAAATATTTTGACATTTGTTTGGAAAATAATTTACCCTGAAATAAAATTGGTTAATAAATTATTGGCTAATTAATGAAGTTACAATAGATATTATTTTTTATTTATGATTTTCATATTTTTCAATTTCGCACTAAAAAAAAATTTAGTTGTTGCTGTAGCAAGAAATTTTGAAAATTTTGTTAAATCTGAATCAGAATTTACTGTAGTTTTGATATATATATATATATGCTATCTTGGAAGAAAATGCCTCACATTCTAGAAAATCTGTAGTATTTTTAATTCCACTAAGCAAAATTCTCACTAAACTAAGTGCAGATAAATCAAACTATAATGCAACACCTCCAATCCTTAGTTCATAGCACACACACACATACAGTCATCAAACTGGGTGTGGGGGACATCAGAGATCCAGCCTGCAAATTTCAGGAGTAGCAGGTAACTGTGCTGGGTGAATCATTATGAAGTTTAAGCACTTTTGGTGTTTCAGAAATCACAGGAACCTCAGGTTCTGCAATAAGAACATGAACATTAATATCTTAACCAATTTGGCATCTTCAGAATTTGATCAATAGAGCATTTCGTCAAGCTTTCAATAGGTATCACAAACTGCCGATTTATAGCACAAACATGTGTCAAAGTAGTGAAATTTCCTTCCTTTTCACCTACTGATATCTTGTTTATTTTCGAGACTATTTTAATAAGATTAGCGTGTAAACAAAGTTTAATCTTTTTCCCTTAAGATACAATTCTTTCTCATATATGATGATTATTTTTTATTATATGTCTGTTTAAATTCTGTCACTATTTCAATGATCAACAGTGATTTTCAGTATTTTCAAAGTTGATGATTTCATAGTGATGCTTTTCAAAATAGATTCACTCCAAGTTGTGTCCCTACACATATTAAGAGTCCGAGCTTAAAGGAAAAAGGACATTCATCAATTTGGTGGGTGAACCATAAGGTTTGAAGTTATCCAAGTTGAAAATTTTAGTGGATGAAATATGAGAGAAATTCAACATTTTAAAAAAACAAATTTACACCTTGTAGAGCAATGTCTCCTCTTTAATAATCGGTTGGTTTCATATCTCTGCACTCATACAACTCAATGTGTACAAGAATCAAAGAGTGTATAGTGCATTCATTTTGTGCAAAAGTTTGGACAGATCCATCCACAATTTGTATTGCTGACAAAATGAACGAATGTAACTAGCTGAATCTCATTTTAAATCTAACTTGTTTCATCAATGAATATTACAGTTTAAATCTTTTTCTTATATTTTCTTTCATGATTCATTTTTAAACTGTATAAAGCAATTATTTTATTTATTTTTAGAATAAATCAGCTTGAATTTAGCTGACAGTTTGAACAAAATAAAACAATATTTTATTTTGTCCAAACTCTCAGCTCAAATTTTCTTCTTCTTCTTTACTTAAAAAAAAAAAAAATAACTGAAATAATAAAATAAAAAAAATGAACTGAATATAATTTTAGTTCTTTAAATTTTGCTCATTCTCATTTGTCCATAAAAAATTAAAATAAAACATTTAATGATCATTCATAAAGTATCACTATGAACTTACTGAAGAAAGCTTTAAAATGCATTTTGAATAATTTAACTCTCTTCTTTGAAGTTAAATTTTGTTTTTATTTGAAAGATAACATGCCTAAAGTTAATTTGTAGTAAAAATAAAAAAAAAGCAGTGGAAACCAATTTTATGTATTTAAATTAGGTTTTAACTTTAAGACATTTTTAAAACCTTGCCATGTTCACTCACCAAATTTCTGTTCTTGACGATAAATGAAAATAACAAATTTAAAAATCCAGTATTTGTTTTTTTTTTTCAAAGTAAATTAGTAAAAGTAATAACTGATTGGATTTTGTAGAAATAATACTTATTATTTGCTTAAAACATAGAGAAAATAATGTTTATTTATGCAGGGTAAATCATGTAATGTCATAACTACAGTAGCCTTCTAATGTTAACACTTAAAAATGGTATTAAACTTTACATTTTCAATTCTTAAAGCATATCTTCATTTAATAGAAAAATCCCTTATTGGAGGAATTTCAGAATTGTAATGAAAAATTACAAGTACATTTTTTAAAAAATAGATATTCAATGTAGATTTTTTTGTGTCAAATGTGAAAGAAAATATTTTAAATTATGCAAATACCAACTCTCAATCAAAATGTTTTTTGAGATTTATTAAGTTATTTTTTGGTATGGTCCATGATGTACTTTCATCATGTACATGGTTAAATTTGAATATATTTTTTTACTCCTGTAATATCTACGATGATTGTTCTTTTATGTAAGTGTAAAAAAATTTTCTCAAATATCCTCAAAATTTAGATATCAATATTTGAAAGTTGGAGTGGAACTGACAAAAAAAGTAAAGACAACATGCTTCACTTCACCATCGATCAACATCAAACATGCTTAAGTGCAACCAGACTACCACTTGGCTGGAAGCAAAATCAGCAACTGAGTGGCAATCAGTTCTTGGCATTTCAAAAAAGCATGCAAAACATCTGCAACAAAGATACAATGAAGATGTACTTCTGAAACTTCATATACAGAAAAAAGATTGCTAAAAATGAGAGTCAAGAGAAGGAAAAAGAATGTCAAGCTGCTGCTGTGAAACGGAGAATTATTAACTCGGTCATAAAGCATGGTGATTCTGTGAAGTCTATTAAAGATGTACAAGCAGTCATTTGGATGCACTGAAAGATCAACTTAGATATCTGAAGGTTATCTTAGGTATCAACACCAGTGGAAGTAAATCACCACTGGAAGCTGCACTTTGCAACTACTTGACAACAGGAAAATCAGTTGATTCATCTCCACCTCAAAGACAAAGGAAGGAAAAGGCACTCAGTGATTCTGAGTATTTAAACAACTCTTGCAGTTGTGATGAAGAAGTACCCCCTCAGGTAATCTTCGGTTATGAATACCAAGGCCAATGGGTTGCAGTATATTACGACGCTAACTTGTACATTGACCAAGTCATCAATATTGCATCTCCATTCAGTGTTGTGATAAAGTTTTTGCTCCAACAAAAAGCAGATGACCTTTGTCAGAAGATAATGCACAAGTGGAATCAACATTTGTCTTCACATGTAACTTTGATGTAATCCCAGTTTCAAGTGATGGCTGGATTAGGAGAGGAAGTGTAAGAACCATTCTCAATGTCCAGAAAGTCTTTTCTATCAATTTAAAACTGAAAAAGTTTTAAAGCATCATTGTAAAATATTTGATTTCCTTTTATAAAACAAACTTCTAAGTTTTGTAGTTATTACTGACCTGTTTTTGATGAGTTGGAGATTACATAATTTCACAAAACTTTCCAAAATAAGATTTATGTATTACAAAAAGTATTGTTATTATAGTGAAAAGAATAATTTTGTTGAATTCCTCATACCAAAATTGGTAATATTTCAAAGTTTCAGGCATGTATCTCCAATGGATACTTTTTATGGCAAGTTCAACATGGCATGCTTTTGACCTGTTTTTGCCTGACAACATCTGGCTCTTTTTTTCTGTTTTTGCCTGACAACATCTGGCTCTTTTTTTCTGTTTTTGCCTGACAACATCTGGCTCTTTTTTTCTGTTTTTGCCTGACTACATCTGGCTCTTTTTTTCTGTTTTTGCCTGACTACATCTGGCTCTTTTTTTCTGTTTTTGCCTGACTACATCTGGCTCTTTTTTTCTGTTTTTGCCTGACTACATCTGGCTCTTTTTTTCTGTTTTTGCCTGACTACATCTGGCTCTTTTTTTCTGTTTTTGCCTGACTACATCTGGCTCTTTTTTTCTGTTTTTGCCTGACTACATCTGGCTCTTTTTTTCTGTTTTTGCCTGACTACATCTGGCTCTTTTTTTCTGTTTTTGCCTGACTACATCTGGCTCTTTTTTTCTGTTTTTGCCTGACTACATCTGGCTCTTTTTTTCTGTTTTTGCCTGACTACATCTGGCTCTTTTTTTCTGTTTTTGCCTGACTACATCTGGCTCTTTTTTTCTGTTTTTGCCTGACTACATCTGGCTCTTTTTTTCTGTTTTTGCCTGACTACATCTGGCTCTTTTTTTCTGTTTTTGCCTGACTACATCTGGCTCTTTTTTTCTGTTTTTGCCTGACTACATCTGGCTCTTTTTTTCTGTTTTTGCCTGACTACATCTGGCTCTTTTTTTCTGTTTTTGCCTGACTACATCTGGCTCTTTTTTTCTGTTTTTGCCTGACTACATCTGGCTCTTTTTTTCTGTTTTTGCCTGACTACATCTGGCTCTTTTTTTCTGTTTTTGCCTGACTACATCTGGCTCTTTTTTTCTGTTTTTGCCTGACTACATCTGGCTCTTTTTTTCTGTTTTTGCCTGACTACATCTGGCTCTTTTTTTCTGTTTTTGCCTGACTACATCTGGCTCTTTTTTTCTGTTTTTGCCTGACTACATCTGGCTCTTTTTTTCTGTTTTTGCCTGACTACATCTGGCTCTTTTTTTCTGTTTTTGCCTGACTACATCTGGCTCTTTTTTTCTGTTTTTGCCTGACTACATCTGGCTCTTTTTTTCTGTTTTTGCCTGACTACATCTGGCTCTTTTTTTCTGTTTTTGCCTGACTACATCTGGCTCTTTTTTTCTGTTTTTGCCTGACTACATCTGGCTCTTTTTTTCTGTTTTTGCCTGACTACATCTGGCTCTTTTTTTCTGTTTTTGCCTGACTACATCTGGCTCTTTTTTTCTGTTTTTGCCTGACTACATCTGGCTCTTTTTTTCTGTTTTTGCCTGACTACATCTGGCTCTTTTTTTCTGTTTTTGCCTGACTACATCTGGCTCTTTTTTTCTGTTTTTGCCTGACTACATCTGGCTCTTTTTTTCTGTTTTTGCCTGACTACATCTGGCTCTTTTTTTCTGTTTTTGCCTGACTACATCTGGCTCTTTTTTTCTGTTTTTGCCTGACTACATCTGGCTCTTTTTTTCTGTTTTTGCCTGACTACATCTGGCTCTTTTTTTCTGTTTTTGCCTGACTACATCTGGCTCTTTTTTTCTGTTTTTGCCTGACTACATCTGGCTCTTTTTTTCTGTTTTTGCCTGACTACATCTGGCTCTTTTTTTCTGTTTTTGCCTGACTACATCTGGCTCTTTTTTTCTGTTTTTGCCTGACTACATCTGGCTCTTTTTTTCTGTTTTTGCCTGACTACATCTGGCTCTTTTTTTCTGTTTTTGCCTGACTACATCTGGCTCTTTTTTTCTGTTTTTGCCTGACTACATCTGGCTCTTTTTTTCTGTTTTTGCCTGACTACATCTGGCTCTTTTTTTCTGTTTTTGCCTGACTACATCTGGCTCTTTTTTTCTGTTTTTGCCTGACTACATCTGGCTCTTTTTTTCTGTTTTTGCCTGACTACATCTGGCTCTTTTTATGTGATATAAATATAAGTTTATTATTGAGGTACTGCTGAAAAAATTAGCTTCATCTCTGTTGTGCTATGAAATATAGGAAGAAGTCTCAAGGCATTAACTGTTGAAATGAAATTTATATGATCAGTCAAATTTGCCCCTTGTCATATTTTTACTATTTTGTTTCTGAGAACAAAACTTTCCCAATGTTTAGGCTGGTCTCATCTAAGACTTATTGATTTCATTAGCATTATTTTTCTTTTACTTCAAGACTACCTATATGGCATTACATTTTAACTTGTTTGAAGCCTGCATCTTCAGCTATACACAGTTAAAATTTGCTTTTTGTCCAGCTTTTTATGCACTTTGAATGATCATGACACATTTGCTAATTGAGCTACCAATATAAATTTGGTACCATTTTTTATTTTTATGATTTCTTAAGATCTCGATGCCTGTATTAAAGGTTTTTAGATATATCGAAAGTAAAATTTAAGTTTAAGGTACCTTCTTTTATCCATCCTTAACTTAAATTTTACAGCCCTCAACTGTTGTGGCATTTTGCTTTTTATCCAATGTACACAAAATCAAAAATTTTGTACACATTCAAATCGAGTTCATGCAGAGAAAGTAAGATTTTTGTCCTTTGTTCCAGTTCGTATTGCTTCCCAAACATGCACACACTGAACTCAGTGGCATCTATTTGGTTGCAATTCATAAGTGACTGAACAAGAATTCATCATAAAAGTTTATGCTTTTAGAATGCAGGGAAGTTCTGAATGAGAACATGTACCCATTTCTAGCATCCTTTTCCATCTACTTTCATCATCTTTATTCCTCTTTGAACAATCAAACAGTGCGTTTAGCTTGGCCATTTAAGATTGGGTGCTATGGTTTTGTAAATAAGCTGTAAGCAATTTCAACTCTTCACTTAATGAAGCATGGGCCATTATCATTTACTTATATCACAGGCAAACCATAAGATACCTCTACAAAGACACTTTTCTTGGCTTATCAAAAGTTTTGGCTCTTCATGACCTATCCATTTGGTATTTTACTTGAGGTTGCCAACTTTTATTCCAGACTTTTTATTTTTAACCAGGTAATGGTTGCTTTTTTTTTTTTTTTTTTTTTTTTTTATAATGATGTTCACCCTGTACAAGACACAAGAACCACTCAAGGTAGAAGGTTACAGAGTAAGAGGCATATTTTATGGGGAAGATAATGGTTAACTCTAGATTTGAACAGATTAAGATTGTAACGATCAGGAAAGCATCCACTTGGGAGTCAGTTCCACAAAGCAACAGCTCATGGGAAGAAGCTGCTTGCATAAAACTTGCATCTCACTAATGGGATACAAAGGAAATAAGGGTAGTTTGCTAAAATGTAGCATAGCAGGTGGCTTAGCCATAAAGGTTAGAACTGGTGGAACTAAAGAATGTAGTTTGTTTGAACACTTTCCATGGAAATAGCAGCAAGATGCTCGCAATATTTTTTCTGTGAGAAAGGGTTTGTAGGTTGGGAAATTTGTTACCCACAAGGATGCAGAAGCACTTTTAGACTTTATTGGGATTGGAAAGAGAAGACTGAGCAGTTCTTGCCTATCTATGGCAAATGTACTCCATTTTTGACCTCATCTGACTTTTGTAAAGGTAGAAGATAATAGGAGGATGAGTCAGGTACTTACTAGAGCAGTAGAGGGAACTGACCATTTTCCCAGCATCCTTAGCATTTGATCATATGTACGAGTTCCACTGGGTCGAGTTTAAGCCCCAATAGGTACTCAAGGCATGGAGCCTCCCTGAGGGAAAATCCGGTCATCATGGTTAGTTTGGTTCTTTGTTGAGTTTCATTTTTCTTTTTGAATATAGTTTTCTGCTATTGCATGACAACCTTTTGAAAAGTACATGTCCTGTATACAAGCAAGATAGTAATTTTATATCACAGTAAGAGATACTTTTTTTTTTTTTTTTTTTTTTTTCATTCTCACAAAACTATGGAACTGCTATTGAAAATACTATTTTATTTATGGCAATAAATGAATATTCAGTTAATGGCAAGAAACTGAGGCAATTGTCAAATTTTCATTTTAATATTTTTTTATTGCTCTTCCTGTTTTTTTTTTTTCTTTTTTTTTTTTTTTTAAATCATTTCGTCACTAAAATGTAAGGAGGGAGAAGCTGAGAATAGTCACTGTCAATCATCTAAGGAAAGACCAGCTGTCTGGAAGGTGACAAAGTGTGGTTTCTGGGTTATCCACTGTAAATGCTTGAAGAGACACCTATCCATGTATGACATGACACTACAAGGACCCTGATGTTATGTAACTGTTGACCAGAGTAGCCTCTCTAAGCACTATCAAAGATTTTAGTCTTCTTCTCCTTCAAGCCTGGATTAAGTATCCATAAAACTGCCATCCTGGTACTAACAAAATGAAGAATTTTAGCCTCCAGACAGTTATATCTTCAAAAAGTCATGGTAACCACTATTATTAAGGCCTCACAAGAAGGAACTGAAAATTCAATCCTAAATAGGAAATGATGGATAAACCTCTACATCTGTTCAAAAGATGGAAGAGGTTTGAACTGTGAGATAAGAAAACATGTCTCTAAAAACAGCCACCTCCAATAGGCTCTATGGACACCCATTCTGCATTTTATTACTGTAAGATTACTCTTAGTAAAAATTTTATTTTGTATTTTTTTCATTATTCATTGTCCTATGCTATACAGAATCTCCCTTTCTATCCCTCTCTATCTATCTCCCTTTCTATCCCTCTCTATCTATCTCCCTTTCTATCCCTCTCTATCTATCTCCCTTTCTATCCCTCTCTATCTATCTCCCTTTCTATCCCTCTCTATCTATCTCCCTTTCTATCCCTCTCTATCTATCTCCCTTTCTATCCCTCTCTATCTATCTCCCTTTCTATCCCTCTCTATCTATCTCCCTCTCTATCTCCCTCTCTATCTATCTCCCTCTCTATCTATCTCCCTCTCTATCCCTCTCCCTTTCTATCCCTCTCCCTTTCTATCCCTCTCCCTTTCTATCCCTCTCCCTTTCTATCCCTCTCCCTTTCTATCCCTCTCCCTTTCTATCCCTCTCCCTTTCTATCCCTCTCCCTTTCTATCCCTCTCCCTTTCTATCCCTCTCTCTATCTCTCTCTATCTCTCTCTCTCTATCTCTCTCTATCTCTCTCTCTCTATCTCTCTCTCTCTATCTCTCTCTCTCTATCTCTCTCTCTCTCTATCTCTCTCTCTCTCTCTCTATATATATATATATATATATATATATATATATATATATATATATATATATATATATATATATAATTCTGTAACTTCTGTCTGTCACACTCTCTAAAATAGCCATAAATTGACTGGGAGAAGTGATAAGTGCAAATTGGTAAGGGGGTACAGTTGGTTCTACTAGAATTAAAAGTGTTATTATGTAACATACAAAATACTCCCACTATTTTAAAAACAATTTAATGATTGAAATAACGAATACTTATTTAATAAAAATACAGTATTGCTTTTTGCATATGATTTCTTTAAGTTTTTTCTTAAAAAACATATTGTTTACCATGAAGTCCTGTAAAATTAAATTAAAGAAATTAGTAGACAAAATATTTTTGCAGACAAATCAGCTTATTCAAATTTCATTGATTGGTTTGTGAAATAATAATAATTTCAACAATACTAAATACTGTGTGGATTTCAACACTCATCAGCGTGCTGCAAGAAGTTTCTAGTTTCTTAAAACTGTAGGGATTTTTTTTTTTTTTAATTATAAACCCTTTTGGTCTTTCAGGACTACTCTACTGTTGGAGAAAATGACAACTATATATTGTATTTATAAAATATATATATTTAGATTCACAAAATATAACTAATTGAATTTTTTAAAAAAAAGTATACCACGTCTGTATGATGCCTTCATTCTCAGATGGTTGTTCTAAAGACCAAATATTGTAGTCCAAATGATTTATCATATGGACTTTCTTTTTTAACCTTTTTCCATGCCTTACAATTATCATTGAATATGTTGATTACTCTTTGGACCTGTAAGTATTATTGTTGTTTTTTTTGTTTTTTTGTTTTTTTTTGGGGGGGGGGAAATAGCCTTGTCTTTCATGCTTTTAGTTTTCAATGTCGCCAGTTGCAGTTGAAAATTGCTATGATTTGTTTGCAATATTGTTTGATGACCAGTCATAAATCATAAATTTTCTCATATACAGGGTGTTTGAGCTAAGTTTGGCAGCTTCTTTTGTATAAAGTTATTATAATCAAAAGGCAATTCACTCAAAGAATCCACCATCAGCATCTTCTGTGGCCTCATTTCAAAATCTGGCACATGTGACCTTCATGGTGTCCCTAGGGAAAGCCTCAGATGCTTCCTTAATCCTGTTGATTAGCTGGGCCTTGGTGTTACAGGTAGTGCAGTTGGTGTCTTTCTCAACTGTGCCCCAAAAATAATAACCCATGGGATTGCAATCAGGGGAGGGGACCTGATGTTGGGATTGGTGAAGTTGTAAAAATTATCTGGCAACCACATCTGACTCTTCCTGGAGGTGTGGCAGTGAACTGAATCTTTCCTCTCTCCAACCATGGCTTGAACACTGTGTTCAGCAACTACACGTAGCCATTGAATTGAACCTGAGACCCTGTTCAAAGATGTGAGGTGGCATGACATCACCGTCACTGGAGACACATCTAAAAAACCATCACAGTTAGTGGAAACTTGGTCTTCATGACATAAGGAACATCGTCTGGATTGTAGGCAAGCCATCTGTTGTTCTGAGTGTTGTGCAGGTGGTCCTGACAAAAATTATTTTCATTAGAGAAGAACCAGATTGTCACTTGTTCAACAGAATGTTTCACCTTGTTTAAATAGTTTCTATGA